>OZ007587.1:476674908-477054702 GCA_963931845.1 Maratus michaelseni
AGAGATCAATCGTTAGTCTATTAAAAGAATAATTATCTGTTTATTTTACGAAAGGACGATAAAACTCGGTCCTTTTCAATCCACTTCAAACAAAAGAGGTTATATAATTATTTTGTATGTTATATATATATATAACTAGCTGACCCGCCCGGCGTTGCCCGGGCCCGTGATAATAACCTTGAATAAACCTCAAGTTTGTATGATTTTATATCTTCGAAAAATCTTTCAATTAAACCTCTGTTCGGGGGGCCCACTGCCTTCGGCAGCCTCTAGTGTGTTCCAAACAAACCTCTTTCTGAACGAACCTGTGGCCTGGGTACCAGCTGCTTACGGCACCCTATACCGTTCGTGCTCCGCACGCGCCGCAGACAATCGAAAAACAAGTTGAATGAGAGCCAAACCCTGTTGTAATATGGCCCGTAGAACCCGAGATAAGAATGCACCCCTGGCGGCGGAAGGTGGAACTAAAATCTGTAAGATAATCAAAAACAAAGTTGAATGAGCCAAACCGCGGTGTAATCGGACCTATAGAACCCGAGATAAGAATAGGCCCCTTGGTGGTGGAAGGTGGAACTAAACTCTTAAGTTAAATTTTCATAATGCAAAAAGTACCTGGATCGTAAGCTAAGGTGAATGAACCCATTCCCGTTGAAATCGGGTCCATAGGACGTAGAACCCGAGAAAAGAATGCGCCGTTAATGTCCGAAAAGGGTGGTAACTAAAGTTTATATTTAGGAAAAAATACTTTTGTCGTTAATGTTCGAAAAGGGTGTTAGCTTTATCATGAACGCGATTTTTAATTTACAAATTACTTTTCCCTACTTTAAGACGATCATTAAAAAATTAATTCTATTTTTCTGATAATTAGAACACAACGCTAACATGGTTAAAAATGGCCGCCAGATGTCTCCCCTTCCCATTCTCAAATTCAAATCTATATCTTAATGAGTTATCTTGATTCTTGTTCGTTAGTAAAAATTGGCAATTATGCCCTTTCATTTAGGTAAAGTAAATGGGGGGATCAGCCGGGAAACAGATCTTTTTGTAGTTCAGTTTTTAATGAAAGTCGACCCTTGTCTGGCACTTTCTCGGATTTTTCAACTAACGCCGTCATATTTTTGCAAAAATTAAAAAAAAAATTACTGGCCGGTTTTTGCAAAAATGCAGAAAATTTTCTAGATAGGCTGTGAAATTTTCAAATCGGTATCGTAATTAGCTTTCTTAATATTCGTTAATTAGTGAAAATTCTTAATTTTTTTCATTTCCGCTGTGAAATCAGGTCTAGATGTGCGCGCGCTTTTGCGATTTTGTGAAAAAAAAATATAGCTTTTTTGATGTATTTTTAATTAACATCTCGGCTAATTATAGAAAAAATCTGAGCCTTAGGTGCACCAGGACCTTCCTTGGACTCTACTCACCCAAATATTCATTCTTCTACGTGCGATAGATTTCGATAGCTAGCCATTGCCAACAAACACACACACACATAGAGAGAGCGAAACTTTCTTTTATTAACATAGATGTATCTCCACACATAATTATTTTTTTCTTCCTGTTATACACATAAAAAGGTATTCGACTTCCATTTTTGGATGGATTGACAGGTTTTTGGATGTCCTGAAAAGAATTGGACTATTTTTGGAAAATGTCTGTTTGTGTATTACACAAATTCTGTGGCCGCTCTATCTCAAGAACCAATAATGGATTGAATTTCATCAAACTTCAGATTTAGTTAGAGTTTGGCATAAACGGATGCTGATTAGGTTTGGGTGTTTATCACCCAACAGGGGGCACTGTTACGCTGTATTTTTCACGATTTCCATGATACCTCTATCTTCGCATCTGTCGGATGGAATTTTATTCAATTTAATAATGTATGGCATTTATTAAAAATGACGTTGCTTTAATTTTGAATTTATTCACTGAACAAGGGCGCTCCTTTTTGACGATGAAGATTCAATTTACTGCATTCCTAACTCACCTATTATGCACTGCTGCTGGGAGTTGAGGCTTATGTATTCTACAAATGATTCTGTAAAGAAAATCTTAGCTATGATTTAGGTATATATAATCTATATTTAGGTTGAAATTTTAAATTCTCATCAATCTTATTTTCGATCACTGGTCAATATTTTAAGGATATATTCTGAAATTTACAGAGCGTTCGTTTTTTGATTTTTAAAGGCAGTTTCGGGAATTTTTCCGGATCAACAGAATCTGGGCTTTGGTGATAACTTTTCCAACGAAAAACTTCTCAAGCTACACTGAGAAAAATGACAGTTTCAAATCTGAGTCAATCGATGTTTTCATTTTGTTATGAAACTTTTTGTTTCAAACAGGACGACCCATTCTCAAATACCGCAAATACTCAGAATATTGAAACATGACCAACTCAAAACGGAGCACATAGAGGTCAGAGACATACTCATTCTTGAAACATGGACATTCTCAAAAATGAACCCATAGAAGTCAGTTCATACTCATTTCTGAAACATGGACATACTCCAATAGGATGTTTTTATTCTTGAGTGTGTGCGTGTTTTCAGAAATAAGTGTATACATGTTTCAAACTGGAGAAATTTTCATTCGGAGCCATTTTGACTAAGCGACCCACTCAGATTGGAGTAGTTTTTGCTCAGTTTTGAAAATGTCGTTTTTGAGTGTAAAATAAAATAAAATTAGTTTTGTAAAACCAAATTTTGTCATGTTTTGCAATATGCATATGAAACTGGAAATTGCAGTGATCTCCCTTGCTGGTCTGTCTTTTGAATGCCAGTATTTCGAAACAATCATCTTCGCGGTATATTTCTGCTGAAAATGTTGCCGAAAACTACCGCAAAGATGACCGTTTCGAAATACTGGTATTCAAAAAACTACCAAAGGAATCCCAAAAATTATGCTCAAGTTAAGAAATTCAGTTTTGAATCCTTGAACTTTTCGCGAAGAAATTAATAGAAGAAAATAGTTAGGGCATGTCACTTTTTTCTTGTTGTTTGTTTTTTTGTTTTTTAAAGATAGAAAAAGGTGGGGGGGGGGGGGGGGGATGTCTCGTTTTGTACTATTAACTACGTTTCGTTAATTGTAAAATCGAGAACATGAAATACTGCAAAGAATTTCGAAAACACATCACAAAAAAATTCTGTCTGCTGTAAAATTATTAAAAATAGAGTTTCCTCCCATTTAAAACCAGCTTTGCTTTCGTGTTGCCATTTCTCTCAACGGAATGTTTTTAAATCGCTGTATTCCACAGGCACACGTGAGCGTTGCCCACTGGCTGACTTGCAAATTTTCCTACGTTGTTATTTTTTCTAGAAATGATCCAAGGCTTCCTCCGACACCTTTTTTTTTTTCTGCTTCCAAAAGCTTATGTTTCGAACGTTAAAAAATGTTTTCCCAGGTCAATGTCTCTTCTTCAGTTTGTTTTGGAACGTTTTTTTCTGCATTATCCGCGCAGTCTTGAAATAAAAGGGGTACAGCATGTCAGTGGGTTACATAGTCAGCATTACACTCTTCAGAAAGAGTTTTCCATCTAGAAAAACTGTTCATATAATAACAATACAAAAGCATCTGGTTGCATTTCTTTCTTTTCTTTGTGGGTCATGATCTCTGAAATTGACTTATTTTTAGCTCTTCTTTTCAGTTTTAAACATGTCGACCTTTTAATAATTAGACTACTTTTGACAGTTTTTTTTTATTACTGATTATTATTTACCGACGAAGCAGGTTACACAGTTCGTTTTGCTTAAAAGCAAGGTACATTTTAAAGGGGAGAAAAATAAAACCGACTCCGGGGTATTGTTTCTTGCTTCTAAAGGAAAAAAAAAAAATAGATCGATCCACTTTCACCCCTGACATTGAGCAACAAATCTCTAAACGCTTACGCTAACAAATCCGATTGAAATGAGCTGAAAGAAGTCCACCCGGCCTGTACCGAGAGGAGGAAAATGTAGCTTCCCTGTTTCTTGGTTTTAAGATTTCAGCTCAGGGCTGTAGCTAGAAGTAAACAATAGGGGGTGCTCAAGAAAATCTAGGGGGGGGGGGGGATCATACTATTTTTTTCTCTCGCTCTGGCACATGCACGCACAAACACAGATATATAGGATCAAAGTATTATATAGAAAGGTAAAATAGTGCATATTCATAGTGTAGGCACTCTAATTCTTATTAAATTGCGTATAATAACTTTATTGGATGCTAAGAAAAATAAAAGCTGCAGACAGGGATGTAATACCTTCTGGATTATTTTAAGGAATACCGTATACCCTCTTCTCAAAAACATTATAGCATATACTTTTTAAGGTATACCCTCTGCCTAAAGCGTATGCCCTCTGGTTTTTTTACTACTACATCACTGGCTGCAGAATGAAAATTTTCACTGTATAATTATACTAGGGAAATAATAAGTGATGATGTCAAAAGTAAATAAAAAGCTGTTTCACCTGTTTCAAAAGAGTTGAAACCTTTAATTTTTTTCTGAATATTCCCTATTTCATATGATAAAAAAACATTAGAATAATAAAGGGTGTATTTTGCATTTTAAAATTATTTTTGTGTCTAGTCAAAAAGCTAAAACCACTTGTATTTAAATTGGCTATAACTCATTAGAATAACTTTGCTTTATTCTAATAATGGAAAACGCTGCAAAATGAAAAATTTCAGTATATAACTAATGCAAAAGTGAAAGTTTGCATCAGTACGAGGTTGCTAATTCTGAGTATGTGCAGGTAGGATGCGTGCCTATTGAAGTACTTATTTGCAGTTTTTAAACAAATGTTATAGTTTAATATTTATGCAAAACTGTAAAAAGCCCCCAAAACTAAGTTCAATTTTTGAACAGAATTTCATTTGGATTTTTGAAAAAGAATTTTATTCGGTGGCCTTGGCAACTTTCCCAGGAGGGGCTCAAAAATTTTCAGGGGGGTTTGAGCCGCCCCCCCCCCCCCCTGGCACCCTCTAGCTACGGTCCTGTTTCAGCTGATTTTACACAGGAAACACCGAGCTAAAATACGACGAACCGGATTATGAAAGTTTCATTCCCAGTTCTCGTCGATACTGAATTTGAATGTTTCGCCCAATGAGTCAGCTATAGCCAAGTCAAGTTGGCTTTATTGAGGGCTACTTATTTTGGGTCGCTAAGCTGGGTGGGCGATCGTTTGACGTTCACGGATATGAATAGTATATGGTTTTAAGTGTATGAGAATGGACGTAATGGTTACAACAAACGTACTTTAGAAGTGAAAGTTTTAAAAGTCGAGTTGCAACAATGCAGCTATTTTTTTTTTTTCAATTAAAATTAAATAATCGGAGTGTTATTTCTATTTGAGAAAATGCAAGGGGGATGTTTTAATGTGCAGAACATCTCAAAAACCTTTTTAAAACTGCATTGTCATGCAAGATGTGTCAGTGTGCCAAATTCCAAGTCAAAATGAACGTTGCGAGATTCCAACCCTACAAACATACAAGGCGAGTTAAGTAAAACCTTCTAAAAACCACACGTAATCTATTTCGCTTCGGCCGCGCAGTCTTAAGCATCCAGGTTTATTTGTTTATTTATTTGACAATTCTCATGGAAGTTCATAACAAAAATACATTCAAACCTCGAAAAATTGCTGTTGATGCCAAACGAAATCTATCATTTGTTTTAAAAATATTGATTTCAACATCTTAACTCTTCATGGAAAAGCGAAAGCAAGTCCGTGAGTCACGCTTACGTCATTTTGACGATGATGGTAGCAAACTATTTCCCTTTTTTCAAAAGTTTAATTATTTCTAAACATCTTATAATTTTTATTTTTACACCATCCAATAGACAAAAAAAGAATGTTCCTTCAAATGCAATTTGTTTGAAAACTCAATGGTCTGATTTTTTTTTTTATGATTTTTAAAATAATTTTCAAAAAATTCATCTCTATCGCGTACAGTTTAATTACGGAAGATGAACCCGTTTGCACTTAAAACAATATGAATAGTTTATATTTTTGAAATCTTGTATTTTCAGAATTTGTATTTCAGCATGACATAGTATAATGATTGCTCAATATCACAAAGTATAATTTAGTAATGCTCAGTCTAATTAGGTCAACAAACTTAAGCTCAACTAGCTGGGGGGGGGGGGGGGGGGGCTAGTTGAGCTTAAGCCAAAAGGTAGCTCTCTCCGCCCTGTTTGACCTTGACCTTGTTAGTGAGCAGTCTAAAAATATATAACAAATGTAAAAAAATATATTAGTGTTTAAAAAAAAACTCCTATGCTCTGTACACTGATACTCTTGTTTAAATAAAATTGTAAGCCTTTAGAAATGAAAATATTATATATAATTTTTTTATTTAAGGCAGAAAAAAAAAATAATAAGGAAAGTTAGAAAAATATTTTCTTCAATTTTTCGTTTTATTTTTGAAAAATGCTTTCGTCCATATCCCGTTTATTAAACTATTTTATATAAACTTATTAAATAATAATAATAATAATAATTTTCGTTCAAAGTGTTGCATGGACTTGTTGACCACTTGGACCCCTTTGATAGCATTGAAATCATTTCGCATTTTATTGATGAGATCTTCTGGTTTAAACAGATCATTCGAAATTAAGTTATGGGAATAAAATGCACACACATTTTTCAATTTTATTTTTAACATCGACTCAATTTTAGACTGAAAAGTTGCTCCTGAATTTCTGTTTATTAACAACATTATAATTTTTAAATACCAGTTATTCGCTTTATTTAATAGAAGAATTCTATTCAAAATATTCTGATACTAAAATAAGAACGAAAAATCATGCGTCAAGCATAGACTATGAAACACTTTCCAACACAAGCCAGAAAACTATCATTTAATAAGTAAACAATTTTAAAAACGCCTATTTGAAAACCCAATTTCTGCAATCACTACCAAACTATGCGATTTATTTTGTGCAGCCCTGTATAGGATCTTCAGATTTGCAAGCCTACTACACACTGTGCTAACATTGACTCCAGTTAGAAAATACATAGCACAATTGAAAATTCCCCTACAGCCATTCAGTAACCGGAAATGTCCTTTTGAGCAGCCCTGTATCGGATTTATAGGCACCATTAATAGGCAAAAAAATAGCTACATCTGAAAACGAGTCGTTGGGGGCCACCATGGGGGACCCATCATGGATATGCGTAATATAAAATATTAAAATAAAATATGTGTAAACTACTTATTAAATGCATTGCACTTCGAATAAAATCATGGCTTGATGACGTCCTAAACTTTAAAGGCTCTATGACTGAATGGCGTAAAAAGAAACATCCTTATAATTCCAAAAATGATCATCCTATTCGCTAACGGTTTATTGCGTCGGATGAAGGGTCTCATTTCCAATTAAAATATATCTTTGGATGAAATACAGGGTCATGAAACATCGAAGAGTGTGGAAAATAGGATGACCCATATCTCGGCCACTCGTTATCCGATCGACTTCATGCTTTATGAAAAATTTGTCTTTTTAGTGTATTTTATAACAATTTCGAAAATTTTTATAGACCTTTTATCAGAACGACTCTTTCGAGAGTCCGAAAAAAAGGGTTCCAGATCATCGAGGTAACTGAAATTTAATAAGCTTCTCCCCATGATGACATACTAAGTACATACCCAATTTCAAGTCTCTATCTCAATTGGTTCGGGAGATAGAGCGTTTAGAGACACACAGACGGACGGCAATTTTTTTTTTTTTTCTAAAAATATGTTTTTCGGAATCTCAGTGTCTGAAACGTGTCAATCAGTCAAAAAAAAAAAATCGAATTTTAAAACGATTACAAGACTATACACTGTAAAAAAATCCGTGAAAATGCAAGAGATTTTCCGTAAAATTTTACGGAGAAGTTTCATTTTTCCAAAACAACAGTACAATTTCCGTAAATGACATTAGTTCCGTAAAGGAGATTTCAAATCCGTAGATATGCAGAAAGTTTTCCGTAAATTTGATGGATTTTTTTTTTCAAAACAGTACAATATCCGTATTTCCCCATTTTCGTAAATAACGTTCAGAGGTTTCCATACAGATATCGTCTTGTTTGAAATGCGAATTAAGATTGTTGTATTTATTAGGGTCCAGGATCTTCTAGGATCCAGGCCTGGACCGGTCCTATCCGTGAGCCTATTTTCTGTCATTAGACACGGGCCAATCCTGGAGCTCATTCTAACCGGGCCCGTGTCTGGGCGTAATTTTTTGTAAAAATAATAATGATAATTTTTATTTTTTAGTGAAATCTTCAGAAATTTACTTTATTTATATAAATTACAGAAAAATATTTTTTTAAATCTACTTTTTTTTCTGTATAGTGCTTCAAATTATGACTTTTTTCACGGACATTTTAAAATTTTATTTTAATTTTATTAACGTGAGGCAATATCAGGTTATTAAAGGTTTCGTAAAATAATATCTTTGCAAATATTGAACAAAACTGATTTGTCTTATAAATTTGAGAATTAAACTAAAATTTATTATTTTATAAATTATAATTTTAGAAAGTTTATATTTTTTTCTTTAAATTTATAAAAATAATTAATGATTTTTTCTTTACTTTTATAAAAATGAAGATTATTATTTTATAAAATTTATAATATATTTATTTAGTTTATAATTTTATAAATTAAACTAAATTAATTTAGACTAAATTAATAAATCCAAATTTAAACATACCTATCCCAAGGTCATTAATTTCAAAATTTTCGCTGTTTTTTTTTTTTTTAAATATTTTTAAGGATTTATAAAATAATATTTTTGCAAATTATCGGTACGTAGGTGTTAAACTAAACTGATTTGTCTTATAAATTTGTGAATTAAACAAAAATTTATTATTTTATAAATTATAATTTTATGAAGTTCATATTTTTGACTTTAAATTTATAAAAAATAATTAATAACTTTTTGTTTACTTTTATAAAAATGAAGTTTATAATTTATTTCGTTAGTTTATAATTTTATAAATTAAACTAAATTATCAAGTCCAAATTTAAACTTACCTATCCCAAGGTCATTAATTTCAAAATTTTCGCTATTTTTTTTTTTTGTAATATTTTTAAGGATTCATAAAATAATATTTTTGCAAATTATCGGCATGTAGGTGTTAAACTAAGCTGATTTGTCTTATAAATTTGTGAATTAAACAAAAATTTATTATTTTATAAATTATAATTTTACGAAGTTTTATAAATTAAACTAAATTAATTTAAACTAAATTATCAAGTCCAAATTTAAACTTACCTATCCTAAGGTAATTAATTTCAAAATTTTCTCTAAAAATCTGTTTTTTTGTTTTGATTTTTTAAAATTATTCAGTTTAACAGAATCGTACACAAAAGCTCTCTGCAAAGATTAAATATAATAATTTAATTTATTATAAAATTGTTTATTCACATAAGTTTTTAAAATAAGAGATAAAGAAAATTTACTTTAATAGCATGTAATAAATACGCCTACTTAAAATAATATTGTTTTTACTGGAATTGATAAATAGATCAGCAGACATAATTTTAAAAAGTATATGTACTATTGCAAAAAGAAACAATCATTCGTCTTAATGCAATGTTTTACGCATATAATACATAAAAGTTTAAAATTTATCTGTTATAAAGCATCAAATAATAAAGCAAGATATTAAAAATTATGAAAATAAATTTTGAAAAAATCCATCTAAGAAACCTTCGTTTTTGCATCCTTTAGAATAAATAACAACAATTGAGGAATCGAAGTGTCCGCTCGTAGCGTAACGGTACAGCCCGCCAGTTTAGTACACAGAACTTTCCGCGTTCGAACCCCGTCCTAGCAAATGTTGGTTGTTTGCTAAAAACTCGCACAGAAGTGAAAGAAAAAATTAAAAAGTGTTTATGAGATGTTCCTTGAGAAATATATATATTTTTTTTTTTTTGGTCCTATAAAATTTATTCTAACGATATAAAATGATCTAAAAAATACGGAAGATATCTGTTAAAATCGGAAATTTAAAAACGGATATTTCATAAATCACGGAAAATTTACTGGAATTTACGGAATTTTTTTATCCGTTAAAATACCGTTTTTTTTTTCAGGAATTTTTTTTACAGTGTACTACGTACGATGGGTAAGTTAAAATAGAATTTATATGGAATGATCATAAGTAACTTCAATAAAGTCTCATGAAAAAAATCATCTCAATTATTTTAATGTATTTATACGAGGGCATTTCGAAAAGTAAAGATACACCGTACGCCGGAGGAAAAGAAAAGTTTTGGCAACACAGCTGTTAACCTTGAACCGTTATCTTTCTCCTCGCGGTCGTTCGGCATTTCAACGTTGATTCTGGTTGGAGTAGGTCGTGTTTAAAATGGTTCCGCCGATTCAGAATCCCGCCAAATGCGAAGTGCGCTCCGTCATACGTTCTCTTCATGCAAGAGGTCAGCGACCAGCGGATATTCACAAAGAAATTGTTTCTGTTTAGGGGAACATTATGAATCGACAAAATGTAACGAAATGGTGTCGTCATTTCTCTGAGGGTAGGACCGATGTTCATGACGAACAAAGAACAGGTCGGCCATCTGTGATCTCTGATAAATGTCATGAGACGATGATGAGATCAAAGATGAAATTGAAATGTGGTTCCGACAACAGGCGGAAACCTTCTATGACTGTGGGATACAAAAGCTTGTGCCCCGACTTAACAAATGTTTGGATAACGGGCGTGATTATGTCGAAAAATAATAAATAATCCAGTTAATAAGATGTATCTTACGTTTTCTAAATAAATGTTTTTTTTAAGGAATGCGAGCCATTGTATCTTTACTTTTCGAAATGCCCTCGTATGTTTGTCAGGAGAAACTGCAAATACGCCACTTTGAGAATTTGTGCAATTTTTTTTTTATGGTTGATGATCTTGATTTGTTGGTACTGAAATAGTGTTGTCCATGTCTAGGAGATGTCGTTTACTTGATTCGCTAAGATGGCAGGCAATCTGATGCATAGAAATGGGGTTTTCACAAGCTGGTGCTGTTAGACGTCTTGATATGTCTCGTAGTGTGGTCCAAAGGGTCTGAGATCAATTAGAATCCCAAAATTCAGTATCAAGAAGACTTGTTCCAGACCGCTCATGGGTTACAACTCCTGTACAAGATCGCTTTCTAGCTTTTTTGGCCCGAAGGAGGAGCATGACTACTGTGGCTCAGCTCATTTCAGATCATCGTAAGGCAACAGGGATGACAATACCTGCGATTACGATGCCTAGACGTCTTCACAATGAAGGACTCTGTGCAAGACGACCCGTTGTGTGTGGTCCTCTTAATGGACAACACAGAAGTGCCCGCTTATGTTGGCCAAGAGAGCACGTTACCTGGAACACACAACCACAGATGAGTCCCGGTTTGTTTTGGAGACTGATTCACTTCGTGTGCTGACCTGGAGAAAACAAGGCATCCGATTCTACCTATGTAACATTGTTGAAAGACACAGTTGTAGAGGAGGTGGAATCATAGTTTGAGTTGGAATCTCTCTTTTGGACACAGTAACTTCCATGTGTGCCATGGAAGAATTCTGACTGCTGTGAAATATCGGGACGAGATTCTATAGCTCTATTTGTCACACCGTATGATGGTGCTATATGAATTAATCTGAATGGTTGATAATGCCCGATCGAATTGAGCTACAGTCGTTGATGAATATCTACAGGATCAAGGTTTGGAGCGAATGGAATGGTAAGCACAATCATTGGATCTTGATCCTATAGAGCATCTTTGGGACTATCTCAGCAGACAGGTGGCTGCCGTAAGTCCTCCTCCAGAGTCATTAAATAAGCTGGAACAAGCGTTGCTCCATGTTTGGGAGTTGTTTCACTTTCCACTTAATTGACAGTATGGAAAGTCGATGCCACACATTCATCACAAGTAGGGCGGGGCGGACTTTATTAAAATCAATTTATTTAATTTTTTTTCACAAAAAAACTGCTATTTATTTTTGTTATCAAACAGTGGACTTATTTATATGAAAATCATGTTGGATGTTAAAACTAAGTAAAATTCGATAAATAAGTGTTTATAGCACAATCCTTCTAAATTTCATGTTTTTATCTTAATTTGTTTTCAAATTAGACACAAAAGACTGGTTGTATCTTAACCTTTTGAAGGCCGGTGTATTTTACGCATATCGATATTGACGGTTTTTAAATCTTAAAACAAACAAGCCTTTATTCATTGGGACGTTGTCCATTCAGTTACGGTCGAAGTTTGAAATCCAGCGAGCTTTTTCGTTTTTACGAGCCTAGAAAATAAACGAATCGACTATCGAACTTTTCCCCAACCTTGAGCAAAAGAAAATCAGTAAAATACATCGGAAGAAGAAGAAGTCAGCTGACGGACAACAGAGGAACAGCCCTGACGAGTCAATAGTTCCGTTCTTCCCTCAACGGTACCTCGCTTCTCATCCGGTTAAAAGCGAACAGACAGATTTACTATGCAAACAAACTCGAAAAGGCTGAGGTTGGAAACGGCGAGGTTTCCCATGTTTTTCGAGCGCTTTCGGACGCTAGGTGAAGAAAGGAAATCGTTTTCACTTCCGACCGAGTTAGGAAGAAAACGAGAACGAAAAATCATGCGTTGAGCATAGATTACGAAACACTTTCCAACACGTCTAGAAAACCTCACCGTTAAATAGGGTGAAAAATAGAAAACCCATGACATATTTGAAAACCCAATTTCTGCAATTATCATCAATAATAGGGAAAATATCCGAATTCATTTGTGAAGCCCTGTATAGGATCTCTAGATTTGCATGTATACTACATAGTATGCTAAAATTTAATTCAGTTAGAAAATTCACTTTCATCAATTTTCGAATTTTTTACGCACGCTACGGAAACATTATTTGTAACTCATAAAAATTTCAAAGAGTTTGGACAATAACGACAATTTTTTTTAAAACATTTAATGTAACTGACGACCTTTTTTCCTTCCTTTTTTTCGGTATAGGTCAAAATTAGACCTCGGATTGTGAAGTCAAAATACGAAAAAAAGAAAAATAGCGAACCACATGTTCTGGATAGAACCTAAAATATAGGTACATCCTGCATATTTCATGCAAATGATATTCGTTTCCACGGACTACGAGAACCCCTTAGCAACAAAATATGCTGATTTAAACTGCAGCATGTCTTGTTTGTGCAAATAAACAAGCAATAAAAAACAGACAGACGACAAGCTTGACGTTACAGCAATTGTGTAGATGAGAAACAATTTATGACGGGCAATTTACAAGAGTCATAAAATCTCAAGGGAAACATCTGACCGTTAATTCTCGGAACCAAGGAGGGGGACAATTCCGAGTGAACCATTGAAGGAGTGGGGAATAGATTAGCTCTAATCACGAACGTTACATTTACGTAACGACCAATACAGATACTCCAAAAGGCGTGGACATTAACCACAAGGGCATCATTGGATGCAGCATGACAAAGAAGGGAGGAGACAATTGTATCCCTCTGGTAAAAAAAAAAATCTTAGAACTGAATCTCTTGAACTTGAAAAAAACACTTCTATCTAAAATTCAAAAGGAGAAACATCCTTTTTTTTATGTTGCTGATGCAACGCTTTCTGCAAGTTAACTTTTTGTTATGCTCCAGAATGTAAATAGCCTAACTCGCAATAATTAATTTAGCTTTAATTTATTTAAAATATGGGTGATGTGTATCAGATAAATGTGCTCTAGACTTAAGGATACACCTGTGATGTGGTCTCTGCAGACAACCTACAGATGCTGGTGCTCTTAGAACAGATCCAAGTATATTTCATTGTTTACCCAAGTACAATTCAATTGATTTAATGTTAAATATTTACAGTTGAAGAGATAAACATTTCTCATACCATCCCGGGATCAGGGACACTTATGGTTTTAAAATTAATCATAAAGCTATTAAATTCCAAAGCTACTAAATGTGGCATAAAAATGTTATCTTAAATATGTACCAGTAATTCTGAATGTACCGCACTTAATTCTTAACTACTTAACTAATGACTTGCTAAAACAAGTCGTAAATAAATTTCATTATCATGCATAAATTTTGTACATACAATTCATATTTTCTTTTTTCAATTATCTTACTCTATGTCTTTTGTAAATAAAATCTCTTTATTTTAATCTTAATTTAGACTCTTTATTTATTATTATTTAGTGTGTGATGTTTATTTAAATTACTATATGTTTATTTAAAATTACTACTACAAGCAGAAATTTACAGCGGGCTTGATGGTCAACCATAAGGATGAGATGTGCTTCAAAACCACACAACGCTGTACAGTGTACAACTTTTAATTTGAATTAAAAAAAAATCTATCCCAGGTTGTACGATCACTCATACCATCAAATTGCCGCTAGTATAATTGGTGTGTTTCTGTCTGGAGGAGGGAATAATTATAGGTTCCCGTAACGCCCTATAAATTTTATAAGTTCAATTTTCAATCTCTCCAACAACATGTACGCTCATTTTTCTTCCCAACGGTGCAATCAGTTTAAAAAAATACTAATATTAAACATTTGAAAAAAATTGATTTCCGAAAGTCACTTTTGGCGAATGAAATCTTGCAGCTTTGTGGATCCTAATAAGCTTGGAACAGGTACGAGAACTTTACAATCACTCACACGCATAAAAGAAAAAACGAATCCGTTCGAAAGATGTGGACATACATAAACAAGAACGAAAAATCATGCGTCAAGTATAGATTTCGATGTAGTTTTTAAAGTCACTTTTTTAACGCATTCACACTTATACTACCCACACGACGCGAAATGTGTTGAAGAAGACAGAAGACGCACGTCCACAGTGTAGGGTTTTTCCAGATAATGCGTGTCAGTGAACTCTTGTCGTTCGCGTTCGTCGAAAGTGGAAATGGTGTTTAAAAAAAAATGCGCGAATATCCAATTCTGCCAGCATTCATGCATCTGGGTAGGATACCTTAGCAATGCGTTGGTCGTGCGAAGGCGTTTTCAAAGTACTTCGTTTCGAGAGTGCCTTTAAGGTTGAGGAAGACGCAATGGAGGCCATAACGTGCAAGGCTTCGGGGAATGTTTTCGGCCACCGTACTCGCGCTGCCGGAATTGCATAGCTGCAGAGTTGTGTGTATAACACATGATAGCAATAAATCCTATCCTTTAGAAAAGTCTTAAACTTAATTACCCTAGTATCATTCTTATGGGCAACTGCAATCATAATTTTGCCCTGAGATTGTTCGACAGTAAAATCAGAGCCAACAAGACATTTCATGATAAAGATATTTAACGGTATTAGTTGTTAAAAAATAAAATATACAAAAAACCGATTCATCTGAAGAACATCAGAGCACCCATACATCTGCGCACGCGTTCAACGATCCATTCCGTCGGTCTACAGGTTGCTCCAAAATTCCTTAGAAAAACTTTAAAAAGTGGTAGATAGCACTCTACAACAAGTACTTTTGTATAAGAAACCAGTGTCGCCATTCAATCGAATACACAGTGGTGTCTCATTCTCATTTTTACGCATATTTTCTGTTCATAACTTCTTTTAAAAAATGCCATTATTTCGACGAAAGTTCCAACATATTTCGCTTTCTTTGTGTGAAATGTAAACGAGAAGGGATGGAAGGGGACACTCCATCTATGTCCAAATATCACTGATCTAGATGTTGTCTTTGGTATAGGGTCTCACTCACCGAAATACTACTCTTTTCATGATGTGATTTCATGGCACACAAAGCAAGATAAAGTATGTTGAAAATTTCTATAAGAAGTAAAAATTTCAATCCTCGCCAACGCCGACCCATGTCTCTTTAGAAGAAATGTTTCAAATTCGATACCTGTTGTACACACATCTTAAAGAGCATATTCACCCGCCTACACGTTTGCATCTATTACAACAACAACTAATTATAAATAATTATAAAATATAAGAAGGGAAATTTAAAGTTTTGTGTAGACTGGAGTGTGATACCCTGTATTTTTAACTGAATCAATGGACTGATGTTTGTTGTAGTGTGCTCGACCAGCCGTTAAAGTTTGTCTAAAGACTTATACATCACCCTGTATAAAGCTAGGGTGATGTATGTAGGGTGATGATATAAGCGTATGTTACTGTAACCAGCACACCACTTTTGCCGTTTAATTGAGCAGCTAATATTTCTTTTATTTCTTTATGACGACGTTTTACACCCTTTTTATTCCTCAACCGATCATTAAGCTTCCGCGGAAAACTTAAATGATGATGAAAAAACGTATAAAGGAAATAGATTTCTGCTTCATGTGTATATTAACACAGAGACATCACAGCCAAAAATAATTAGTTGTTGTTGTAATAGATGCAAACGTGTAGACGGGTGAATAGGCTCTTTAAGATGTGTGTGCAACAGGTATCAAATTTGTAACATTTCTTCTAAAGAGACACGGGTCGCCGTTGGCGAGATTGAAACCGAGTCATCTGAACAGTGAACGAGCGACATAGCGTCGAGCAAAAGGCTTACTCATTTATCTAAATTCATACTCATTTACTCCTGCTGGAAATGTGTTATATGCTGTTCAGGTGAGATGGCATCGCTACACGATTCACCCCCAGTGAGCAAGACATCGTACGAGCGATGTACACTCGTGAGCGATACTCTTGTGGTGCCTTGTGCATGTGTGATGCGCAACATGACAGGCTTTGTGCTGTGAGCATTTCACAAGCTTTGCATGCTGCGGGTGATTTATTGGATGCTGCCATCTGTTGGTTCTGAATGATGATGATTGAATGAGATCGCGTCCGTGTCACCCATGAATAGATACAAGTTGGCGAGGATAGAATCAGAGACTCCTGAACAGTATACGAGCGACATAGCGTCGTGCAAAAGGTTAGCCCATTTACTCTCTGCTAGAAACTCGTTACATACTAACCAGGTGAGATGGCATCGCAGCACTGCAATAAGACTAATCCAATTTACAACTTTTCATTTTTCAGAAGCTACCATTTGCCTATTCCATTTCAACCCTTTTCCTTTCAGAGCTATGATTTTTCTCTAAAAACATTCGCTTACATTTTCATGTTTTATTTCTCGCATCTCATTGGAAGTGCTCAAACACCGAAATAAACTTGCAAGAAATGCAACTTTGTATATAACATAATTTAAAATCACCCGTTAAAAAATGAATACTTCCGTTAATTCGTAAAATAAAACTTGTTTCTCTACAATCTCAGAAAGAACATGGATGTTTTCTCCTTATAGATGGTCTTCACGGTATATAATATCCAAACGCTTTTGTGTATAGGATCTATAGATTTGTCTATACACTACATAGAATGCTAAATTTTAGTTCACTTAGGAAACGTGTAGCACAGTCTAAAATTCGCCTTCTGGAATATCCGTCCATAAACGGAAATGGACTCCAGAACTTTTGGGCTGCCCTGTATAGGATCTACAGAATTTATACACACCAAGACAAAAAATGAGTTAAATTTAAAAACCCGTTCAGACACTGAAAACGCACTTCCATCAATTATTGTTACCGAATTCTTTTGTATGTCCCTGTAAATGAATGCTATACACACATTATTCTATAGTAAGCCTCTTGTGATGCATTTTAGTGATATTATATATCAATTACAATATGTTTGAAATTGTGTAACATCGTTAAAATAGAAAATGATTTTTCCCCATAGTTTACTGCGAACTGTTCAACAACTTAATAAATGTTTCAACCTTCATTCCCATTGAATTGCATTGACCCTTAGTGACCTCAAAATAACCCACTCATCGAATTTTCTCGAACACGTGACCTAACTCAATCGTACTCTCGCAACCCAAAACGGTAGGAACCAAAACTTAGACAAAATCGTTAGAGTCGTTTTTTAGAAAAAATGTACATACAAACACGCAATAGCATATAAAAACTCCCAAATCATAGGATGTATCTCCCTCACTTATAATACATATATATATATATAGGTTTACGTGTTTTTTTTGTGCAGTCAGTCTTCTAACTTCCTTCTCTTCCAGACCTAGATAACCTTGTCAAACTCGGCGACATTGAAATTTTTTACGATCTCGTGTTTGCGATTCCTGTTTGTTTTTCTGCAAGCGAAAGATAAATTTTGCAATAAATAATGAGTTTCGCTCAAATTTTTGAAAGATGTAAACACATAAAGATTTTTTTTTTTTTTTAATGGTATAAATAGATTTTATACATTTACTTAAACTATGTTTATCTTTCCAAATACGTTCAAAAACACAAATCGCCATCAAAAAACTTTCTTCTTATATCATTCTAGTAATTATAATGATATAGAATTTATAATGTATTAGAATCTAATACATTAATTTAAAAAAGCATACTCCCGCAGCAGTGTCACGTCAATTCATCGCGCACAATTCATCGCAGCGTCAATTCGTCGCGACGTCAATTCGTCGCAACGAAAATGTTTTTGAAGGCCATGATGATAAAATAAAGATAATTTAGTCAAATTATTTAATAATAATTCTGAGTTCTGGGTCAGAGTTCTAAGTTAAGGGGAGTTCTAAGTTCTAAATAATTTTACTGAATTATCTTTATTTTGTCATCATAGCCTTCAAAAACATTTTCGTTGCGACGAATTGACACCACGACGAATTGTCGCGGTGACGAATTGACGCTGCGATGAATTGTGCGCGACGAATTGACACAGAACCAACAACAACTATGGATAGGAAGTATAATGCCTTTCTTTGAATTTAGAATAGCATTGCAGTGGTCAGTTGAATAATATATCGGTCAAGTACGAGAAGAACTCACGCTCAAAGGGTTCCGTAGATTAAATTTATTAATTACTAAAACAGATTCGCACTTTCGTAAATCGTACAAGACAGTCAATAAAAGGTTTGGTCTCACCTAATTTTCTGGTTCTTGTCTGTGTTGCTTCCTTTCATGTAGAAATATCTTTATCTAATAGAGGTTATTTATTCGAGAGACACATTTATAATGATATGTACAAACGTAAAAGTAAACAACAGTCAGTCGGTCAATAATGTTCTACGCGCTGAGCGCCATCTGGTGGTTCTTTCTCATTTTGCAACAATTACTATTTATATAACAATATAATAAAATATAACACCTTGTAATAGTATATTACTTTTAAATGCTAAAGGTGTACCTTTAGGACACACCTTTAGCATTTAAAAGTAATATACAATTACTATTTATTAATTAATAAACTCCTACTACCCCTCATTTTTTCACAATTTTATTTTCAGTAGACTGGGGAATAGGAGGGGGTAGGGGACATATTTGTTCCAGTATATTCCAGACGGTATCTCTGAAAATAGAATACCTGAAATTAAAACAAATCTATTTTTGAGTTCGATGTTACGAGATTTTTCGAACGATATCTTACACGATATATAGAAAGAAAATTTTTTTCAAGTAATTCAATTAATATCTCGGCTAATGACCGAAGATTTATTTCGAAAATGATTATCCAATATCCTTGGATGGATTCTGCGTTAACAGATACCTCGAGTGTCCATCCACACGCCCGAAAAGTAAAGTTTGTGCGTAAGAGAAAAATGGTTTTTCTCAAAAACTATAAGACCTAGGAAAATCGCTGTAGCTTTCCTGAAAGGTTTCAATAAACTCCTTTTTCATAATTTTAGTTTCAGTAGATTCGAAAATAGAGGAGGGGGGACCTATTTTTGCTGTGCATTTTTGACATAAAATGTTAATATGTCAAACAATAAAATGTGTAGGTATTATCTATGAAAATATAATACCTAAAATAAAAAATATATATAATTTTGAGTTCAATATTACGAAATCTTTCACGCGATATACAAAAAGGGAACTTTTTTTCTCAAGTAACTTAATGAGCCCCCTCAATTTTTCCTAAACCTATTTCTGAATGGCTAATAATCTGTAAAGTAGGTGGGTCAAAAGATTTTATAGCTTTCCAAAATTTTAACGTTCCACGTCCCATAGTTTACGAGAAGAAAAGGGCTCTGACAGGAGTGACACAGGAGTGATCTTTTTATGGTTCCAAGTACGGAACCCTGATAACAGGAAAATATCACGCTCCCTAAATAATTACATTCATTGATTGTGGACAAGATAAGGAACCTTTCCCAAAGCACATAGAATACAAGCGTCCCCGGCTCATGGATAAAAGACGACATTTAAATCAGCAGTAGCTTATGTCAAGGCCTAACAGAATATGAAGTTGGATGAAATTCCGTGCATTAGTTCTTGAGATAAGGCTACTTTGGAAATTGTAAAAAATGCAGACTGTTGGGAGATGCACACTCAAACCTAGTCAGCACCAATCTATATAAAAGTCGAAATGAATCTAATGTTTTGATGAAATTCCGGGCATTACTTCTTAAGATAGAGCGCCACACAAAATTTTTGTCACACAGAGACAGACAGACATTTTCTAAAAACAGTCCAATCGTGTTCAGGACGCTCTAAAACAAATAAATCCGACGAAAACCGGAAGTAGTCCAATTTTTTCACCAATCCAACACTTTCTTCTTGTAAAGGTGGGAGAAAGTATAAAACTTTCTTCATTGAAACACCACTGTTTGAAATTTTACGATTCAATATTTTATGTTGTTTGTTTTGTGGCTTTATGTGCCAGTAAATGAAGCGATGCAAAATTAATAATACTATGAACTTTAGCATGTTTGTTTTTAAACAGGAATGCGATAACCCGAAAATACCCCTGTTATCAGTCGTTTGAAAAAATAGGAATGCATCAAGGTTTGTTAACTTATTATCCTTCACGTATCTATAATAATAATAATAATAAATGTCTTGTTGATCGATTTTATTTATTCGCGAAAGTGACTCGGATACAAAAAATTAAAACTTTTCCTCTCTCTGAAATATATATTTTGTTTTGTAATTATGAATTTCAAAGAGTTTGGTTGGACAATAAGAACTCTATTTTCTAACTATTAAATGATCCGATGTGGAAAAAAAGTCTTTTTCGAAGAGTCTGTGCCATTATATATATCAATATTTTTTCATAAACTTTTACACAGGGTACGCAAATATTATATTTTTGACTCGAAAATTTTTCAGAATTTGGACAACTACATTTATTTAAGGCATTTCATGCACCCGTCAACCTCCTTCCTTCCCTCCCTTTTTTCGGTACATTTCGAAATTACGCATCGGCTTGGAATATCAAAATACGAAAAACACACACACATATATATATATCAAACCACATGTACGTTCATTTCTTTTTCAAACTGGGAAATCTATTATTAAAAAAAATACGAATATTAACCCTTTGACAAAAAGTTCCGAAAATCACTTTTGACGAATTTCGTTTTTTTCCCTTAAGAAAGTTGTATTTAAGTAAGAAAGTTCCCATGATTGAAAAAAAAAAGAAAAAAAGTTATAAGAAAAACACTGCTTTTTAAAACTAAATATTAATATTTTAGCACAAAAATTATACACAAGCTTCGAAAAACATTATATTTATAACACATAAAATTTTCAAACAGTTTGGACAAAAAGAATTTTTTTTAAGTTTAAATGTATTAGACGGTAATCGATTATAAAAAAAATAAAAAGAAGAAGAAGAAGAAGAACGCATTTTTGCAAGCCCATTTTATTTAGTTAGAATTTCGTGTTTAAAAATATTTGTTTGCCTTTCTTTTTCTTTTTTTTTCTTTTTTTTTTCTTTTTTTTTTTTTTTTCGTTTGTTTGGTTTTTTCCGACTGTCGAACATTGTTCTTAATTAATGAATAATTACACTCGTTCAATCATTAGAAGAAAAGCAAGAAAAGATGGGGGACTAAAGATTTTAAAAAGAAAAGTTACTGAATTCACGACCTTTTACGAATACTTTTTTAATGATATAGTTATTCATTTTTTATATTTTTCATTTAAAATACTGGCATGATACAAGAAATTTATTCAACAATTTTAGCTAATTAAAAAAAGAAAGAAAAACACTTACATTCGCTTATCTTTAATAATATTTTTTTCCAAATATCTTTTTCATAAAAGTGAAATTTTATTCACGACCTAAATATTTCAAATGCAGCAGATGATATGGCTTTATAGTAACCTTGAACTAGTGTATTAATTTTTGGCTGAAACCATCTCATTAAAATCTCGTCGTACTATATCTTATCTTAATATATTATCATCACAGGACAGAAAGAAGCTGATAAGCATCATTTGGGTGAATTCCAAGTTGGATAAACTCCACTGTTTAACTATCAAACATTGCTTTTCTTTCTGAACTGTTTCCATTTCACCACATTTATTGGAACGCCTTCCTTCCACTTACGTAATAAAACATAAGGAAAAAAAAAAGTGTTCAATTATTCAGTGCTATTGATTTTTTAATGCATTGTACTTTATTGTGGTAATGGCTGAAGTGGAGACGTTTTTGGGAAACTTTTATATTGTTTCTTTAACCGCACATTAAATCAACTGGAAAAGAATTTGTGAAATTTTAAGTGGTAATGATTTTTTAATGATACAAATTATTCTTTTAAAAATGTCGCTTTGAAACCTGAGATAAAAATCGTCTGCTATGTTAGCTCTTACAGTAAAAATGGTAAATAATGTGTTCTATTGTTAAAAAAAAAAAAAAAAAAAAAAACACTGCATTTTTATTTATTTCATTTTATTTGTTTATTTATTTATTTTTATTAAAATTATTAAACACAAGACAAAAAAAAAATACTTTTGAAATGATAAAAGATATTTGAATAAACGTATTTATGGATGCAAGTAATATTTTTGAGGAGCTTAGTACTACTTAGTACACGCAATTAAAATTATTTTGCAACTATACAAATATTCTTTTAAAAAATGGCAGCATGACACTTTAAACGAAAATCGATTGCTGTTCTTACAATAAGAAAATAAATAAATAAAAACTCTTAAGACTGGCAGTGGCAGAAAATTATGTAATTACAACATCTTTATCAATAAAGTTTGTATTGGTATAGAAAAAAAAAACAAGTTGGAAATTGCACGTCAAACGTGACAAATGAGGTGCGTTCGTACTGTTATTATTTCAGTGAAATGAATTATATCGACTGTTATTATGATATGATTCATTTCCGTAATTGACATTTATTGAAAATTCAAATAGGAAACTTAAGCCTAGCTTTGAAAATTCCAGAAATTGAAATCCATATTTAGACTTTTTTTTTTCATTTAGTATCTATTTCTCCGGAAACATGTATCTAAAAAACGGTCGGTAGATGATAGGATTGCTATCATGAAACAATTTTAGTATGCAAATTCGGTTTTTAAATTCAGTCATACGGAAATAATGGGACTCCATCTTAAATAGGACGCCATCACCATGGCAACCTAGAATCATTACCAATCATAGGATATCGTTGAATGAATGACGTATGATAGGATTTAATAGAATGAATAACTTTGGTCATAGAGGTTATAAAATGCCCTAACATGTCAGATAACTTGACGATGCATCCTCAGAAGCTGCTATAACAAGGAAGTACCGATTTTTAACACTTTCCAACCTAGTTGAAAAGTGTTTATGACTTCGGTTTGTCTGCCGTCTGGCCGTGCTCTAACTCCCGTCAATAGGCTCGGATTACCCTGCAATTTTTATATGTTATTGTCATTATCTATAGCATGTTCCCTATTTCAACTGAAGTGTGTAGCACTTATAGTTTTTTTACAGGGACACTCAAAAGAATTCCGTTACATTACGTCTATAGAGAAAAATCGTTTGCGGTTTAACTAAATAATGTTTTACTATTTTAAACACATTGAAATTGATATATATCACTAAGGTGCATGACAAGAGGTTTACTACAGAATATCGTGTGTAGAGCAGTCATCGTTCATTTACAGGGACACACAAAAGAATTCTCTACTCTCTGTTAACAATAATTCCTGGAAGTGCGTTTTAAATTGCTGAATGCGATTTTAAACTTAACTCACTCTTTGTCTATTACTTGGCGTGTATAAAGTCTGTAGATCATATACAGGGCAGCACAAAAGTCCGCGAACACATTTCCGTTTATGGACAAAAACTCCAGAAGGAGAATTTTAAACTGTGCTACGCGTTTCCTAACTGAACTAAAATTTAGTATCCTATGTAGTATAAATACAAATCTATAGATCCTATACAGGGCTGAATAAAATATTCGGATATTTTTCCGAATATTGTATAGGTTGGAAATTCCTGAAATGACGTTTTTAAATATGTTAGGCGCTTTCCAAATTGTTTACTTAGATGTTATCTTTCAGCTTATTAAACGGTGATGATTTTTAAAATTATTTTGGAAGCGTTGGAAAGTGTTACATAATCTATGCTTGACGCATGATTTTTCGTTCTTGTTAAAAAATTCAAATGACTTAATAAATATTTTTATTAATACCTTTTAAAGTTTTGATTCGATTTTTATAAAATTTGAAATGATCCGACAAAATTTTGCAACGATTCTATATATTAAATTTCAAACCATTTGGTTGGGTAGATTTTGCGCTGTTAGAGGCGGACGGACGGACGGATCAGACGACGACTCTAGGTGCTACGTATTTCTATAATTACGAACGCACCTAAAAATGCCCCCTTCATGAAACTACCGCGGTAAGAAGTTTTTATTAGCGCTAGAATCAAGAATCTAAAGTGTCTAAAAATTTCGGAGGTGGAACGGTGCATTTAGGATTGTCAATCGGAGAAATATTAAAAAATTCAGATTTGCGCAACCAAGTTATGTGGGACCTAATTCTTTACGTCTTTTGAATGCTGGAACCAAGAAAACTAATAATGGATGATAGAAATTGCAATTGATCAGAAAACGGTGTATTTAAGGTTGCAAGACGGCGCGAAAAAAAAAAAGGGGGGGGGGTGTGCAACTTAGTCATGTTAGACTTTTTCATTTATTTTAAATGTTGAAACCGAGAAAACTAATTACAATTCATTGAAATTAACCTTTAATATGAGTGTTGTTTTGTTAAGTGTGCACTATGGAATTGTCTTTCGTTTGCTGCTTCAGACCGCGATCACCCTCAACCTCAAATGTTCTATCAACATCTTCACTCAACAGTTCGTTTTAAAGCCTCCATCTTAGCAGGCAAGACAATGATTTCATTTTTGGAGTTCGATCACTTTCTTCTTAGCCTACTTTACAAATGGGTTAACATTTCACACCAAACTTCGAAATATACGAGCATTGTCGAATACTTTTACAGGAGTATCTGATCATTCGTATAATTTTTCCGCAGCAGGTTCTAAAGTTATCTTCAATAGCAGTCCATCCATATTTTTTACGTACTTCCCACCAGGGTTGGCAAAAAACCGGGTTTTTTTTTAAAAAAAACCAAAAAAACAGGTTTTTTTGGTTTAAACCAGGTTTTTTTGGTTTAAACCGGGTTTTTTTGTATCTTTTTTTAATTACATATATGCACATCAGTAAATAAAATTTAACATTGACAAGAATGATTAATATTACAATAACAATATATATATATATATATATATATATATATATATATATATATATATATTCTGAAAACAGTTTAAACAAAATAAATAAACAATTGTTATTAATTATGTACAAATTCAAATCATTAAATTTTATTTAGAGCTGAGCTAACATCATTTACATTCAAATTCAAAACAGTTATATATATATACAAAAGTTTCCTATGTAATACATAGAACATGATCACTTGTGCCGTCAGGTTCTACAGTAATGGTGATAAGTTTTAAATAATTTTTAAAGATTACTTTTTAAGAAAGTTGAAGAAATAATTGCTGTTTTATATATACATATTTCCAAATGCAACCTGTAATTCATGTTTACCAAATGATTTAGCACACTTATAAAACATATTAATATGTTTATGTATTTCATATTGCATTCATAGAATGGATTCTGTATCTTAATGTTGATACTTAAAAGTTTTTAATAGTATTTAATTGCAAGATTTATATTAAATTCTTTAAAGACTTAATCTATTGCCTTCCTATATTTTTTCATTTTAATAAGCAACACTTAGTTGTGTTACATAAGAATATAAAGATATAATGTAGAATTTTACCTTGGTATGCTATACTAATTTTTTTTTTTAAATAAAAATAATGCAAAGAAAAGAAAGTGAGACTTACTTTTTTATTCAATTTAAAAAAACAAATTGAATTTCAGTAAGAAAATTAAATTGAAATATATTTAAAATATATATATAAAAGAAACATTTTAAAAACATCGAAATTGAATAAATTTTCAAAATTTTAAGAAAATGGAAGTACGACACATGTCTATAAAGATTCTATGTTAATAAACAGAATTATTAGGGTTTAATGTTTTAAACAAAAAAACAAGTTTTGCCGCTTTTTGTAAACCCAGCCTGTTGCGTAACTTTGATTGTACAACACCAAATGAAGAAAAAATTCTCTCTACATTTGCAGTAGTCGCTTTTGCAGTAAGAATCGTTTCAACTTCTTTCAACACACCATCATTGAACTTTTTGATTTCATTTTCTTGAATATGCCACCATTCTATAGCTGATACATCTTTACTAAAATCATTCTCAAAAAGATATCTTTGAAATGGAGAACTTTTGGCACAAAATTTTAGTATCAGAGATAATAAATTGTTTTTGGGAAATTTTGTTTTATCATATTCCAATGCTTCTTTTTTTTCCTCCGATGACAATTCGAGATCAGCATCCTTGGCTCTTGGATCCAACAGATAAGCAAGAAGATGGGCTGGTGTTATTGCCATTTTATAACGAGTATCTAGTTTTTTCATAATGTCTTTATTCAGTTTCAAATCTTCCATCTGTTTTTTTAAATTTTTAAAAAGAAAAACAGTTTCTCCAATTGTACAATTTTGGCTTTGTACTTTATCTAAAGCTACACTAATTGGCTCTAATTGTTGAAAATAGTCTTCAGCATTTCTTTTCAATGAAATGTTTGAAACTAGACTTTGGATATTTTTATCAATTTTGTTTTTATTATTTTCGCATATAGTTACAAGAACTGACCATGATTTCAGATAGCTGTCTAAAGCGTCAGCAAATGAGTTCCAGCGAACTTCACAAGGCATTATTAGTTTTGATGTACTTGCATTTTTTCTGAAGCACGCATTTGCATATTGGTTGTTTCTGAAGTATTTGATTACATGCAAAATTTGTTCTTTTACGTTTGGATAACTTATATCATTTGCCAGTAAATTTAAAATATGGGCTGCACATCCATAAGTAATAATATTAAACTCTTCTTTTTCATCAAACATATCCCCCATTTTTCGGACATTTCCAGTATTGTCTGTCACTAATGCTTGTATTAAACATTGAAATTCCGATTGGCATTTATTAATGGTTGTAGTCGCAATATCATACAGATTTTCACTTGTATGAGCAATTCCCGATGTATCAATAGTGTCTGTTAAGTATGTATTCCCGTCTTTTGTTGTTAAAGTAACACAGATCACAGGTTCGTTGTGAATGTTTGACCATCCATCTAATCCTAATGTGACAACTTCATTTTTTAATATATTTGCACATTTTTCTTTTTCTTTGCTGTAAGTATGATCTAATAAATCCCCAGCAATTTGTTTTCTTGTTGGTGGAGAATATTCTGGGCGGAAACTCTGAACCATTTTAATAAACTCAGGATGCTCTACAGTGCTAAATGCCGTATTTGTAGCATATATAAACCTAGCAACTTGTTCATCAAACATTTGCTTTTGAGATGGTGTTGATTTACTGACAAAAAAGTCCATAGTATCTCTTTTCCTTTTTAAAGAACCAATTTCACTTGTTGCTCTTTGTGTTATTGCTGAATCCAAAGAACTTGAAATACTGGATAGTGACACTGACACATCATCTACACAAAAATAAAAATAAGAATTGCTTAATGATACAGAACATATTACTTCAAAAATCATAATCATATAATTAACAATAATTCAATACAAAGACATTTTTTTTCTTTGTTTTACTGCAAAGTAAACATCTCTATCATATTGATATATTTATTTTTGATAATTTATTTAATACTTGAGATAAAATTATCATGTCTTTTATAATTTTGGATATTTATGATTGGTGAAAACTTAGTTAATCTCTAAGCGCCATGCATAAATTAAAAATTAACAATTTCATTTAATAACAGTTCTGATCACATAATTTGTTCTTAATAATATGATTAATTTGTAAAACTTTCAAACTTTTATCAAATGTAATTTTAAGATTATCAAAATAAAGTTCTCTAACAAAAAAAAAATGTCTATTTAAAATTTTCTTGTTTTTTCCAAAATTTCATTACTTAGAATTACATAAATATTTTTTATTTCATAGAATATAACTTTCTAAAATCAAATAGCATATGCAAATTAAATAATAATATATGTGATTTTTATAATTTATCTTCTCAATCAAATAGCATTTCAAATAATAATGTAATTTTTTATAAGAGTTTAGAATCATCTGAATGAAGATATACATAATGTGTTCTCAATATGCATTACTTGTAATTTTACAGATAAATTAAAAATTTTGAATTTAACAAATATTTAACTTATTAACAAATTTTTAACAATTTTCTTTCAAAATTAAAAATAATAGCAGCAATAATAATGATAAAATAAGTATTTACCATTATCAACAGAATCAGAATCAGAATGATGATGAGAATTATTACAAGTTTCAATGTGTTTCTTCATCCTAGCTACTTGACCTTCCATTTCTTTATTACAATTTTTGCATCTAGCTCTACAACCTTTCCTTTTATCATTTTTTACTTCATTAAAATATAACCAAACTAAATCTTTTCTTCTACCAAAATTAGACATTTTTTGTTCTCAAATGCTAACTCTTGGACCATTCATACACAGGTGCATACACAGGTGCAACTATGATGCAACTGTGATTTATGCAGGTTGACTGCTGAAATGAGTTGAGCTGTTCAGTTAGAAGTAGAAGTTATTTGTACATCAAATAATTTGAAAGCTTAATTATATAAGAAAAAAATCTTAAAAAAAATTAACAAAAAAACCAATTGGTTTTTTTCAGAAAAAAAACCATTTAGTTTAAACCGTGGTTTAAACCATGGTTTAAACTGACGGAGAAACCTTTTTTATGCAGTGAATAATCTCCACGTGCAGCGAATGATCGAAATAAAAACATGTTAAAAACCAGACCCCAATTACCAATAAGTACTTCAAGTGCCGCAGCTGAAAAACATAGTGAACAAAACCAGAGACTGTCGAAACTAACTAATTGGAGAAATACTGCAGATGTCCCTCCTTCAAAGTACAGCTGTTTATCCCGCGCGTGTGCACAGAACTCAAATAACAATCTCCCTTCAGTTTCCAAAATGTTTCCGAGCAGTTAAGACGCTCTTGTATATATATGATGTAAATATATTTAATATAATGTAAAATTGGAGCACTTATACGCAGCCTCCAAAATGCGATTTTAAACATGTACATCTAGCCAAGAATTATATTATATTCAAAGGAAAATGAATCTTCTGTTTATTTTACACAATTGTCATTTTCTACTAATACTTATTATTCTTCCAATATAAGTGAATCAATGGATCAGATAAATATCGCTACAACACTTTGGATTACTACTGTGGGTATATTCAGCGCATAAGGAAAATTTCAGGTAAGCTGAACAAACTTCTTTAACATATCAAAAGATGAAAATGTATATTAAATTTGAAGACTGATTTAACTATTTATAAAAATAAGAAAATTTATTACGCTACCGACGGTTCCCCAACAAAGATTATGAAAGACTGATTCTGAAAAAAAGAATATTATCCCAGTATCAAAAACGATAATTTAACAAATTTCTAAAATATAATAATAAATAAAAGAACGCTAAAGAAATAAAAGAAAAAAATGAATGCGATAAAAGAAAATACTCAATTTATTGAAAAACTCAATTCTACAAATTATAGTACATGGAAGTTCAAGATGCAGATGTTCCTGATTAAAGAGGAACTCGACGATATTATAGTACAAGATCCACCAGCTCCACCCGACCCCGCATGGCACAAAAGAGACCGCAAGACTAGAGCTTTAATTAACTTAAGCATTGATGATTCTCAAATCGTAAATGTAAAAAACTTAGAAACTGCAAAATTAACATGGGAAGCTCTGAAAAATATACATGAGAGAAGCAATTTATCTAGTAAGCTTTACCTGTTACGAAAATTATACAGTACTAAATTAGCGGAGGGCGGAAACATGATCTCACATATCACTAATATCTTGCAAATTATAGATAAACTTAATGCCATTGGAGAAAATATTAGCGATTCACATATTTCCGCGCTATTTCTGTGTTCTCTTCCCCCCCAGTTACAATATTTTGATAACTGCGTTGGAGGCGAAACCGGAAAATGAGCTCACCCCTGATTTTATCAAAAACAAATTAACAGATGAATATAATCGTAGACATGAAATGTCAGAACAATCACATAGCGGATATAATAACAGTGAGAGAGCATTTAAAACAAATAGGAGATATACACACACTGAAAATAGAAGAGAACAAAAATATTGCAACAACTGCAAAATGAAAAATCATTCGACTTACGAATGCTGGCACTACAAGAGCAGAAACACGGTACAATACGGAAATCCTCGTAACAATCAATTCAAAAATAAAAAGAATTTCTCATCTTCATTATGTTATGAAAAAAACGAAACTCATAGGGAAAACAAAGTTCCAAACGAAAGAAAACACGCAAATGATCAAACGCAAAATAAAGCATTAATCACTCAAAAAGTAGGCAAAAATAACTGGATTCTCGATTCAGGATCTACCTCGCACATTTGTAATGATAAAAGCCTATTTAGTAAATTTATTGATTATAATAAAACTTCAGTAACGATCGCGAATGGTAATAAACTGACAGCGTTAGGTTCAGGAGAAGTTTTTATAAAAACATTAACCCCCGAAGGAAAAGAAAAACTAACGAAATTACGCGAAGTGCTTTATGTCCCAGACTTAGAGTCGAACCTAATTTCGGTTAGTAAAGCCGCTAAAAACGGGTGTAAACTAATCTTCGACGATAATAAATGCGATTTGATCTTTGATGAAGAAATATATATTAGGGCGAAAAATGAGAAAAATTTATACATTATTGAGGAAATGGACGATGTGGAAGAACCACAAAATTATGTAAACATAACGTATAACTGTGACAGCAAACAATGCATAGATCTCTGGCATCGCAGACTAGGTCACAGAGATTATGACGCGATTAAATCAATGATAACAAATCAACTTGCGGACGGAATAAAGATAGGAAAATGTAAACATCAAAATAAAACATGCGTAACTTGTATCGAAACTAAATTAACTAACATGCCGTATCCTAAATCAGCAACAAATCGAGCTACTAATATTGCGGATTTGATCCACAGTGACGTGTGTGGACCTCTAGATACACCGACCTTAGGCGGAAAAATATATTTTATGACTCTTATTGATGATTATTCCCGATATACTACGATATTTATTATCTAAAAAGAGCGAAGTTGCTGAAAAGATAAAAGAGTATATAACGATGATATACAATCAGTTCGGTAAAAAACCTAAGGAAATTAGATCGGATAACGGTCGTGAATATGTAAATCAAGAGATAGATGAATACTTAAAACAGAACGGAATTTTACACCAATTGACTGTCCCGCATAATCCGAGCCAGAATGGAGTTGCGGAGAGAAAAAATAAAAGTTTATTAGATATGACTAGAAGTATGCTATCACAAGCAAAATTAAGCAAACATTTTTGGGGTGAAGCCATAAACACTGCAACATATTTACAAAACAGACTCCCAACTAAAGCAAACAACAACAGAACACCTTACGAATTATGGAAAGGAATTAAACCGAATTTAAAACACTTAAGAACATTCGGTTGTAAAGCGCTATTTTACGTCGATAAAGTAAATAGAGGAAAACTCGATAACAGGGCTCAAACCGGAACGTTTGTAGGTTATGATACACGATCGACTGGTTATAGAATTCACACACAAGGTAAACAAATTATAATAGCGAGAACGGTAAAATTTCTTGAGAATGAAAATGTACACTCAGATAACATTGAGGAGATACAAGTCACCACAAAAACATCAGATGACAATACACAATTACCGGATAGACATGAAAATCACTTAGAAATAAAACTTGACAGTGAAGAGACACCATCCGTGCCCAAACAGCAACCAATTGAACCAAGAAGGTCTAATAGGACAAATAGAGGCCTTCCTCCTGACAGATATGTTTGTCTCATAAATAGTTCATCTGAAAACATTCCCGAAAATTGGGAAGATATCGAAAAAATGAAAAATACTAATGATAAACAAAATTGGATAAAAGCAACACAAAATGAAATACAATGCCTAAGAAAAAATAACACTTGGACTTTAACAGATCCACCACCCGGAACAAAAATTATCGGCTCAAAATGGACCTTTAAACTAAAAAAGGACAATTTAGGAAACATTCAAAGCTATAAAGCGCGTCTAGTAGCACAAGGATATAGTCAAAGATTCGGGATTGACTATGATCAAACCTTTGCACCTGTAGTTTCGCACGCTACAATACGTGCATTTCTCATCTCTGCATTGCACAAAAATTTGAACGTGAAACATGTTGACATAACCACAGCATTCTTGCATGGTGAATTAACTGAAACTGTTTATATGAGTCAACCAGACGGGTATATTAAACCCGGCGATGAAAGAAAAGTTTGTAAACTTCAAAAAGCCATCTACGGTCTTAAGCAAGCCGCAAAGGCCTGGTACACCAAAATATCGGAAACACTCAAAAACAATAATTTCATACAGAGCAAAAATGATCCATGTCTGTACTTTAAATCAAATCAAGAAAATCCGATATACATCATCATTTATGTAGATGATATCCTGATAGCAGGAAAGAACAGTGACATCGAAGAAACAATAAACCAACTTAAGAAAGAATATGAACTAAAAAACTTAGGAGAAGTGAATAATTACCTAGGAATAAACATTAATAAAATCAACGATACATATTACCTAAATCAAAACAATAAAATACAGGAACTAGTGAAAAAACTGAATTTAAACGACATGAAACCTCATTACACACCAATGATTGCTGGATTCAACAGACTTGAGGACGATGATAATCTTTTACCTAATAACACGAAATATCGACAAGCCACAGGCACATTACTTTACATATCAACAATCACGCGTCCTGACATATCCGCAGCAGTCAACATATTATGTCGTAGAAATGAAACACCACGCCAAAAGGACTGGACAGCAGTAAAAAGAATCATTTCATACCTTAAAACTACAGAAAATTTGAATTTAACTCTTAGCGCAAACAGCAAGCCCATCCTAACAGCATACGCCGATGCAGACTGGGCAGGTGACTTGAAAACACGTAAATCAACGTCAGGAAATCTATTCATGCTAGGAAAATCACCGATTTACTGGATTACAAAAAGGCAAAATTGCATTGCACTTTCGTCAGCCGAAGCTGAATACGTTTCAGCTAGCAACGCAGCACAAGAATTAAGTTGGATAACAAACTTGCTAAGCGATCTCAACATTCCACAAAAATTACCCATCACGATTTTTGAGGATAATATGTCCTGTATAAAAATGACTGAAAACGATAAAGATACTAAGCGATCCAAGCATATCGACATACGTTTCCACAACATCAAACTTATGAAAGAAGAAGGAAAAATCGATCTACAATACTGCCCTAGTGAAGAAATGATAGCCGACACTCTCACGAAGCCCACTCCCAAGCCTGTGTATGAAAAACACCGTAAGAAACTGAATCTTCAACCATTCCCCACACAGGAGATTACGGGGGAGTGACGGAGAAACCTTTTTTATGCAGTGAATAATCTCCACGTGCAGCGAATGATCGAAATAAAAACATGTTAAAAACCAGACCCCAATTACCAATAAGTACTTCAAGTGCCGCAGCTGAAAAACATAGTGAACAAAACCAGAGACTGTCGAAACTAACTAATTGGAGAAATACTGCAGATGTCCCTCCTTCAAAGTACAGCTGTTTATCCCGCGCGTGTGCACAGAACTCAAATAACAATCTCCCTTCAGTTTCCAAAATGTTTCCGAGCAGTTAAGACGCTCTTGTATATATATGATGTAAATATATTTAATATAATGTAAAATTGGAGCACTTATACGCAGCCTCCAAAATGCGATTTTAAACATGTACATCTAGCCAAGAATTATATTATATTCAAAGGAAAATGAATCTTCTGTTTATTTTACACAATTGTCATTTTCTACTAATACTTATTATTCTTCCAATATAAGTGAATCAATGGATCAGATAAATATCGCTACAACACTTTGGATTACTACTGTGGGTATATTCAGCGCATAAGGAAAATTTCAGGTAAGCTGAACAAACTTCTTTAACATATCAAAAGATGAAAATGTATATTAAATTTGAAGACTGATTTAACTATTTATAAAAATAAGAAAATTTATTACGCTACCGACGGTTCCCCCAACATAAACCATTTGGTTTAAACCATGGTTTAAACCATTTGGTTTAAACCGTGCCAACCCTGCTTCCCACCCCACATACGTAATACCATTTACGTAATACCCACCTGATAAGTAAATCCTAAGAGAATGTTGTGCTACACTGACAAAAGTTGGTGGGACTGACTTTATTTTGGTTATCTTTTATTTATTTATTTTGTTAATGGACTTATAGAAGATGATATATCTTAATTCATCCAGGGTAATATTCTCATTTTTCGCACCCTATAGAAATATGAAAATATTTTCTCAAGATTTTATTATTTCAGACTGACTGGCATTCATTTCGTTGAAAGTTGTAGTACTTCCCCTCAAACTATTTTCAGCTTCAAGAAAATTTGAAAATTTGTTTTGCTCTTTCCATAGATTTGCACTTATAGGGAAATGCCACATGTAATTTTTCATGCTGGTATTGGAAAATGACTTTTCTTTTTGTGCTTGTGACCGGAGAAAAGCGGTCGCCCGATCGGGTACTCCCCGTCGCACAAGGCATATTATTATTTTTTTACACACAAATATTTAAATATATAAGTGAAAAGTCAATAAATATAGCGCAAAACGTCCGAAGGTTATATCTCTTTTCTTTGTAACTGAAACAAGTAATATAAAAACAATTTTTTAAGTCAATTCCTACTTTTTAATCATAAATACACTGCTCAAAACAATTAAAGGATATTGCAGTTTTAGGTGGATTTTGTATCTGGGAAACTTTTTAGCTGATTGATACATGGTCGACAGACATAGTAGGTTATATGAGAATAAATTACACATGTTTGGCAGAAAAAATGCATTTTATTGCGCATTTGTGTACAAAAGGGAAAAAAACACAATTTGTGCATATGAGAAAAAAAGAAAAGGTGTTTTCTTCAAAGAAAATCATTTTCAGTAGGGGGTATGGTTTCCACGGGCGGCCAGCAACGTTGAACACCTTTGAGGCATGGACTCAATGAGGCTATTAATGACGAGTTGGGGTATTCTGCCCCACTCTTCCAGAAGAGCTCTTTCCAGTTCTTGGAGAGTTTGTGGGGGTTGTTGGCGGCCAGAAACTCGTCTTCCTAGAGCGTCCCAAACGTGCTCGATTGGATTCATGTCTGGAGAACACGCTGGCCATTCCATTCGAACGATTCCTTCCTCGAAAAGGAAATCCTCCACCAGGTTTGCACGATGTGGCCTGCAGTTATCGTCCATTAAAATGAAGTTATCTCCAATTGCTGCAGCGTAAGGGACTACAATAGGTCTGAGGATCTCATCCCTATATCGGCGACCAGTCAGAGCTCCATCTCGAATGATGTAGAGGTCAGTGCGCCCGTCAATGGAGATGCCACCATACACCAACACTCCTCCACCGCCAAATCTGACACTTTCGTGCACGAACTCAGGATTATTCCTACTGCCACGGTCCCTCCAGATGAAAATACGCCTATTATCCGGATGCACAGAAAAACGGGACTCGTCAGAAAACAGAATATTGCTCCATTCATTTCTCCTCCAGTTGACATGCTCGGTTGCCCACTCCCTACGGTTGCGACGATGCCTTGATGTTAATCTAACACATACCATCGGTCGGCGAGCATACACACCTACAGCATGGAGCCGGTTTCGGACAGTCTGAGTTGAAATCGTGGTGCCTGTAGCCGAGCGAAGGTGTTGTTGGAGAAGAGTAGCGTTCATGTTTCGGTGTCTCCGAGCTGTTAACGCTAAATACCGATCTTCATTGGGCGTTGTTGCCCGTCTACGACCTTGCCCTGGTCTTCGGCCTGCACATCCACTCTCCAAAAAACGGTTCCAGATCCTGTAAATGACACTTTGTGACACTCCAATGGCTTGCGCTACTTCGGCTTGAGTTTGGCCCCCTTCTAACCTACCAACAATTCTCCAAGCTTCTGAATCTGTCAAATGACTTCGCTGAGACATCGTACTCATCGAAACAAAGCAATCACTGAATGCCGATCATCCTTGTCTTCATTCTCTTTTATCCAGTTGAAAGTCAAATTTCATTCGCTGCCGCTGAAGCGACGTTTTTGACGTCGAACTCAAAATTTGCATACTCCACAGTTTGAAAACCAGAAAAATTTGCATTTGTGATTCTCTTCTTCTATTTTCGGCAAAAAAAATTTCGTTTATATCTTTATTTTATATAAAACTTCAAATATCCTTTAATTGTTTTGAGTAGTGTATATAAAATAAACCCGTGCAGCATTAATGTCCCACGTTATCTTTATTGAACATTATTTTATAATCATCGTTGCGGTATTTTATTTTTTGTTGGCATCACAAATTTGAGATAAATCTTTCATTTCATTTATGAAACAATGGGAGAAGTTTTTTTCTACCATGTAAAAATTAAAATTAATTAATTAAATTTACTGAATGAATTAATATTTGAAAAAACTGTATTAACTTCAATTGTCATCCAGTACAAGTTTAAAAAAAATTATTTGAACTTGAATGGATCAATAGAAAATATTTTATTAACGATTGAAAATTCCAACAAGATATATATAGAGAGAGTGTGAGCTAATAATAGGAATTTTAAAAAAAAATCGTAAAAATCACTTGAATTTTAGGCCAAAGAAGTAGAATATCGCCGAAGATCAGATTTCTTAAGTTCGTGATATTTTATAAATAACAGCTCTGTGTACCAAAAATTACAACATCCCCGGGCTAATTGCAAAACACACACATACATGTCGTGTTTCGGATAATTGCAAAATGTCATGCTCCCCTCCCCGTTTTAACAGGAAGGGCATACTGGAATTATTTTGAAACCAGTTTATCTGTTTATTCTTCATCACTACACACCACAATCTGTGTCGCCAAGCAGTCTGCAGGAAAACGAGTATGTCTGAAAACAAAAAATAAAATAAAATAAATCAGATCGGGTTGCCGAACACAGCTGCGCGATACATTTTAATGAAGCACTAATGAGTTCTAGATCTGTCTGTGGTGTTGAATGAATTTGTTTTGTTTTGTTTCGTTTTCGTTTCCGTTTCTCTTCACGTTATAGACATGGGATCTATTAAGAGAAGCATACGCAGCTGCTTCATTCCGTGAAACACCCTGTTATTAAGTGGTGTTCAAATGAAACAAACAAAATCATCTGAGAAAGGACGATTGGGTGAAAACAGGTTTTGCTTAACTTTTAGAACGAGTCTGATGTGATGTGCCAATCCCAAAACTTTCTTCTGTTAATGCTTCAAAAATTACAATTTTTGTAATTATGCATTTTAGGAACAAAAAATGAGTAGATAACATATCTATTACGAGTAGTAATTTTCCAACTGGACGAAAAATGTCCGGGCCAGGATTCGAACCTGGGATCACTTGGCTGAAGCCGCCACGCTCTACCACTGAGCTATCCCGGTCGAATCTGGAGGGCATAATTCATCCAGTTAACCTTATTGATCAGAGAATCTTAGAGCGTGGCAGCTTCAGCCAAGTGATCCCAGGTTCGAATCCTGGCCCGGACATTTTTCGTCCAGTTGGAAAATTACTACTCGTATGATTTATTTACCAATTTGAAATAATTGTGTTAAAATTAATCTAGTGTAACATATCTATTATTTATTGTTTGATTACACTTTTTAGGTGCGTTCGTAATTATATAAATACGTAGCACCTAATGCCGTCGTCTGGTCCGTCCGTCCGTCTGTCCACATAGAACAGCGTAAAAACGACCCAACCGAATGGTTTGAAATTTTATAGATAGAATCGTTGCAGAATTTTGTCGAGACGTTTCAAATTTTAGGAAAATCGAATCAAAACTTAAAAAGGATAATAATAAAAGTTTTCTTCATTCTATTAAATCCTATCGTACGGAATTACTAATTCAATAATATCCCACGATAGGTAACGATTCTAGGTCCTATTTAAGATACAGTCCTATTATTTCCGCATGACTGATTTTTTAAACCGAATCTGTATACAAAAATTGTTTAATTATATCTACCGGCAGTTTTTTGGATAAATGTTGACGGAGAAATAGATATTCAATGGAAAAAGAGTCTCACTATGGATTTCAAGTTCTGAAATTTTCAAAGCTATATGTCAACAAAAGATAAAATGTTGCCAACTTAAAATGTACTTATTTTATGACGGAAATGAAGCCTATCCTAATAGCAGACGATAGAATTCATTTTTTTTTTTTTTTTCCAGTGAAATAATAACGATGATCTTTTTTAACAGGATATTGGCGCATAAGTGTATAATTTCAATGTGACAGAATTGTCATGAATCGTTTGTAAAAGTGTATTATTGAAGCTTAATTTCATAAAATAAAATAAAAAATCCGTAATATGAAAATCTGCACATAAAATAAATTTTGCATTATCGTGCCTATTTTTGCATAAGAGTGCAACAGCTATGGCACGAAGATCTGAATATTTATAAAACGAGTTAGAGTAAGAACGCACCTCTTTTGTCACGTTTGATGTACAATTTTCAACTTTTTTTTTTCTCTGTCAATAATTGTTTATAAATCATGAGCGGGATGGGGAGAATTTCATAAGGAAGTATAATGAACGGGTAACATATAAAAAAACATGAAAATGTTGGCTATTACACAGAGGTGCAAATTAAACCAAGATTGGAGAATTGGGTGATTGGAGAATTGGGTGATACGATTTATTTTCTGCAGCTACTACACCCGCCCCGAAAATCGAACAAAATTCGCTGTCGAAGCGCCACCTTCAGGCCGATTTTCTCCAAAATTTCTTCAATCCTCGGCTTTTTGCATGACGTCTAAATATAAAAATTCGTCTAAAAATATTCATAAACTCTTCACTTAAACTGCAATAAATGAAGAAAATCGAACGAAAATCGCTATCACAGCGCCCCCTTTTGGGCCAATATCCCCATTTTCACTGGGACCTCCCATCCATTGTCAGACTAGTCGGATGTGCCAATCCCAAAACTTTCTTCTATCTACTTCAAAATTCGCTATCACATCGCCCATAAAATCAATATTTTTCGTCATTCTGTTGTACGTCAGCTGCTTGCGAATCGTCGGGTAACCGACAGGAACAGATAGCCTCCCTATTCCTTGGTTTTATGATTTTAGCTAATTTTACTGGAAAACACGAAGCTCAAATGCGTGGAACCTAAATAAAGAAGATTCAATTCCAGTTCTCGTCAACATTGAATTTGAATGAGAATATCGCCAAATGAGTCCTCTACAGCCAAGTTGGCTTCATTTATGGCAACTTATTTTGGTCGCCAAATTTGGCGATATTCCGCCAACTGTCGCCAAGTTTGGCGAGAATTTGACGTTCGCGAATATAAATATATAGTGATGAAAGATACAATGAAAGAAAATTTGCCGAAACCATGTTAACTAAAACTCATAAATTAAACCTGTTTATGGATGAATTCTGCTGTCTTGTTTGAAAATGTCAGCCATTCTAAAATTTCAAACCTCTCTATCTCAGCCATTTTTTAAGATAGAGGCAAAACAAAAATTGTTCCGGATTCTCCGGATCAAGGCCGAACATTTAACGAAAAAAAGTTTTAGGATTTCTAATTTTTTTGAATTTGCACATCTTTTTGAATTTGAAATCTTTAAATGGTTATCGCAGCGCCCCCTTTCGTCGAAATATCCCCAAATTCTAATAGAACCTGCTTGCCATAGCCAAACACATAGAAAAAAATGTGGTTAAATTTGAAGCATAACTTTATATACCTTTCGATGATACAATAGTGAAAATGGAACAAAAATATCGATCACATTTCGTCGAAATATCCCCAAATTCTGATAGAATCTGCTTGCCATAGCCAAAAACATAGAAAAAAAATTAGGTTCAATTTGAAGCATAACTTCATACACTTTTCGATGATACAATGAGGACACACAGACGGACAGACAGACATTTTGTAAAAACATGTTTTTCGGAATCTCTGACCCCTAAAACGTGTAAATCCGTCGAAAAACGGAAGTCGAAAAAAATTTGGATTACAATACTTTCTTCTATTATAGATAGAAGAAAGTAAAAATATATATGAAGTTTGGTTCTATTCTATGATACAATAATGCATTGCAATAGAGTGAAATCACATCCAACAATAGAGCGCAATCCCATTTCATTGATAAAACAAGAATATAAAATTCCGAAAACAATTCTGAATATACTTATAAATCAACCAATAGAATAAGTGGAAGAAATTCCTAATTTCAGATTCATGTTCAAATAATATATATTTTAATACAAATTTTAATCAAGGAAAATAAACAAAGAAAATGAAACCTGTGGCAAATATTCCAATTAATCCTTCCTGACGCTGCACTGTAGACGGCGCGACGACCGCACTCGCATACGACGAAATCTGCCATCGAGGTTAAAAGTGGGAATGAGAGAGAATGCAGAATTTTCAGTTGACGACTAAACTCATGATGTTATTACACGATTAATTTCAAGATGCATTTGCTAGCGTTGAATTATTCAACGTAAAATAACCAGCTTTGTTCATGTTCAACGACGGTACTCATGACACAACGAGACGGTAGTCAAATTAGTGCGTTTACTTCTTGTTGTATGTTTTTGTTTTCGCCTAATAAATGTTCTTGTCAATGTTTTGCGGAGTAATTCCTCCATGGTCGCGCCTCTTCCAATATTTTTCCTCTTATTTTTAGTAAGAAGAGACTTTGAATGTTTCTTTGACACAGGAACTTACCGCCTCTAAATTAAAAGACTGGTTAAATAACTACATTAATTTATTAGCGTCACTTCACGGTAAATTCAGGGCCTGATTACCGCAGTGGCGAACGGGGCAGCTGCCCCGGGCCCCCATCTCAAGGGGGCCCCCAAATGACAAATTTTTGTAGCCCAATGTTTATGTTGCTGTATGTAAGAAAAAACGAATAAAATAGAAAAAAAAACGTTACATAAATCCTGATTGTATTCTATTCCTGTTGATAGGTTTTTAAATTTTATACCAATTTATGGCCATGGTGCAGAGTATTTGACAAATACTGTTATTTGTTGCTTAAAGGAGCTAAACATAGACATACAGAATTGCAGAGGACAGAATATGACAATGCATCAAATATGGCCAGAAAGTATGCAGGTCTGCAAGCCAGAATAAAAAGTTTAAATGCACTGACAGACTTTATATCATGTGTTGCACATTCCTTAAATCTGGTGGGTGTACATGCTGCGGAATCCTGCACTGCTTTAGTTAAGTTTTTTTGCTTGTTGCAGGAATTGTACAATTTGTTTTCTGCATCAAGCTATAGATGGCAAATTCTTCATGAAAGTGTAACAACTAACAAGCAACTGACATTGAAGAGCTGTTCAGGAACAAGATGGTGTACAGATGCAAATGCAAAAATGTACTGAGAAAAAATTGTTGACACATTACGTCACTTTGTTGATAGTAATGATCAGACTGCCAGTACAAAAAATAAAGCTAAGTCACTCCTCAAAAAGTTATCAAAATTTGAAACAGTGTTGAACACTGTTATTTGGGATACAATATTACAAAGATTAAATGAAACCAGCAAAATTTTCCAGGATTCTACAGGAAATTTAGAGCAGCTATCTCCTTTATTTACATCTTTAATAGAATTTATTAAATTTGTGAGAGACAATTTTGATATGTATGAGAGTGAAGCTGTAAACATTTCACCACAATCTGTTACCTATGAGGTTACAAGAAAAAAGATGACTCCAAGAAGTAGATGTTTGGATGATACAAATAGTACTGAGGTTCACTTTGAACCATGTGATAAATTTATAAAAACATGCCATTATGTATTTTGTGACTCCTTAATACCACAAACAGCCGTATGATAATATGACAAAAAAGTTTTCTGCTCTTATAAATTTGCATTCAAATGCTTCGCTACATGAAGATGCAAAATCTGTCGGCGGCGCAGTTAATTGAATGTGTAAAATAGTTTCTTTAATTGTATAAAAACATTTCTTCAAAAATAGAGTTAAGTAAGCATGCATTCGCTTACCTGATTGGGCGATGAAAGCATTTAGTATATCCAATAAATAGATTGGTGACGTGTTGCAACTTCCTCACGTATATTATTATCCGTTAGAGTATTCCGGATTATCTATAAGATCACTTCTGCAAAATAATAAAATTAGTTTCGTTGAATAATCACTGTAGAATTAATAGAGTATTTCCTTTCGATTAAATTTAGGTTTAATATACGTTTTTTGATTACATAATTACACAGAGCATTTACATCGCTCTGACATTTTCACACACTACATAATTAAATGAAATTCACACAACAACTGACTAAAGTCTAAAGAGTTTTCAGTTCTTGATAGCCTTGGATGACGTCACTGGGAAAAAGCACATGATAGCACGTGATAATCATTCTTTCACGTGGGCGTTTATTCCATGTACTTAGCTGAGTTGAAAACAGTTTATGAATGGGTTTTTCCGACGAGATAATTAAAATTGTTTACTGCAATTTTAAAGTACTTTATTATTATCTGACGATTGAAGAGTAGTTGATTCCGAATAGAAGATTACCCTTTAATTGCAATTTCCGTCACTCCCCCTTAATCTTCTATGTAGGATAAGGAAGTAAGTTCAGATTGTTTCGGTGTTTAATGAATTCAGGTTTGGGGTTGGGCTTGGTGAGTGAATCTGCGGTCATAAATTCTGTGGGACAATACTTTAAATCTATTATTCCATCTTCCTTGAGTTGTCTTATCGCGTGGAATCTGATATCTATATGTTTACTTTTTCGAGTATGTTTTTCACTTTCAACCATTTTTATACATGGCTGATTGTCCTCGTATATTGTTATGGGTTTCTGTTGTGGTAATTTTAAATCTTCCAGGAGTTTTATCATCCATAGTATTTCCTGTGCTGCGTTACTTACAGAAATGTATTCAGCTTCTGCTGATGACAGAGCAACGCATGTCTGTCTTTTCGTTGTCCAATGTATGGGACATTTTCCTAACATAAATATATTTCCGCTGGTGGATCGTCTAGTTTCTGGATCACCTCCCCAATCTGCATCTGCGTAAACTTCGAGAATAGGCTTATTTTTCGAACTTAGCGTCAGGTTGAGGTGTTTTGTGTTGTTTAAGTATGTTACGATTCTTTTGACTGCTTTCCAGTCTTTTTCTCGAGGGGTTTCATTTCTACGGCTGAGTATGTTGACCGCTGCTGAAATATCGGGCCTGGTTAATGTTGAGATGTAGAGTAATGTTCCCGTTGCTTGTCTGAATTTAATATTGTTAGGTAATAGATTTTCATCATCGTTGAGTCGATTGTAACCTGCTTCCATAGGTGTGCTGTAAGGTTTTGCGTTTTGAAGATTGAGTTTATCTACCAATTCTTCAATTTTTGAATTTTGGTTTAAGTAGAAATTTTTATCGTCTCTTTTTATATTTATTCCGAGATAGTTATTGACTTCTCCGAAATCTTTCAATTCATATTCCCTTTTGAGATTGTTTATTAATTCAATTATATCTTCGTTTTTTCCGGCGATTAACAAATCATCCACATATACTATAATGTATGTCGAGTTTTCACCATTTTCGCGTATAAAAAGACATGAGTCAGATGTACTTTGTATAAAATTTAATGCTTTAAGACTCTCGGAGATTTTCGTGTGCCATGCTCTGGCGGCTTGCTTGAGCCCGTATATTGCTTTTTGTAATTTACATACTTTGTTTTGTTGATTTGGAGCTATATAGCCTTCCGGCTGTTTCATGTATACCTCTTCTTGTAGGTTTCCGTGTAAAAACGCTGTATTCACGTCGATATGATTAACTTTAAGGTTATGATTTAATGCTGCTATGAGAAATGCACGGATTGTGGTATGAGAGACAACTGGAGCAAAGGTCTCGTCATAATCTACTCCGAATTTCTGACTGTATCCCTGTGCCACGAGTCGTGCTTTATAGGTTTGCACTTGGTTTAGGTTGTCGCGTTTTAATTTAAAAGTCCATTTTGAACCTATCACTTTCTTGCCTGGTGGCGGATCGACTAATGTCCAAGTTTTATTTTTAGCTAGGCACTTGATTTCATTTTCGGTGGCTTTGAGCCAATTTTCCTTATCGTGTGGATTTTTCATTTCCATGATATCGTTCCAATTCTTTGGTTCATTTGATTGTGTGTCTTTAACTAAACAGACAAATCTATCTGGTGGTACTCCTCTGTTAGATCTATTTGACCTTCTTGGTTCTATTTGTGTTTGTTTGGACTCGCATGGTTGTTTTTCTTTATCATTAATGTCAATTTCAATGTAATTTTTATTCTTCTCTTCTTGATTTCTATCAGCAGTGGAGATTTCTTCGAGATTTGAATCTTCCTCAATGTTGTTTGAGTGTTTTATTTCATGTTCTATGAATTTTACAGTCCTGGCAATTATTATTTGTTTGTCTTTTGTGTGTATGCGATATCCTTTGGAACGTGTGTCGTAACCTAGAAAAATACCTTCTTGCGCTCTATTATCTAGTTTTCCTCGATGTATTTTATTAATGTAAACAAATGCTTTACATCCAAAGGTTCTTAAGTGTTTGAGATCAGGTTTGATACCTTTCCATAGTTCGTATGGAGTTTTGTCGTTCGCTCTTGTTGGCAATCTGTTTTGTAAATATGTCGCTGTGTGTATTGCCTCTCCCCAAAATTGTTTATTTAAATTTGCTTCTAAAAGCATGCTACGTGTCATATCGAGTAGGCTTTTATTCTTCCTTTCTGCCACGCCGTTCTGGCTCGGGTTGTGTGGAATTGTGAATTGGTGTAATATCCCGTTTTCCTTTAGATAATTGTCTATTTCGTTGCTATTATATTCTCCTCCATTATCGGATCTTATTTCTTTTGGTTTTCTACCGAATTGATTATTTACCATTGCAATGTATTCTTTTAATTTATCAATTACTTCGCTTTTCTTAGATAGTAAGTATATAGTTGTATATCTCGAGTAATCGTCGATGAATGTGAGAAAGTATTGTTTTTCTCCTAGTGTTGGTGTACTTATAGGTCCACAGACGTCGCTGTGTATTAAATCGAGAACTTTGTTTGCTCTATTTGTAGCCGATTTTGGATATGGCGCGTCGTTTAATTTAGATTTGATGCAGGTTTCGCATAATCTATTATTGTGTCTGCAGTTTTTAATTTTTATTCCGGTAGCTAGCTGTTTGTTAACAATTGTTTTGATTGCTTCATAATCACGGTGTCCTAGTCTTCGATGCCATACTTCTAAACATTCTTTATTATTATTACAGCTTAGTGTGACGTTTGCATAGTTTTCTGCATTTTCTGAATGGTTTGTTTGTTCGATTATGTATAAATTATTTTTGTTCTTCGCTCTTATATAAATTTCACCGTCGAACGTTAAGTCGCACTTGTCATTTTCAAAGATTAATTTGCATCCATTTTTAGTTGCTTTGCTTACGGATATTAAATTGGATTCTAGTTCTGGGACGTATAGGACTTCCTGTAGTCTTGTGAGTTTTATTTCTCCATTTGGGGATTTCGTTTTTATTAAAACGTCGCCTGAACCAAATGCTTCGAGTTTGTTGCCGTTTGCGATGGTGACTGATGATTTTTCAAAATTGTTAAATTTATCAAATAACCTCTTATCACTTGTAATGTGTGAGGTACTGCCACTGTCGAGTATCCAGTTCTGTTTTCCTAATTTTTCTGTTATTAGCACGCGATCTTTGGATTGATTAGTTTTTGAGCTTATTTTCTGATCATTCGCGTTATCGTGACAGTCAGTATTCTCTTTATAATTCTCTGTGTTTTCATAGCATAGTGATGATGTAAAAGGTTTAGCTTTGTTTTTATTATTAAAGTTATTCACATTTTGATATGTGTGTTTGTTTTTGTTGTGCTGTGTGTATCTGCTCTTGAGGTGATAGCACTCGCTATTACTGTGATTTGTCATCTTACAGTGACTGCAATATTTTGAATTTCTTTTGTAGTCGTTATAAGTGTGTTTTCTTTGTGTTTTAAATGCCTTTTCAGAGCTGTTGTTTTGTTCAGACATTTCTTGTCTGCGATTATACTCATCTATGAGTTTACTTCTGATAAAATCTGGGGATAATTCGGCTTCGGGCCTTGCCTCTAATGCTGTGATAAGCGTGTTGTAGCTGGGCGGTAATGAGCATAGAAATAGTGCAGATATGTGTGAGTCATTTATATTCTCGCCTATGGCGGATAATTTATCTACTATTTGTAGAATATTTGTTATATGAGTAATCATATTGCCGTTTTCGGGCAGTTTAGTACTGTACAGTTTTCGTAATAAATACAGTTTGCTACTCAAATTTGCTCTTTCATGCGTACTTTTGAGACCTTCCCAGGTTTGCCTGGCTGTGGTAAAATTTTTTACATGCACAATTTGTGCGTCATCTATGCTTAGATTAATCAAAGCTCTCGCCTTTCTATCTCTTTTGTTCCAATCCTCATTTAAAGGAGTTGGTGGTTGATCACTTATTACTTCAAATAAGTCTTCTTTAATGAGAAGCATTTCGAGCTTAAATTTCCAGTTGGAATAATTGCTCGAATTTAGTTTCTCGATGAATTGGCTTTCTTTAAATGTAGCCATTTTTATTTTCTATCTTTAATTATTTTTAAAGATATTCAATTTAATTTAATACGAATCGCTTTTCTTTGCGTTCGTTTTTATTTTCTATAAAGCGAGTTTTTTCAGCATATAGCTAATGTGCTTAAAATTTTTATTTAATACATACTATCAGTCTCATAATCTGTCGGCGGCGCAGTTAATTGAATGTGTAAAATAGTTTCTTTAATTGTATAAAAACATTTCTTCAAAAATAGAGTTAAGTAAGCATGCATTCGCTTACCTGATTGGGCGATGAAAGCATTTAGTATATCCAATAAATAGATTGGTGACGTGTTGCAACTTCCTCACGTATATTATTATCCGTTAGAGTATTCCGGATTATCTATAAGATCACTTCTGCAAAATAATAAAATTAGTTTCGTTGAATAATCACTGTAGAATTAATAGAGTATTTCCTTTCGATTAAATTTAGGATGAGTAATCATATTGCCGTTTTCGGGCAGTTTAGTACTGTACAGTTTTCGTAATAAATACAGTTTGCTACTCAAATTTGCTCTTTCATGCGTACTTTTGAGACCTTCCCAGGTTTGCCTGGCTGTGGTAAAATTTTTTACATGCACAATTTGTGCGTCATCTATGCTTAGATTAATCAAAGCTCTCGCCTTTCTATCTCTTTTGTTCCAATCCTCATTTAAAGGAGTTGGTGGTTGATCACTTATTACTTCAAATAAGTCTTCTTTAATGAGAAGCATTTCGAGCTTAAATTTCCAGTTGGAATAATTGCTCGAATTTAGTTTCTCGATGAATTGGCTTTCTTTAAATGTAGCCATTTTTATTTTCTATCTTTAATTATTTTTAAAGATATTCAATTTAATTTAATACGAATCGCTTTTCTTTGCGTTCGTTTTTATTTTCTATAAAGCGAGTTTTTTCAGCATATAGCTAATGTGCTTAAAATTTTTATTTAATACATACTATCAGTCTCATAATCTGTCGGCGGCGCAGTTAATTGAATGTGTAAAATAGTTTCTTTAATTGTATAAAAACATTTCTTCAAAAATAGAGTTAAGTAAGCATGCATTCGCTTACCTGATTGGGCGATGAAAGCATTTAGTATATCCAATAAATAGATTGGTGACGTGTTGCAACTTCCTCACGTATATTATTATCCGTTAGAGTATTCCGGATTATCTATAAGATCACTTACTGGGAAAAAGCACATGATAGCACGTGATAATCATTCTTTCACGTGGGCGTTTATTCCATGTACTTAGCTGAGTTGAAAACAGTTTATGAATGGGTTTTTCCGACGAGATAATTAAAGTTGTTTACTGCAATTTTAAAGTACTTTATTATTATCTGACGATTGAAGAGTAGTTGATTCCGAATAGAAGATTACCCTTTAATTGCAATTTCCGTCAAAATCTCTTCAACAAAGTTATCCGTCAGATTTAGAAGAAGAATTTTCTGATGAACTGAATCAATTTAGCTCATTTGTAAACAAAGATGATACTCTTCTCCAAATTACAAAACCCTCATCTATCTTCAGCATTTCTTAATGTAGAAACTGCTTTACGAATTTTTTTAACAATGCTTATTTCTAATTGCTCAGGAGAAAGATCATTTTCTTAACAGAAAAGGTTAAAATCTCCCCTTCGATCCTATCTTCATCAGAGAAGCTCTCATGCTTAGCTATATTATTCTTAAATGGAGATACTAGTATCTTACTTATAATAAAATCCAAAGGCAAGAAAGTGTCTAACGGTTCCGGGCTCGACCACTCTGATCTGCGAATCGACCATAGTTAAACGCCATGTTAGGCTTAATGAAAAAGCTATGTTTCATCTGATTCTGCTGTTAAAATATCTGTAAAAGCATATTAGAGCTTTTAAATATTTTAATTTTGTTTAAAACCTTCAAAAACTATTTCATATAAAACACGTATATCAACATTTCTGTATATATTTTATTCTGTCAGCACTTTTCTTTTCAGAAATAGCGGTGAATTCTTTCGTACGGAGGATTTGAGTGATCAATCCAGTACATTGGCGCCATCTACTGGCGTATTTTGAAATTTTGCTTGCATCTATACTAATAAAAGAAAGTTTCGCTCTGTGTGTGTGTCTGTTGGCGATGGTTAGGAAAATCTAGCCCACCTAGAAGGCAGCAAATTTAGATTTAGATAGTCCTAACCCTCTCCTGGTGCACCATTACGTCAGAATTTTAATATTTAGAAAATTAAATCAATTAAAAACTGATCAAAGATCACAAATAAAAAAGTCATTATTCTGAAGCAAGCTGGCGCATGTGCAGAAACCAATTTCCGTATCTTTCGGAACAGAAGAAAGAAAGCAGAAGAGATTACGTTTTTTTAAAAGGATTTCTAAATTCGCCATGGACAAACGGCTAAAAATACGGAAAAACCGTCTACATATTCTAAAAGAACATACTTTTACGTTACGAACGATTTGGTTAATTTGAAAAAATTTTACATTTAACCCTTTCAAAAAGCATCGAATTCATGTTTTTTATTTTCTCCCGTTTTCCGAGCCTTGCATCTACCGGAATACAAAAGATACGGAAAAACGAAGGTCGCCAAATTAAAGAACTGTCTTTGTCCTTTTTAAAGCCACAATTGGTTTTAAAAAATGCAAAAATTAACCCTTCGAAAAATTATATTTTCTGTATACTGTTTTGCGATTTTGGCAATTTTTAAAAATTCGCATCGGCGATTCAGAGACAGGTACGGAAAATTAAAAATACCAGACAATATCTACATTTATTCCTTTTTCGACATCTGTATTTGTTTTTGAAAAATACTAATATTAACCCTTCAAAAAAAAATTCGTGCGCAGGACTCTCTTTTGCGAATTCCGATTTTCTGCTATATATTAAATCTGGCATCGGCTTTCTAAAATAACCAAACAAAAAGCAAACACACTTAAAGACATCTACGTTCTATCGGGTTTAGGCAGAAACCTTTAGTTTAAAAAATAAATCACGTTAACCTTTTCGAAAACTTTTTTAACCGTAAGTCACTTTAGCTTTTTTAACTATTTCGCCTATCTTTAAAAATCCGAATTGGCGTTTATAAACAAGATACGAAAAACTAAAAATACCGTGCCTAATCTATATCCCTTTGTTTTTTAAAATCTGGTATCCGTTTTGAAAAAAGTTATTTTTAACCCTCCGAAAAATAATCCTTTCCAAAACTCACTCATGCTAATTTCCTTTTTTTGGTCCAGATTTAAAAATCGGCATAGACTCGTGAAATGCAAGTACGGACAAACAGTAGACTCCAGATCATAGATACTTTCATTTTCTTCAAAACGCACTGTTGGTTTTAAAAAATATCAACATTAACTCTTTCGAAACCGATCGTTTACGTAACCCGCCTTCGCGATTTTCGCTGTATTGGCACTGTTTACCTGTGGTTAAATTTCAATTCTACTAGGAAATTTGGTTGGGTCGAGTGTTCTGAAAAGGCCTCTTCCAAAACAGACTGCGCCCCCTGGCGGTAGAAGGTGGAACTCTCCCTGGTGGAAGGAGTATCTCTGGTTCTATGTTCCCGATTAAGACGGGGTTTGGCTCATTCGACTTGATATCTATAGCCTTAAATATTTTAGTTGCACTTTCGACCACCAGGATGCGCTTTCCGATCTTGGGTTTTATGAGCCCGATTACGACGGGGTTTGCCTCATTCGACTTGATTTCGATAGTCTTACAGATTTCAGTCATATTCGCATAGAACAGATGATTAATATCTCGGGCCCGGGCAACGCCGGGCGGGTTAGCTAGTTACTAATAAACTTTATTATAACGATATAATAGATTCTTTTGTTGAATGCAAAATTAGAAAGAAACCTCTAAAAATAAAATAAGAAATATGTTCAACACCATTACAAGGCTAAAAAAAACAGGTGAGTTAAATTAACCAAATACATATAAGATATTTTTGTAATTAAAAATACATTGACGATTCCATAATAATTAATTTTAAGAAAATAAGACTATCACAATATTGATATTGCATATATTTGCATATGTGAAATGTATAAAATGGAATTTTCTGATATTAATATTTAACAATAACATTTTTTCTATGTATATGTGGGGGATCTTTTGGGGATATGTGTTTATCGAAGAGTTTTTTGTAATTTTATCTTTAATTCCATAGTTATCCATTGCATCTAACTCAATGCATCATAACAACAGGTGATTCATTTTAGTTGTGCATTAATTCTTTAAAAAATATTTTATGTTCCTTAAAACATTACATGAATTTTAAGATATTTAATTAAATTTTTAAGATATTTAATTAATTTTTGTTCGAGTACTTGTAAAATTCACAAATAATTTTTTGCATTTTCAGTTCATAACCTTGTAAAATGTTGTTTAATTTGTATTCGTTTTGATCTACACATTTTACATAAATAAAGTAATGGTAAATTTTATATACTGTCTTGTTACCTGGTGTGAAGAATAAAACGACTGATTTTTGATATTTAAATTATACTTTTTAATACAATATTTTTCTGAATAGAATATTTATCAGAGAGTAATCAGTTTTTCTGTGTTAATACTGGAAATTGCTGACAAGTAAGTGAAGTATATGTGCGTTTGCAGGTGTCGATGCAGGGTTTTTTTTTCTTTTTATTTTGTGAAAAGTAAAGGTTACTTTTATGAAAAATAACATTTTATAACAAAAGTTGAAATCCAGTTACTTCAATTTTTTGTTTCTTATTTTTCACGCAAATATTAAATTTGTGTAAAAATGAAAAAAAAAAAAAAAAAAAGAATAAAAAACTACACGAAATATTTTACAGAAATCTTATAAAAGTGTTTGATTCGGACATTTATATCTATTATTGATACACAAGTTTGAGTAACTTTTTTCAATAGTTAATTTTTTTTTTTATTTCTGTGAAATTTATTACATTTTAGTGAAAAATAACATTTTGTAACGGAAGTTGAAATCCAGTTAATCAAATTCGAACCAAGCATTTATTAACAAAAACTTTTTAAAATCCTTTTGCTGAAGTTTTCCTCTCTGATGAACTTGTTTGTTTAAAAAAATACACATTTTAAAACATCACAAAAAGTAAATTGTGAGTTTTTATGGAATATAATTTTGTGAAAGGGCCTATTTTATTAAAAGGAATTTTGTGAAGAGGCCTGTTTTATTAAATAGAATTTTGTGAAGAGGTTACAAATTTTGCCTGGATCAACCCTTGATTTGTAAACATTGGGAAATTCATTCGTGCTGTGGTAAAAGAAGATAAAATACCTGAATAGTTTTTGGGTTTTTTTTTATTGCTATCTAAAATGTTTTTTTGCAAATGACTAAAGTATTAACGATGAAATTTTGTGTCTTATGTAGCATAATCTTATCTGATTGGGAAAGTTTCAGCCCAATCCAACTAGTAGAAGCCAAGATATCAAATCAGAATGTATAGTTTTAAATTTGTTCTATAATTTCAAAAATTATAATGTATAAAAGCACTTTATATGTGCAATGGGTACTTTTCCATTAGCCGAGTGCCAGTTAAAGGGCAACACTGGGAAATTTCATTAGTGGCCAGTAGTAGCAGTTTTATAAGTGGCCACTTTGTTTAAACTAGTGGAGACAATTTTATTTAAAAGTTCTAAACACTAAACTTTTATTAAAATTTTAACTAGTATTAATCTAAAATTAAATAGCCCAAATAAAAAATGTGTTATAAACATATTTCAATAGAAATCCTTGATGAAATGCAAACAAATTTTTACTCTTTCCTTGTAAGAAAGTGACCCCTTAGCTGCTGGCTAGTGCGAATTTTGTCCTTTAACACCAGTGATATATATACATATATATTTATATGTAATATACACATGTGTATATATATATATGTGTGTATATGTATATATATCACTGGCGCTCCGCTAGTGGAAAAATACTGTGTAATGTTATCGTAGCAAAAATATTGCATATGAAAATTTTGTTATGGGGGGGCCCCAAAAATCGAAGTCTGCCCCGGGCCCCAAATGAGCTTAGTCGGGCCCTGGGTAAATTACACAAAGCGACACGCAAGCAATGTGAGAGTCTTTTAGTAAGTTCAGTTCAGGATAGATAGCTCCGGGCTTGCTTCTGGGGCTTTGGTTTTCCGGCAAAGCGCTTTGACCATCAAAACTCTCGAAAACGAGAGAGGCAGAGACCTCAACTTGACAAGATGAGAGCGTTTCCTTGTGGGGGGCTCTGGAAGCTTGTATTTAAACCTTGCCCGAGTTAAGTGCATCTTGAAGTATCTAGGGAACGGCCTGAGAGTAACTTCAAGTACCTAATATAAATGTTCTCAATAATGTCGATGTACTGTCTCCACTCGAAATTCCTCGGAGAATTAAGAGTTCTATAACTTCAAAATCAGCCATTAAAAGAATACTGATAGACCCTCAGAAAAACTTTATGAGACAGCATCTGGAAAACTGCACTCATTATTGCTATTAAAAATGGGGGCCTTATCTACTCTTCTTTTATGACGAATTACCCAGTTAGACGAATTCAATATAAATAAATAAGGAATTACAGTTAAATCCTTACAGGACATATGGGTTCCAAATGTTCGGCCCGGACGTAGGTGTTGGGGCTGTTTTGTCCCTCATTGGTCGAGTTTCGGATTTTTCAGAAACCCATCATCAGTAATGTAAAATTAAAAACACAAAATCACGAGAGATGATAAAACAACATAAACCTAAAATATAAATTATATAAAATATGATTTTTTTTTATATGATAAAAAACATTAACAAAATCAAAGATATATTTTGCATTTTAAAATTATTATTCTTTTTAAACACTTATTTAAACTCATTTAAAACACTTAATTGCAGTTTTTATACAAATAATACACAGAATGAGTTATCACTTTACTAATCAGCGTACAACCGAGTGAAAAAATGTCCAGACAATGGTGAAAAAATGTCTGCTGAAAAATTAATTGGTGTATAAATATTCACCGATACCGGGTTTAATTTGTCTCATGCCTGCCAACGATGTTGGGCTCATGATTGACTTTCCATCTTGTGCTGCGTGTTTGTAGCCTTGCCCTATAAGAGTGAGAGAATGCTAGACTGGATGTCGTCCCGATAGCTTAATTGGTAAAGCACTTGGTGCGCTGTTCCAAGGGATCCGGGATCGAACCCCGTTTTGGACATTTTTTCACGCTGATTAGTAAAGTGATAATTCATTCTGTGTATTTCATTATTTATTTTATATTTGTAAAAGGAGAAATTTACTTTTAAATGAGGAATAATTAATGATATAGGGTGAGTTATTAATGACATCATCCTATATCTCGCCCACGGATTACCGGTTGGCGACCCTGCTAAATCCCTATACATTCAGCAACCAAAGACAGTCGTTTTCGATTTCTAATTTATGGATCGTTTTAGAACAACTGCACCTTTTGAGCCGCCATGCTGTCTGATTCTGGCGCAGACGATGTTCACCAAACAGTTGCGAAACAGAAAAAAATACACTTCAACTCTTCAACACAACACAAAGGAACGCAACTCAAAAGAAAAACATTGATAGTTCCATTGAATTGTCGTGGCTGAGATTGTTCTTCGCAATCAAAATGTTCTTTTTTGTTAGCTTTTTTTCTGGCTGAATGATGCAAAGTGCGAGCTGTAATTATAAGCGTTCTGAGAATCCGCTAAACAGGATATCTTTGTTCTACGGAAATCAAGGAATGAAAAAGACGGGGACGGGGTGCTTGTTAATTAAGGACAGCTTTTATAAGTGGACACCGAGAAAAGTACGGTTTAGGCACGTGCATGAGAAATAGCTGAAAGAACATTTTGTTGTGTAATATTTCATAATTCAAGTAAAACTTGTATCATGTACTAATGTGATATTCATCAACCTTCATATCAAACCTTTGATATTCATAACTTTCATATCAAATACAATCAGCCCTCATATTTTTGCTTCCTTTTGGGAACAACGGATTTCGAGCTTATTCTATCGACGATAATTTTCAGAATTTTCACGCTATGATTTTGAGACTTTCATAAAAGTTGCTCTATATACTTAGCTAATACATTATGCATATTATATTTTGATTGCATTCGCGCATGCGCAGTGAAACATTTTTTAGTAAACCTGCTCGTTTTTCATCCATTTTTTATTATTTTTTAATTCTGATTGCAGAGTATTATGTACAATCTTGTTTGTCATATTTTCTGAAAAGAACTTTTTTTATATTAAGAACTCTGCAAATTATAAGCAAAAAACTAGGCGAAATTTGGGACTGTTTTTATAAAAACCTCAATTTCTCTACGAGTATACATGCTATCCTCATAAAAATGAACACAGGATATTACAATAAGCCACTTATTAATAATCTCGAGTTTGAACGCTTTTGCTACATTAGTTTTTACAGGGTTATCCAAAAGATATTCGTTCTTTTTCAATTTGTTGACAGTCCCCTATGGGGTTTTGTGAAAAAATCTTCGCGGAAATATATAACCTATACTATACTGTTTACACACTTGCAGTTTGAGGTTAATTCCTCATGTATTTTTCTAGATAGTTAACAAAACGTCCAAAATCGCAAGTGACCGGTCACCTTTGGCAATATAGTGTATCTCGGATACTACTATAGCGATCATCGAAAGAAAAGGTAGGACAATTCCATTTTCATTTCCCAATTGTTGATCAGTCTCAATAGTTATTTACTTTTTGAGAAACCAATTTTTTTTGTGATAACGCGCAATCGAACTTACACTTCTAAGAAAAAAAACCACAACTTCTTAATTATGATACGTATTGAATCTGTTGAAAGTTATTATTACTTCTAGAAAAAGGGCCGAAAATTTATGTAGGACAGATTTTTGATATCTTTAAAAATGGCCTCAAAGGGGGGGGGGGGGGGAAGGTTTAAGAAGAAAAAAATTCATAACTCTGTCCATTCACAAGATGTCGAATCCGCTTAAATTTATTATTAAAGATATTTATTATAAAATTTATTATTAAATTATTATTAAAGAGGATTTATATCCTCTAAATATTATCTACAACTTTTATATTGACACGTTTTTTTTTTATAGCACCAACCCTTACAAAAAAAAATAATCCTACCCGGTTCCACCTACAGACACAGGTAGATTTCGAAGTGGGTGGTCGCAACTGCCGCATCATGGATAAAAGTTCATTTCTTCTGCAATTCCCAATAAACAGGTGCCCCACGGTCTGCATCTACGAAATCTACCTGTGCCTGTAGGCCGAGCCGCCAGGGTTTTTTTTTTTTTTCTATTGAAATTGTTTTCGGCAGTGTTGGCGACATTCTTCTATTTATTTGCCAATAGGGCGATCTATTTGCGATGAAAACCTTATTCTTTTTTAAAAAATTTAAAGCCTTCATAGGGATCTTTAGCAGTTGATTTTATGATACCTTAACATGCATTCAAGTAACTGTTTTTTCAGAAAATGTTGAGGGGGGTGAGAAGGCGGATGTAAGGAATAAAATTTTAAATTACATTAAACTCGTAAAAAAAACTTTTTAACGTAAAACTTTAAAAGAATTTGGAAATTAGAGAAAAAGCGGGACATTTCCTTGGAAATCGGGACGTGCAGCATTCATCAGGAAACTTGTCACTGTTTTTATATCAGCAAAAATCTGAACTGTTTGTTCCTTTGGATTGGTATTTATTTTCTTTCTTTCTTTCTTTTTCTTTTTTTCTCTCTTTTTTTTTAAAGAAAGAAAACGGAGTTTGGAGTAAGTTGATTTTGGCGTCAAGCCTAATGTTTGCGGTAAAAACAAAAACAAGACTAAAGATTTTGAGGATTTTAATGATGTTCCACATTAGCACTTTTGTCGAGAATTATTCCCGCAACCCGAGAAATGAGCACTTCTCGGGTAAGAGAGCTATTTCAATGACGGGAGAAATATCTACCTTTTGTTCGACTTGTGTTGTCTTGAACAAATACGAAAACATTCAGACTTGGATGCTTGTTTGCAAGCATTCAATGTTTATCTTCAAACTCACGACTGCGATTCATGATTTTACCAAAAATATCCGTTTTATAGTACGTTCATTTGGCGTGGGCATGGAATCCGATTATGCAAAATTCATCGCGTTTTTAACGTACTAGAGGATAATTCTTGTCATCGTTTTAAAAATCGAAAAAAAAAATTGACGAGTTGACACGTTTTAGACACGTTTTAGACACTGGAGATTCCGAAAAACATATTTTTAAAAAGAAAAAAAATGCCGTCCGTCCGTCTGTGTGTGTGTCTGTAAACGCTCTATCTCCCGAACAAATTGAGAGAGAGACTTGCAATTTGGTATGTACTGAGTATGTAATAATGGGAAGAATCTTATTGAATTTCAGTCACCTCGATGATCAGGAACTATTTTTTTCGGACTCTCGAAAGAGTCGTTCTGACAAAAAATACATACAAATTTCCTTTTTTTTTTTTTTTTTTTTTTTTTTTTTTTAAAAGGAGTGAATATAAAAGTCAATAAAAAAATTTTGAATAAAGAATGATGTCGATCGGATGATCAGTTGCTTAGATATTGGTAATCCCATTTTCCACACGCTTCGATTTTTCAGGATCCTGTATTTTACTCAAATTTCAATTCAAAGCTATATCTTAATTGGAAATGAGACGCTTCATCCGACGCAGTAAACTGTTAGTGAATAGGTCATCATGTTTGGAGTTATAAAGATGTTTCTCTTAAGCAATTCAGTAATAGAGCATGCAAAGTTTAGAAAGTCATCCAGCCACGTTTTTATTCTGGAATTGCAATGCATTTTATAAATAGTTTACACATGTTTTATTTTCATATTTTATATTATGCATATCCATGATGGGTGAGTATTACGGTGCCCCCCCCCCCATACTAGTTTTTTTTTCCTTTTTTTTAGGATTTCTAAATTGATTTCTCAATGTATCATCGTCAATTAATTCATATGAGAAAGTATTAAATTTTAACCTATATATTTTGAAACTATAATTTATCAAAAAATATGTTACACTCTTTATTTTTCATTTAAACATTTTGTACATTTTAGTGTTTAAAATATTCCTTTGTAAAATTTACAGCCAGTTCGTCTTTTTTGGCGAGCGTGGTTTCATGCAAAAATTCAATCCACGGTTGTTGTCGTCACTCGTATACAGTGGTAACCTATCACCTATGGTGGACTAACGGAAAAATGCCGTAAAATTGAGTGAATAATTTATAATTAAGTTCTAAAAATATTAAAATGTTGTACTGTCATCGGAAACGCACACTTTTATAACAATTCGTCAGTTTTAACACTTTCCAACATAGTTGAAAAGTGTTTAGGAATTCGGTTCATCTGTCTGTCTGACCGTCCGTGCTATAACTCCCGTAAATATACCCGGATTGCCCTGCAATGGATCTATGTTATTGATGTCTGCCATGGCCTGTTCGGCATTGAAAATGAAGTCTGTAGTATTTACAGTTCGCTCACAGGGACACTCAAAAGAATTCCGTTACATTACGGTCAAAGGGAAAAAATCGCTTTCAGTGCATTATAATGATATTACATTATTTCAAACATAATGATATTAATATGTATAACTGAGGTGCACCAAAACAGGCTTTCTCTAGAATAGGGAGTGCAAAAAACTTATTCATTTACAGGGTCACACAAAAGAAATCCGTATATTATGGTCTATGAGAAAAAATTGTTTCCGCTTTATTTTAATGATGTTAAACTACACTTAGAAAAATGACACTTTCAAATCTGAGTCAATCGATGTTTTCATTTTGTTATGAAACTTTTTGTTTCAAATAGGACGATCCAATGTTTTCAATTCTCAAATACCTGAAATACTCAGAATATTGAAACGTGGACCTACTCAAAACAGAGCTCATGCTCATTTTTGAAACATGGACATACTCAAAAATGATTAGAATCAGTTCAAACTCATTTTTGAAACATGACATACTCCAATAGGAGCACATGATGCAACTTTTTTTATTAATTTGTATATTTTTTTCATTCCTCTATTAACTTTTTGTTAACTTGTGACATTCTTTTATAACTTTTTGTATATTTTTCGAAAACTTTAAAATTTGTAAATAACTTATTGTAATTTTGTTGAGTGCTCAGAAATGAGTACATGTTTCAAACTTGAGCCATTTTGATACTCAGATTGGAGTATCAGTTTTGAAAATGTCATTTTTAGTGTGTATTTCAAACATAATGATATTGATATGTATTACTGGTATGGAGGTGCAGCAAAATATATTTATGTAGAATGTGGAGTGCAAACAACTTATCACACATTTACAGGGCCACACAAAAGAAATCCGTTACATTATGGTCAATGCGGAAAAGTTGTTTGCAGTGTATTTTAACAATGCTACACCCTTTCAAACGTATACAAATTGATATAGATGTGTTAAATTTTTTACTAACCTGTATATTTTTTTATTGATTTGTATATATTTTTTTCATTAATCTGTTGCTTAGTATTATCAAAAGCTGATTTTCATATATATGTGTGTACATTGGATATTCATTGGTGAAAATGTTTTGATATGAGGACGATTATGAGGACGTTTACAATAGAATGTGGCATACATAACATTTATCGTCTATTTATAGGGACACACAAAAGTATTCGGTTACATTACTCTCTATGAGTAATAATTAGTGGAAGTGCGTTTTCAATTCTGGTATGCGTAAGTACATTTAACTACTTATTTTTATATTACTTGGTGTGTCTAAATTTTATAGATTATATACAGAGCTCCACGAAAGAATTCGAGTTACACTTCCGCTTACGGATGTGCTAATTGCAGTAGGGGAATTTTCAACAAAGTTGTGTGCATTTCTTTACTGAATTAAATGTTTACGTACTGTGAGGTATTTATATCCAGATCCTATACACATCTGCACAAAATAATTCGGATATAGTGTTCATAATCTAGGCATATTTTTTCTTTCTTGTTCATATATGTAATCTGCGTAAATGTCTAACTCTGAAATTTTGTTAAGAATTGAAATCGACGGGATTGTAGTAGCTTGTTAGTTAATTTTGCAGTGAAAAATGTTTAACAACTTGATTTTTGTTGTTGTTGTTAAGTTGTAATTTTTTTTTAATTATTTTTTTTTAATTTTGTTAAATTGTAATTTTTTTTAATTGTAATTTTTTTTTACTTTTCGTAATCTTTTAAAAAAATTTATGAATTTTTTAAAAAATTTCGTATATTTTTTTAATTTTTTTCTAATTTATGATATTTTTAAAACTTTTTTATTACTTTGTATATTTTTTTCATTCCTCTATTAACTTTTTGTTAACTTGTGATATTTTTTTATAACTTTTTCTATATTTTTCGAAAACTTTAAAATTTTTGTTAATTTGTAAATATTTTTTAAGTTATTGTAATTTTTAAAAAATATATGTAATTTTAATTTTTGTAAATTTTTTAAACTTTTTGTAATTTTTTAAAACTTTTTGTGAATTAAAAAAAAATGTATTTTCTTTTAAATGTTTTGCTAATTTATGATATTTTTAAAACTTTTTACTAACTTGTATATTTTTTTTCATTCATCTGTTAACTTTTTGTTAACTTGTGATGTTGTGATATTCTTTTGTAAACTTTTTGTATATTTTTTGAAAACTTTAAAATTTTTGTTAATTTGTAAATATTTTTTTTTTTTACTTTTTGTAGTTTTTAAAAATATATTATGCATTTTTTTTTTTTTTTTTTTTTTTTTTTTGTAAATTTTTTAAACTTTTTGTAATTTTTTTTTTAACTTTTAGTGATTTTAAAAAAATTGTAATTAAAAAAAAAGTTAGTGATATTTTAAAACAATTTTTAAATTTTTTACTAACCTGTATATTTTTTTATTGATTTGTATATATTTTTTTCATTAATCTGTTGCTTAGTATTATCAAAAGATGATTTTCATATATATGTGTGTACATTGGATATTCATTGGTGAAAATGTTTTTCGTTGAAAATTAAGAGATATATTCCAAGTCTTCCGTAAAAAAAAAAAAAAAAATAGTTATTAGCTAGCATGTGTAGAAATTTAAAGTTAAAAATCTTACAATATATTCCAATAATGAAATAGATTTTATAAAAATTAAACACATAGATAAAAAAAAAATATCTATTATGGTCATTTAAACAATACAGTTATATCAGTTAGAAAATCATAGGTAATAAAATTCTTTACAAAAGTTTTTATTTATTTATTTACTTACAAATTTCACTTTTTGGAGATTTATTTATAAATTTTATAATTCTAACTAATGGGTTCTACTTTGAAATATACAGTCAATTTCTCGAAGCATCCAATCTAATCCTTGAATTCTTCAAACGTCTCGTTAACTTTTGAATATGACTTGCAATACTATTTTCAACAAGATCAACATAACACTCACTTCTAAAATGAGATGTGATTGTGTTAGGTTGCTACCGTGTAAGCTTAAGCAATAACTCCAAATTTTAAACTTAACTAAAGTTTATTAGATACATAACATCATCAGAAATACAAGTGATATAATATAGAGAGATGGAGACTCATTAATACACTTACCCAGGAGATGAGGAGCATAGTATGGAGAGGTGAACACTCAGTCAATTAACTTCACTTAATAATCATGTCTTTTTCACACTGTCGTACTGCTGTTAATGCGTATATATCCTTTTATTTATCTCAAAACGGATTACTTCAAATCGACCTCTGTCTATTTACTTCTTACTGATTAACACTCGTGATTTCTTTAATCTTAATTATACTTGCAGTCATATCAAGTGGGAAAGGGGTTATTTTGTTTATTCTTAAAATGTAGGTGGACTTTATGTTTGGACCTTAATACTCTGAATAATAGATTAGACTACTCACATGTCCAGAGCATTCTAGGATTTATCGAACGGTCATGTGAGTTTAGTTAAGATTGCTTGTAAATTGAGAAACATTAATTTGCCTGGTTTTATTATCTGGACTTTTGGAATCAAATTTACATAGCATCGTCACATCTCCACCCACCTCGCAGAAAAAAAAAAGAAAAAAAAAGAATTTTGTCTATAGGAATCTCCATTTCTCTGAAATATAGACATATAAAATAAACATAATAGTAGTTACGCAGAACTACCTACTAATGACACAAAATAAGTATACTATATATGTACCAAGGCTTCTACAAAAAAAAAATAGAATACAGTTGATAAATTTAAATATGCAGCATCTTCCATGGAAGAAGAAAGAGAAGAAGAGAAAAAGAGAGAGAGGGGGAAAAAAAAAAAAAAAAAAAAAACGCAAGCACATACACAGGCACACACAAAAGTATGATATGTATATATATATTTAGAAGAGAAAAAAAATATTATTTCAAACTACATATGACATGATGATATCGATAATAATAATGCATAATCGGAAATAATAATTGATATAAGAAAGTATGCAGTGACTATATCTTTTAAAGTCTAGTGCAGGTATGCATATCTTTCTTCAGCATCAAAGAGAATTGTTTTAGTAATTTCTCAATGACTTGGCAATCAGTCCAAGAATGGTGTCCATGATAAGAAACACTACGATAACAACTAAGATGTAAAGAAAAGTATCTAAAAGTCTTTTCTGATAACAACACCTAAAAATAAGTTCCATAATCATTGCAGCAGTAATGTAAAATGTTCATATGAACTATAATGGAATGGATGTCACTTTGAAAGTGTAATATTTAATTGTGAAATGTTCTTGTAACGGTACACTATCGTAAAAAAAATTCTTCTTAGGTCATCATAACTACTTAACTCCGTAAGGTATGAAGTCGCAGTACTCGTCCCGTTTATGATGATTTCGAGGACAAAGTAGTTCGTAATAGATGAAACCTTGCTGTTCTAATGCTAGTAATGTTTTGCATGTGACGATGAGTGAGAGAAGGATAAATTATCCATATTCCGTTTCTCGTAATTACCTCACATCACTGTAAGAAAGCCAGTGCACAGAGCACAGATGCTTAAGTCGAACTGAAAACACTATATAGATGACAGTAACGAAAACGTAGATCTGTAAATGTTTCCACACAGCTTACTTTTACGGCATTGATGACGCTTTGTAGATGATAGGCAACTCCTGGTGGTATAGAATGAACCTGGAATTTGGACGTTTTGGAAAATAGATCAATCCTACGGTAGATCACTTGAAAGCAATCACAAGTGCTGCTCTCTGTCTTAAGTTCACAATCGCAACTAGGATAAATTCTCCGGGTAGTCTGCATCTAAGGAACATTGAGATCAGGAATGATGATGATCCTTAACACAGGAAGGAATATGTGGTCTTGTGAGAACACAGTAAGTTGGGGATTTTTCAAACAGGAAACCATCTTCAATAACAGCGCTGATCAATATCTTAGCGAACTTGCTGTTAACTTAAAAATAGTTAAGGTAAAGGAAAACAAAGTATATACTACCTCCTGAGAAGAATAAAATAAGTGCTCCATCTCTTTTTTTTTTTTTGATAAAAAAAATATTCATATTTAAATTAGTATACAACTTGTGTATTTATTTAAATTAATTACTTCATCTAGTAACTTTAATTTTTTTTTTTTTTTTGTTCAAGAGGAAAAAAAAAATCTTCAAACCAAAAAAATTGAAATATTTAAATGTAATGAAAATTTACTATGAGGTTAGAATTAAAATTGCATATTCCATTAAAATTGAAGTTGTACATTGAGTTTTTGAAATAGAGTTGTACATTGCGTTTTTGCTAATCTAACCTAAACATATGAAAAATTATATTTAATTTCCAACATTTGACAGTACTTAAAAAGTACAAATAGTAAAGTTGTTTAAGTACAATAAAACAGAAATGTTTTCCTGATATTCAGAAAAAGGATTAAAAAGGGAAAGGGGGAACAAAATTACAGGAAATTATCGTGATCCTTGTTAAAAGCTTTAATTAAAACACAACAAGGAAAGTTTAATAAAAAAAATAATCTTTGTAAAACAAAAAAAAAATAAGAACAGTCAACAATTATACTCGCAACAAAATTTGTCTACAATTCAGAACATATCAGTCAAAAGTGAAAACAATGAAGGAAAGTCTTTATCTTTCTGCTACCTTTCGATTAACTAAGCAGTTCCGATCTGCCTTATCTTAACTAAATGTTTACCCGTGAACGCAATACTGACTAAAAGACAACAGAAGGAAGAAAGAGAAAAGAAAAAAAAATTGTAGTTTAGCAAATGTACGTTATTAAAAATGTAGAGTATAGAACAGTCAAAAATTATAGTTTGCAAAAACTAATATTATTCCCATTAATTTAATTTTGCTTCATGTTTTGTTCTATTTAATGAAATATAAAACAGTAGTTGAATAATTGTACAAATTTCAGTTTTCCTTTTTCCTAACCAATTAATCAACCAAAAAAATAATTTCTACGCCCGCATAAAAAAAATCTTCCGGTAGAAAAACTGAATAGAGACCTAATGCAAGATTCGGCCGCATCTCACAAAAGGTTTCGAAAAACACAAAATTCACAACAATATAACCTAAAGAGTTAATAAAATATGGTAAAATTTATATATGTATTATAATAGAGAAAAAAGTTAAGACTTTCTATTTTTCTTTCCTTCAGGGACTAATTTTAAGTAGCGAATTGTTTAACTGTAGAAAAGAAAAAAGTATACATTATAATAAAAAATAATCAAATGAGATTTAATTTCGCCTATAAAAATATCTAGTTTTTTGAGGTTTTAAAAATTGTGTCTGGATATTTCCCACAGTATCCAGCTTGTCTGCTAACACATCTGAAATTTTATCGATAATATTTCTATTGTCTTGCGAGTCCGAATTAGAACCAATTGCCCAATTTACTATTCTATCCGCGAACGAAGTAGTGTTTATATCCGAACTAGAAACAGGATTCTGCTGCTGCGTCTTTGAACAATTCCATACCCCTTCTTCATTTTTGCGTAACCTTAACGGCGTGACAGATTGCGCATCAATTAGCGGCTCTGCATTATTTGCAGCAGGTACGCAAGAAGGCTCTGATAAGAGAATTGTGGGGGTTTGAACTACTTGGTTATCATTCTTTTTTCTACGTGCAGTAGAGGATGGGATAAAAGGTGGGATATATTCATCAGTTTCACTATCATAAATGCGAAAATTACTTCTCGGCGGTGGACGCAGGGGACTTTAATCTTTAGAGATCTGAATTGGTGATTCTTGTTCAGTGTTTAGTGGGGTATCGGGAATTTGCAGATCAGGCTGCCTTTCAACATATGAGAACATTCTGTCAACGTGAACTTTAACTGGTTTCGCGAAAGGCTTATTCACGTGAATTATAGTATAATTTAAATCTGAATGTTTCTCAATTACACGATATGGACCATTAAAATGTTTCGCAAACGCTCTTCCCGTTAATTTTGTAGTAGCAGGAGTATGTAAATATATTTTTTGTCCTAATTGAAATTGTTTAGATTTAGCAATCTTTTCGCGAAGTTGAGATTGTTTCTCTGAAGCTCTCTCCAAATTTTTATATACGTTTCGATACACATAATGTAATTTAGAAAGATTTTCTTCAACATAATTTTCACATGGAAAATAATGATGTCGCGGTGGCAATTCCAATAAATGGAATGGTAAACTAACGTCTCAGTTAAACATAAGAAAGGAGGGTTTTTCATGCGTCGTATCATGATACGAGTTATTGTAGATAAGATTATAATAATCTAAGTATGTGTCCCAATCAGTAATTGTTTCTGAAAGACATGTTAAGCTATTTTTAATGCTGGCATTCAGACGTTCACACGCGGAATTTGTTTGAGGCCTATAAGGAGTAGTTTTAAGCTTCTGAATATTAAGTTTTTTCGCTAGGTCAGAAAATAATTCACTTTGGAAATTTTTCCCGAGGTCTGTCAAAATGGCTCGAGGTACACCAAAAGTAGTTATAACCTGTAATAATTTTGACGAAATGGTGTTTGCTGTTATATCAGAAAGTGCAAAAAGAACAGAATATTTCGTAAAATGGTCAATAACTGTAAGAACATATTTATTTCCTTTCTCAGACATACTTAAGGGACCGAGGATATCCAGACTTAAAAGTTCCATTGGTTGAGTTGGTGTGTCAAATTTCATAAGAGGGGATTTAGTAATATTAAAACCTTTTTTTCAATACATTTAGTACAAGAATTTGAAAAGTTTTTTATGTCGCGGTACATATTTTTCCAATAGAATTTTTCTTTAATAGTTCTATAATTTTTAAAGAATGCAAAATGCACCGTTTCTGACCCTTCCAAAACATATGGAACTAATTTTCTCGGCATTACAATTTGCTCAAAATAGTCGTTCCGAGCTGCACGTTTATTTCTATAAGACAAGTGTTTAAGTATACCATTATCTAGGAAATAGTCATCTGCTTTATACGGACAAGTTTGCCAAATAATTAATAATAAGCTTCAATGAGGGATCAGCGCGTTGTTCGGATCGTATGGTTTCGAGATTTGGAACATCCGCCTTATCAACATTAACGGAATGGGCTATATCTCTTGATAATAAGTCGCCTAAAAAATTCATTGAGCCTTTGATATGCTCAAATTCAAAATCATAATTTGATAGTTCTAGTAACCAGCGAGATAGTCTACTGGCAGGGGAATCTAATTTTATTAAATAATCAAGTGATTTACAGTCGGAGAGAATAATAAATTTACGACCATATAAATAAACTTTATAGTGCCTGATGGCTAGCAAGATAGCATATGCCTCAAGCTGAATAGCAGGCCATTTCTTTTCATGGGGTTTTAATTTGTAAGAAAAATAATTAATGGGTCTCAAAATTCCGTTTTCATCTTTCTGTAATAAAGACACACCAACGGCTTCTCCGGAAGCGTCCGTGTTTAAATAGAATATGTCATTAAAATTAGGGTGTTTTAGCATTACATCGGATAATAATTTAGCTTTAATCGTATCAAAAGCGATCTGAGCCTTTTCCGTCCATCGGAATTTTGACGATTTCTTTGTCAAGTTTGTTAGTGGTAAGACAACTTCCGAAAAATTTTCCACGAAAGATCTGTAATAGTTTGCCAAACCCAAAAAACGCTTTAATTTACGCACTGTGTTAGGTACCGGAAAGTGGTTAATTGAAATGAGTGTCTCTGGTAATGGTTTCAAACCATTTTTATCAACAACATGACCTAAATATTTAATGCTAGGCTGGAGAAATTGACATTTAGATGGATTTAATGTTAATCCGAATTGCCGAAAACGATCAAAAACCAATCTTAATTTACGGATCGAAGCATCAATGGTGTTTGCTGGGACAATAATGTCATCAATATATGTAGCAATATTTTCCGGCTGGAGACCATTAAGTACAGTATCCGCTGTTTCCTGAAAAATTTGAGCTGAATTTTTCAATCCGAAGCTTAAACAATTATATTGAAAATGCCCATAAGGACTTGAAAATGCAGTTAAATGCTTATCTTCAACACGTAATTTTATTTGATGAAAAGAAGAGTTCGCATCCAGTGTACTATAATACTTAGCACCTCTTAAGGAATTTAATATGTCCGGAATAAGTGGTAATTTATAATTAGAAGAAATTGTAACTTTATTTAGCTTACGATAATCGATTACTAATCTATATTTACCTTCAGTTTTCTTTTTAACTAAGATAAGAGGAAAGGAGTATCGGCTGTTAGATTTCTCTATAATACCGGCTTCCGACAATTGTCTTATCTCATTTTGAAGTGTTTCACGCAACGCAATCGGAACTGGAAATGGTCGGCATTGAATGGGCGAAGAATCAGTTAATTCAATAGGTGGGGCTTCCAAGGTACATTTCCCGATAGTTTTTAAAGAATTACTGAATATATCAGCATATTCGTGAATTAACGCTTCTAATTTTTGTTGAGCTTCGATTGGAATTCCCGTGAAATTAAAGTCAGACATTTTTAATTCTTGCCTCCGTTTTTCATAAATGGATTTATCCTCTGCGATATCAATATGGGTATCAATTTGTGCTATTTTTGTATTTTTATTCAGATGGAGAGTAGAACTAGTAGAGAGGTTATTAATTATGAGAGGAATCGTTCCATCTTTAGTAATAGTAGAAACAGAATTGTGCAATTCCAAGTCATGACGAGAAGGTACAGGATCTAATAATACGCTCGTACCGATAGGCAATTTCTGGTTAGATTTAATCTGAACAACTGCGGATTGTAATGGAGGAATTTTCAGTTTGTGGACTAATTTTGCATAAGATTGAACATGCATCACATTAATTTTTTGTTGGCCAAATTTGCATATAGGTATCTGATTACCTCGAAATGAGACAGTCCTATTATCAAAATTGATTTGACATTTAAATGATGACATGAAATCAAAACCGAAAATAAAATCATAATCTGGGCTAAAATTAGAATGGGTGACTAAAAAATTATAATTTAGGTTTTTATTTCCAATAGAAAGAGAAATATCCGCAGTGGAATGAATTTTTATTTCATTACCAGTAAGAGTTGAGATTTTAATAGAAGGTTTTGTATGATTACTCCGTATAAGGTTTGGATCTATTTTCTTAAAAGCGTTGTAGCTACACAAAGACGCGCTCGCTCCACTGTCCCAAAGACAATTAAAAAATTCATCTCCTATTTTTATCTCGACGATAGGTAAAGGACTGTATTTTCCGATTGTATACTCCGCTGTACCTGATGATCGCGATGTATTCCTTCTCATGTTTGTTTTAGCCTGCAGTGATCGGGGCCCTTTAGTTTTTATCGACCCCGGTTCGAGTTTAAAGGGTTGTTACTAGTATATTGCGTATGCTGTTGTTGACGCGGTGTAAATGACCTCGGCTGATAAAGCGTATTATCTGCGTAGTTTCTGGATCTTGTGTCCTGATGCGGCGTACGGACTCTAGATTGGTATAAATGTGTATTTCTAGTCCGCGAATAACAGTTATGGGATTGGTGATTATTTCGTCCACACAGTACACAATGCAAATTTGATGGTCGAGTATGTCTGGAAATGTGCGTAAAATTCCGAGGGGCAGGGGGGGGATGTTGGAACCGTAAATTTTGAATCTGTTCCGAAAGCGAATTAACTAAACGTTCTGTCATTTCAGTTTGTTTGCTAATTATGTTATTTAGTTTGTCCTCAATATTGACTTGCGGAGTTGAATTAAAGTTATTTATAGGAACTACCTCAGATGCTGAAAATTGTGCATTAATTTCGTCCAGTTGAGCTTGTTCTACAGCTTCATCGAATGTGTTATGATTCCGGTTCATAGCTAAATTTTTCAGAGAAGGTTGTAACCCTTCCAAAAATTTTGCGAGTTTTGTTTGATCAACTATAGGAACCACATCTGGTTTAGAGATATTACCTGTACCAAAGTATTTCGCGGTTAAATTTGCGACTTTAGTTGCAAAAGACCTGACTGATTCTCCAGGTGCTTGTCTGCAATTTGAAAATAGCATTTGTCTTTGACTCAAAGTTGTTTTTTGATCAAAATATTTTAAGAATTTTTCTTTGATGTTTTTAAATTCCTTTTCTTGGTTTAGTTCCGGGTCGTCAATAAAAAATTGCAACGCAAGACCGCGCAGTTTACTTTTTAAAACTACTATCAATTCAGGGTCTTTCCATGCAGCGAGAGTACCAATAGATTCAATATTTTCAAAAAAATACTTAACATTCGAGAACAGGTCACCATCGAAATTGTTAATCAAATTTTGATATCCGGCAATTTGATTTTCTGCCATAGTGGAATATATTAATGATAACAATAAAATAGCCTCAACACATTAATAATAAAACACATTTACTTAACACATTAGAGGGGAAAGAAAAAAAAAGTATGGAAGAAAATTAATTTGTCCCATTAATTCATAAAACACCCCCACTCATAATAGTTGTCACTCTGATAAAGGTTATAGTCATGATAAACAGTTTAAATAAGTACATATTTGAGTCAAAATTTAATATAAATAACTGTTTCTCTATGTGCTACAGTTTTATAAAATTATCCTGATAGCAGAGCTTCATAATATGAAAGTTTGCAAGTAGCACATTAATAAGGTAAAATTTATCAAAAGATATAATAAAGAAGGAAAATAAAGTTGTAAAATTTTAATATATATAATCTCTGTCAAAAAAATATATATATATTGTTATGAATTTTGTATATATCTGTAAATATTCCATTTGTTTAAATTTATTTTATTTTATTATTGTGAAAATTGCAGTATTATTAATGTATTTCCTATTGAGCATCATGTAACTCAATGCTAAAGGCCTCAGATGGTTTGCAAGGAAAACAACCTTACACCCTCATCTTTATAATGGAAGTCTATGGAAAAATCGCCAAGGAATGGGTTTATCGCCAAGTTGGCGATGGTTTTGGCGACTTATTTTTGTCGCCAAATTTGGCGATATATCGCCAAATGTCGCCAAGTTAGCGACGGATTTGGCGACTTTTTGTGCAACCACTCCCCCTTTATACCTGTACATTGGGATCCTTTCTCGCTTAGGTTCTCTATCGAAAGTTAAAGCACTTTCTGGTAATTTCTAGCATCTGAAGGCTCTGGAAAATTCTACAGTTATCTTTAAAGCCTATATAAAGGACCTCCACCAGTTCAGTTCAGTTAGTTCTCTGTCAAATGCGATTGAATACGCACGAGAGGCTTTGCATTGAGAACTGTGTTGTCTAAGAGCGATTTAGTATTGAACAATACGCTATATTGTTCTGTGTGAAATTTTGCTGTGCTGTTATTAGATTTGAAGATTACTCAATATTTGTGTTTTGAGAAGATATTTGTTTTCTTATTTAGAGTAAATAAAACCTGTTGATTGTTCTTATATATTGGCATCAATCCTTTCGTACCCCGAGCTCACAACATTTGGTGTCAGAAGTGGGATTGAATGCCGATCACCAGAGCAATGGAGGAGCAACTGAAACAATTATTGGAGAAATTAGCTGCGAATCAGGCTGAGATGTCAACCAACCTTGGCGAGATGAAAGAAGAAATGAAGAAGGATATGTCAGCGATGGATGAGAAAATGACTGCGAACCAGGCTGAAATGAAGAAGGATATGTCAGCGATGGATGAGAAAATGACTGCGAACCAGGCTGAAATGAAGAAGGATATGTCAGCGATGGATGAGAAAATGACTGCCAACCTTGGCGAATTGAAAGAAGAAATGAAGAAGGAAATGACTGAGAATCAGGCTGAAATGAAGGAAATGTCGGAAGAAATGAAGAAGGAAATGTCAGCGATAGACGAGAAAATGACTGCAAACCAGGCTGAAATGAAGGAGATGTCAACCAACCTTGGCGAGTTGAAAGAATTAATAGATAATAAAATAACATCTTTAAATGAAAGAATTGACAGCGTGGAAAACAAATTTGAAGGAAGATTTCAAGAAATAGAAGAAAATGTTCAATTGACAGCCAAAACCGTAGAAGAAAAAGTTCAAAAGATCGCCAAGACCGTTGAAGAAAGCATAGAGAATGTAAAAAAAGATTTGGAAAATGTGAAGAAACAAAAGATAACTGCCGAAAACTATCTCGAAGATGTCAAGTATCAAGCTATGCTTCCTCGGGCCTTTATTAAGCTCTCGACCTATGACGGAAAATCCTCATGGCCAGTTTTTAAGACACAATTTGGGATCGTAGCGGACGCCAATGGATGGGATTCCCAGACAAAGGCTTGCCAGTTAGCTGCTTCTCTACGAGCTGATGCTGCCGACGTCCTACAGACTTTGCCTGCAAATGAACCTCTGGATTTTGAAACGCTCGTCAGTGCCTTAGAATTGCGCTTTGGCGAGAAATGCATGAAGGAATATAGCAGACTCCAGCTCAAATCTCGACAGCAGAAATCCACTGAATCCCTGCAAGAGCTTGCTACGGATGTCGAGAGACTTTCCCATCTTGCTTATCCTGGCTGTCCGACTGAAATTACAGAAAGTTTAGCTCTGCAACATTTTATCGATGGTGTGCGTGACCCTGAGATCCAGACAGCACTCCGGATTGCAGATCTCAATGATTTAAAAGGGGCTTTGGTTTACGCTCTGAAATTCGAGGCAGCCCAGCAAGCTACTAGGAAAGATCGACACTTTGTTCGAGCAGCCAACCTGCCTGAGACGTCGGATAGAGCTGTGGAGCGCTTACAGCAGCAGATGAATGACATAATGAGAAAGATGAACTCCTTAATGGCCAACAAACCTTACAGGAAGATCAAGTGCTGGAAATGCGGTGGAGAAGGCCATATCCAAATCGACTGCCCAAGACGACCCAGCAACGAAGGTAATATCTCTCCCGCTAAAGGAGGAGCAGGAAAACTGATTAATGGCCATCTTGCGGGGCGGAGGTTGCCAGATTTTGAGAAGCCCCATTTTTCAAGTATGTGAAATTTCTGCAAGAAGTTGCGGCGAGAACGGAGTTTTTCTAGTCGGAAGTGTGAATGATTTGCCCTGTAATATGATCATCGATACAGGAGCCAATGTGACCATCATTCAGAAAGATCTAGCTCAGCGGCTGAAAGAAAAACTCTTCTGGACCCCGCCGCGTGTTATTCTTCAAACTGTGACCGGAGATAAGATCGATATACATGGAAGAATGACACTGAAAATAAAGTTTGGGAACGCCGCTTATCGCCATACAGTCTACGTGGCCGATATTTCAGACCCTTTCATACTCGGACTGGACTTTTTAAAAGAGCATGGGTTTACACTGGACTTTAAGAATAATGAGTTACGCTCTGCTCAAGAAGATGTCACTATTTTCAAACTTGGAAATGAGTCCGGGTCTATTCAACGGATCACAGCCAAAGCAGATGTTATCATCCCTCCTCGGACCGAAATGATGATACCTGGATTAACTGGAAACGAAAGAATTTTCCAGTATGGCTTGACTGGATATCCTGAGAAGAGCCCAAAGGGAGTGCTAATAGCATCAGCGCTGGTAGATCTGTCGAGAGATGTGATCCCTGTGAGGATTGCGAACGTAAGTGAAAAGTCTAGAATTATCCCGAAGGGTGAAGTGCTTGCAACATGTGCTCCAGTCACCTGCGTTTGCAAAGACCCGAGCTTGACGTTGTCGGAGCCGCCTACAAGTTTAACACCTGAAATTGGGCAAGATGAAAATTTATCTCCTGAACAGAGACATGCCGCAGAAAGACTGTTCCAGGAATTTAAGGATGTGTTTTGTGAAATGATATAGGTCGCACTTCTCTGACACGTCATAGAATTGATACTGCCGACCATCCACCGATTAAACAGCATCCAAGACGCTTGCCGTTCGCAAAACAAGAAGAGGTTTCTAAGCTCTTACAACAGATGCAGGATAGTGACATCATCGAACCGTCATCAAGTCCGTGGGCCTCTCCCATCGTGTTGGTCCGAAAGAAAGATGGCTCCACAAGATTTTGTGTGGATTATCGTAAACTTAACGATATCACGAAGAAGGACAGCTATCCTCTGCCAAGAATAGACGACACGCTAGATACTCTTTCAGGACATAAATGGTTTTCCACACTGGATTTGAAGAGTGGATATTGGCAGGTAGAGATCCATCCTGATGACAAAGAGAAGACCGCATTTACTACTGGACAAGGACTTTGGCAATTTAAAGTTATGACGTTCGGGCTCTGCAATGCTCCAGCAACGTTCGAGCGCCTCATGGAGACAGTGTTAAAAGGCCTGACTTTTGAAGCTTGTCTCATCTACCTAGACGACGTCATCATTGGTGGCCGCACGTTTGAAGAACATCTAGAAAATATTCGAAAAGTGTTAACGAAGCTAAGAGCGGCGAATTTAAAGCTGAACCCTTTGATGAAATGCAAGTTCTTCCAACGGGAAGTAAATTATCTAGGACACATCATTTCAGCTGAAGGTGTTCGAACAGATCCTGAAAAAGTGTCCGCAGTAAAGAACGGGAAGCGTCCGGAAAATGTCCATCAGTTGCGAAGCTTTCTGGGACTATGCACTTATTACAGAAAGTTTGTCCAGGGGTTCTCCAACATCGCAAGACCATTGCATAGGCTCACTGAAAGCAAGCAGAAGTTTCTATGGACACAAGAATGCGAGAATTCCTTCCAGCGGCTGAAAGAAGCTCTCACATCCTCTCCAGTCCTTACCTATCCGCACCCCGAGAAACAGTTCATTGTGGACACGGATGCCAGTCATGAAAGTGTCGGCGCTGTACTTTCCCAAGAAATAGATGGCCAAGAACGAGTCGTAGCATACTGGAGCAAATGTTTATCGAAACCAGAGCGGAATTATTGCGTCACTCGTAAGGAGTTATTAGCTATAGTGAAAGCCATAGAACACTTCCATCACTATCTCTATGGCAGGAAATTTCTCCTTCGTACTGATCACGCATCCCTAACATGGCTGATGAATTTTAAGAACCCAGAGGGCCAAGTAGCCAGATGGATACAACGGCTCCAGGAATACGACTTTGACATCAGGCATCGCAAAGGCTCATCGCATAGAAACGCCGATGCCCTATCAAGAAGACCGTGTCCCGAGAGCTGTCGCTATTGTTCCAGAGCGGAGAGCAAGTATAATCCCGAATATGTCATACGCCAGACGAAGACTTCACTATTGACGCCACCAGATCCCTGGAGTGATGAGAAGATTCGAGAAGATCAAATGGCAGACTCTGAGATCAAACCAATCTTGGAGTTATTAGAATCTTCTAGCACGAAGCCCAGTTGGAAAGACATCTCGACTTACAGTCCTACGACGAAGCAATATTGGGCTCTTTGGAACTCTCTCCACGTCAGGAATGGTGTCCTGTTCCGAAAATTCGAATCGGAAGATGGGAAAACATCTCGGTGGCAGTTGGTACTTCCTCGATCCCGAATCCCAGAGGTCCTCGAAGAATTACATGGCAGTCCCACTGGTGGCCATTTTGGAGTCATGAAAACATTACACAGAGTCCGAGAGCGCTTCTTCTGGGGAAAAGCGAGAGCTGACGTCGAACAATGGTGCAAATCTTGCGATGCATATGCAGCTCGGAAAGGACCAAAGAAACGTAGCCGAGGAAGACTACATCCCTACAATGTAGGAGCACCTTTTGAACGCATCGCCCTTGACATCCTAGGTCCTCTGCCAAGAAGTGCTGATGACAACAAATACCTCCTTGTTGTCATGGACTATTTCACAAAATGGCCTGAAGTTTATGCCATCCCTGATCAAGAAGCTTCTACGGTTGCGGATGCCTTGTTACACCAGTGGATATCAAGGTATGGAGTCCCTCTCCAAATGAATTCGGACCAGGGGAGAAATTTTATCTCTACTGTGATTGAGGGTCTCTGTCAACTTCTCGGATGGACAAAACTAGGACGACACCTTTACATCCACAATCGGATGGCATGGTTGAGACATTTAATCGTACCATCCTCAACAATCTCTCACTGCTAGTCTCAAGAAACCAACAAGACTGGGACCAAAAACTTCCCTTGTTTCTTCTCGCCTATCGCAGCGCCGTCCATGAAACAACCGGCTATTCCCCGTCTCAGATGCTTTTCGGTCGTGATCTTCGTCTACCTTGTGATCTGATTTTTGGTCGCCCTCCAGATGCGCCTTCATCGCCAGAGGGATACGTGTAGAATCTCCAGGCACGATTTGAAGACGTCCACAACTTGGCTCGAGAGCGGATCAATATAAAGACGGAGAAAATGAAGACCAGGTACGACACGAAAGCCACGGGACATAAATTCAAAGAAGGTGACAAGGTTTGGTTTTATAATCCGACTCGACGTAAAGGACTTTCTCCCAAACTGCAATCGTACTGGGACGGTCCTTATACAGTCCTAAACAGACTGAACGATGTCGTAATTCGGATCCGAAAGTCACCAAGTTCGAAGCCTAGAGTCGTTCATTACGACAGGCTGGCTCCATACTATGGCCATAGTACTTAGTTCATTGATTGTAAATAGTGTAATGTAAATAATGTAAATTAGTATGACCATGGTCTTGTATATAAGTTAATGTAATAATTTCTTTTGCTTAGCATTATCATTATTAATGTTATTATTATTTAAATACTTGTATGTAATGATGTCTATGCTTTAATTTAATTTAATTTTTTTTAAATAAGTGTATATTTTGTATAATTCAGCATTATGAATGTGTTTAATGGTTATTTTGCATGTTTGCTTTAAGTGTTTTGAATAGTATAGCATTTGTTGGCAACGGGTTTGCTTTCCGATCAAAGGTTGAACTGCCCGGGACGTGCAGTCCTTGAGAGGGGGGCAATGTTATGAATTTTGTATATATCTGTAAATATTCCATTTGTTTAAATTTATTTTATTTTATTATTGTGAAAATTGCAGTATTATTAATGTATTTCCTATTGAGCATCATGTAACTCAATGCTAAAGGCCTCAGATGGTTTGCAAGGAAAACAACCTTACACCCTCATCTTTATAATGGAAGTCTATGGAAAAATCGTCAAAGAATGGGTTTATCGCCAAGTTGGCGATGGTTTTGGCAACTTATTTTTGTCGCCAAATTTGGCGATATATCGCCAAATGTCGCCAAGTTGGCGACTTTTTGTGCAACCACTCCCCCTTTATACCTGTACATTGGGATCCTTTCTCGCTTAGGTTCTCTATCGAAAGTTAAAGCACTTTCTGGTAATTTCTAGCATCTGAAGGCTCTGGAAAATTCTACAGTTATCTTTAAAGCCTATATAAGGGACCTCCACCAGTTCAGTTCAGTTAGTTCTCTGTCAAATGCGATTGAATACGCACGAGAGGCTTTGCATTGAGAACTGTGTTGTCTAAGAGCGATTTAGTATTGAACAATACGCTATATTGTTCTGTGTGAAATTTTGCTGTGCTGTTATTAGATTTGAAGATTACTCAATATTTGTGTTTTGAAAAGATATTTGTTTTCTTATTTAGAGTAAATAAAACCTGTTGATTGTTCTTATATATTGGCATCAATCCTTTCGTACCCCGAGCTCACAACAATATATATAAGGAAATCATTTCTGATTGTGAGAAAGTTCTGTTAAAATTGATATAAGGACCCATCGGTCAAAACAACAGTAGCACCGGCTGATAACAGCCATAACGGCACCATATGTTAGGTTGCTACCGTGTAAGCTTAAGCAATAACTCCAAATTTTAAACTTAACTAAAGTTTATTAGATACATAACATCATCAGAAATACAAGTGATATAATATAGAGAGATAGAGACTCATTAATACACTTACCCAGGAGATGAGGAGCATAGTATGGAGAGGTGAACACTCAGTCAATTAACTTCACTTAATAATAATGTCTTTACCCACTGTCGTACTGCTGTTAATGCGTATATATACTTTTATTTATCTCAAAACGGATTACTTCAAATCGACCTCTGGCTATTTACTTCTTACTGATTAACACTCGTGATTTCTTTAATCTTAATTATACTTGCAGTCATATCAAGTGGGAAAGGGGTTATTTTGTTTATTCTTAAAATGTAGGTGGACTTTATGTTTGGACCTTAATACTCTGAATAATAGATTAGACTACTCACATGTCCAGCGCATTCTAGGATTATCGAACGGTCATGTGAGTTTAGTTAAGATTGCTTGTAAATTGAGAAACATTAATTTGCCTGGTTTTATTATCTGGACTTTTGGAATCAAACTTACATAGCATCGTCACAATTGTTTCAATATCACCTTCACTTTTTTCGCGTTGAAACAGGATTTTAGTAATCATATGTCATTTGATTGATTTTCTTTCTCTCTCGTCTAACTTTGAAGATTGTACGATTTTTTTTCAAAAACCTATGTTACCTAGGATAATCGCTATAGTTTTTCAGCAAATTTTCAATAAACTTATACTACCCCTCATTTTTTCATCATTTTAGTTTCAGAAGATTGGAAATAGAAGGAGGGGGGGGGGGGACATATTTTTCCAGTGCAGTTTCGACACTATCTCTGAAAATATACCTAAAATATATTTGATTTCGGTATTACGAGATCTTTCACACGATATACAAAAAGATAACTTTCTTTTTTCAAGTAACTTAATTAGCCCCTTAAATTTTCTCTAAACCTATTTGTGAATGGCTAATCATCTGAAAATAGGTGTGTAAAAAGGCTTTACAACTTTCGCAAGTTTGAACTTTCCACGTCCCATAGTTTACGAGAAAAAGGATCTCTGACAGACGGACGGACAGACACAGGAGTAATCTTATAATGATTCCGTTTTTACTTTTTAAGTACGGAACCCTAAACATCCGATACTTAGGTTTGTAGAAGAAAAGTACCCGGAGTATAAGTTTTAAAAAATTTCGTTTTAAATACCAAAATTGGTGGAAAAAAAAGAGGAGATTTTAAAATTGCTAAATATTTAAACAAAAAAATCCTTAAAAATATATATATATATTAATTTATCCGCAATTGAAGGCCTATATTATGTGTAATGATTTTGCTTTATTGAAACAGGATCCGAAAACTTTATTAGAGTCGTTATTTACAGAATACATTTTTTTGATACCCCTCAAGTTAAATAGACACGTTCATTGTATTCTTTTGATTGCGTGAAGTAACAGTGAGTTGAATCCCCATGTAAAACTTTAAACTTTCTCTTTAAAAAGAAAAAGAGTTCCCACGAAAGCGACGTTTGCCAAAGCACGCAACGTGACGCGTTGCCTCGGGTTCTATTCTTTTTAAATCCTTTTGCCTCTTACAAAAACTGACAAACAGCTACTTGTAAATTTAGAAAGGAACTTGGCAATGGAGGTTTTGGACAAGCAGAAAAGGCGCTCAACGCTCCATCAACGCTACTCGCTATTTGCCATGGGAACCATTTAACTTTTTTTTTTCTTTTTCCATTCAAAGCGGGCAAAAAACAACTCACTCGCTAAACGGCCTATACGGTGTACTTCAAAACGTGTTAGAAATTAAAAATAATAAAATGAAGTTAAAAAGCGTATCTTCCAATCTTTCAGGAATACCTACGCACCCGTGCGGTGCAGTCTAATATTTTTTTTTAGCAATATCTAATATTTTTCAGATCCAGGTTTAAACTTCTAAAGAAAAACTAAAGGCTAAAAATATCTGCACACACTATGAGTCAATCCAGAATAGCATCTCATTCATTCAATCAAAGTGACAGTAAAAACGGATCGAAGATAACAAAAGGCACACGCGTGAAAACAAATTATCTACCTGAACTAAAAATATCTGTGAACAACATGAGTCAAGACAGAATATCATCTCATTGATTCTATCAAAGTGACAGTAAAAACTGACTAAAGAAAGCAAACGCAAAAAAAAAAAAAAAAAAAAAAAAAAAAAAAGAAGAAGAAGAAGAAGAAGAAGAAGAAAGAAAAAAACATGGGATAAATCAATATAAATTGAGCATTTGAATTTGAATTTTGCTTTTTAATCCTAAATATAAAATAAACACGTGCAACAACTCTGTCTCACCTTAGCTTTATTGAACATTTTTTATATAATCATGGTTGCAGCATTTTGTGGCAACACTGATTGGAGAAAACCAACCTTTCATTTCATGGATGAAAACAATGCCGATTTCATTTTTAATCAACTGCAATATTGATTAGAAAAACAATTTTTAACGAAATGGGAGTAGTGTACTCTAACAGAAGGCTTTTCAAAATCCTTTCATAGGGTATCTCAATGATCGTTCTGCGTTTTTTATTTGCGTAGAGAAAGGAATGTTGACAACAGAAATAATACATGACATTGGAATATCCTTTTTTTTTTTTTTTCCCCCACAGATGCCCGTTATTTTCCTTTTATTCAGCAGTCAAATTTAGAGGGGGGCGCAACACATATTAAGTCTATTAATCCTATGCTACCTGGGCCATTTTCTAAAGGTAACTTATCCCTCTTCTAATTTTTTAAAAAGGAACCACTGCTGTCGTAAATAGATTTTTCATGATTGGAGGTCTTTCTCGGTATATATTAAGAATTTCTATAACTATTGCATATAAAAATATGAAAATGAGTAGTTTTATAGAGAAATGTTCTGGAAACACGCTGAAGCTAACAGTTTTTAAAATCGGAGAATTATTTTAAGAGGTATTTAATATTAAAGTCGGTCAAAATAGTTCCGCTAAAAAAAGTTTAATAGGAACAAAGACATAGGAATTTATTAATATTTTGAAAGGATATAGTTGATAAGCTTGCGGTGCACAGTGTGGCATTTCACTGAAAAAGCTGGCCAAAAGTCAAAATTTCAAATCTCATATTTAGTTGTTCATTTTCTGGTTGGTATAAGTGCACTATCATGTGCATATGATAACGAGTTCATTTCGTTCTATAGCCTCTCCAATCGTCTGGTATTCCACTGGGAATTCATGTCTTGTGCAAGTCTCTTTTTATGCTTTTGGTTCAGTATCTTTTTATCGAAATTCTAAAATACTATTCTTAGTCGAATTTCAGAAACATTTTACGGTTTTTAAAGACGAAGTTGTATACTTGCTTTTACATAAATAGTTTTGAAAATATAATGCATTTTCATTATGATATTCACATTTGAAACCATAGTTTTTTTTGGTTAAATATTTTAGATAAAAAGGTAATTCTAACAGGGAGTTAAACTGAGTTCAGTAAGAACTCTTGTGTTTTCATAACGTGTATGCCGGCTAATTAAAATATATGAAATAAAATCTACCCCCATTTTACCCCCTTTTATTTTATAACTAAAAGAAATTTTTTTAAAAAATTGAATAACAAATTTTTTTAGTTTGTTAAATTGTTTACATTTAGTATATGACCCTTTAGGGCGCAGACCTCAAATCTGCAAATTGAAGTGAAAAAAACTTTTCTTTATTTTTTAAGTTGTTCGATGTGTTTTTTTTTAAGTAAGAAGTTTTTTGATCGTATAATGATAACGTTCACTAAATGATTCTCTGTAAATAATGTTACATTTTCGTTTTGTACCAAGTGTTCGTATTATGTAAATTTTATTGTGTTTTGCCTAAAATGCTGCTGTCATTTTGAAAAATATATTTTAGATCAGCCATAAAGAAAGGTGTTTTTTCCTCACTAACGAGGTAAGAGAGTTTTATATTATTAAGAAGAAATGTACTAGATATATATATATTATTTTTTATTCAATATGGAAACAATAAAAAAAAATTCCAAGAAAATATATATGTGATGTAATAAAAAGCAGTGTGACAACAGAAAAACAAACAATAAATTTGAGTCTCTAGAAAAGAAACTTGTCGAAATTACGAAATGTCCAGAAAATTAAACGCACTTGCCCCGTAACAAATTAAAATCTTTCAAACATCATTATAAACAGAAATGGGCATCTTCACGATCCACTGAACAACGTTTTCGAGAAAACAATGAGGAATGGCTGAAAGGAACGCTTTATTTACCTACCTGGACAATAGAGAAACCCGGTCATCCAGCAAAATAATCTAAAGATTGTAGTGGCAGGCGTTGTAATGTACAGTTTGTAGTGGCAGGCGTAAAACCGAACAATTAAGATCTGAAATAAGCCACGGACAATTGATATATGCAGCTGAAATGAGCGAAAGAACTGCTCGACATGCAGATGTCACAAAAATTTACATAGGGCAACAAAATATCGAAAAATTTTAACTTCGGCTGAGACAACAAACCGAAGTACATTGAAGTTAAGGCTGAGGCTTTGACCACGTTTGTTGCAGCAGATCTCACATACAATCAATCAATATAATATCATCCGAACTCTTAATCAAAATGTATACCCTACCCTTGCTATTCACTTCTTCAGAGAGCTAAAGAGCAATGTTACCCAAGAGATATTACAAGTACTGAAAACATGGCTGATATAAAACTTCACACTACACAAAGACTGTGTAAATACATAGAACATGTTTATGTTTTCACATCTGCGAGTCATGTAGAATTGAAAAATTTAGAACTCTTCTGCAAATGGGATTGTGACGGCTCCCAACAACATATGTTCAAACAATAGTTTGAAAACTCTTTTGACAGAGACTCAAACATTTTCCAAAGTTCTTTAGTTCCTTTGAGATTAATAGGTAACATAAATAAATCTCAAAAAGTATGGTGGCAGAGTCCTGTACCTTCATCTTCACGTTTTTGTCGTCCTATACGAATAAAATTAATTTATGAAGATAAAGACATGCTCCAAGAGGAAGTAAACTACATTGAAGAGCAGTCACGAAATTTAAGAAACACAGAGATACTCCTGCTTATGGATTACTGCAAGTTCAGTACAGATTAATGCTGACTAAAGTCGATGCTAAACTTTGCAATGTTATTACCAGCAAAAATTCCACGATGCTATACTATATTTGTAAACAATCATCCAAAGATTTTATTAAGTTAAAAATAGTTTAAAATATTGACGCTGATTTTTTTCAAATTTTTCGAGTCAATTCTACATCTTGCTGATAAGCTACCAATAAAAAAATGGCAAGTAAGAAGTGATAACTAGAAATAGGTTGCCAGTCAAAGAAAAAAATCAATACACGAGAAGTTTAAAATGGAGATGGAATTACTGGTAGGCATTGAGAAAGCACCAATGACAGAAACACCTCAAGAAGGTTTTTCTCAGATACAGAAACATCAGCTAAAATTACAGAAATTGACATAAAAGTAATACGAAACTTAAAAACTATTCTAGAAGTGTTATCTAGTAATTATAAAATATATACAAAAAAATTTGAAGAATTTGCGAATGATACCCCTAACCATTATGTAAATCTTTACGGTTGGCCCCAAATGCCACCCACATTACACAAAATTTTGAGTTATGGAGCTACTATTACAGGTCATGCATTGCTTCCAATCGGGCAGTTATCAGGGGGTAGCGGAACAAACATTTCCGTTCATATAGGCAAAACCTTTCAAGAAAAGTCTTGTGCATAGAATGCTATTAAGATGTGCTCAAACGGCTACTTTTGAGTCCCAATCCTTATTTAAGTTGTAGTATGCGAAAAAACTCCACAAAAAGTAAAAAAAAAAAACATTCTGCAGAGGCATTACAGTTTTAATTGCCAGAATCTCGTGTTTTAAGTGATTCTGAAGAGGATGATGTGGAAGAGTATGATCAAAAGAATGTTGGTCAGTAGGACTTTTGTTACACATATTTGCGTAAATTATACGAAAAGTGATTTGTTTTCAACGTAATAAAATATTTTACGTTTTCTTAAAACATTTTATCTACAATAGAATGCATAAAAGATTTGAAATGATTTTAACCAGGTTTTTCAGTAAAATACCACACTGTGCGGTGTGCCATCATTTTTTAGATTTTTATTATTTTTTTAATTCAAATTTTTATTATTTCAACAGGGATTTATTTCCTATTTAAAAAAGGTCATTTTTTTATATTCTTACCAAATTTTAAAACAGAGCAAATAATAGTACTTCCTTTCAGTTAAAAAACCTATTTTCATGTTAATATTGAAAAGAGTAAGAAACTTTGGTGAAAATGACGTTCTATTCAAAGCGTCTTATTTTAAACAATTTTCTTATAGCATCAGTATAAAATTTCGAGAGGCGGCGACATTGTTTACTTAGCTATTTTATACAGGCCGATTTTCAAATGTTTAATGGATCTTATTTAATCAATTACGAAAACAGCCGTTAGCTGTCGAGACATTCGTTGATTCGGCCTTAAGAACCAAAAAATAACTCATTCAAAGGCAGCTCGATCACAGAAGATCGTCATTGTCGTTCAGTTCATAAGTCAACCTTCGGTGATCTTTTTAAAACTGGGCAAATGAGCATGTTTTTAGAGCCTGCGGCGTTTAAACGGGTGTTGGCGAGCGTAGCTCGTAGAAAATCCCCTAGTCTCTTAAAAAATAAAAAATCATCTTCTGAAACTTTTTTCTTTTTATTGACGTTTACAATATTTACTAAAAACAAATTTAAATATTTTATTTGGTGCATACTTAGCGCATAATAAAATAATAATAATAATAATAAGACTGTTTCTCAATAAACCGGAATCTTTGTAATGCGATTGGATATTTTCGATATTTTTAAAAGCGCAGCCATGCGTTTCAAATGGATGCATTGGCACAAAATATTTTATTTTGAGTCATTAGAAAAGTACATAGAAATTCTTTCTACATAATTTTTTTAATTCCTCACGATCTGTGTCATCTCCCTCCCAAATTAATCAATCCCTCCGCAAGAAGGACATCCATACTTTAACGAATCAATGAGTTAAGCAGGAAAGTCTTCACTATAAATAAAGGCATTTGTTTCTTCATCTAGAAAAACTGTTTGTTGTAAAAAAAAAAAATAAAAAAAAAATAATTGAGAAGATTCGGTCTACGTTTTTTCAATCCATTTTTCTTAGACTTCAACACTCATTTCATCAGCGTATGAAGTAATTTGATTACGAGTCCTTTGGCTCTACGATGAATAGATCATTCCAGTATGACGTCAAAAACATGGAACCCAGAATCTTCAATCTGCGCAATCTGCTGCACATACTCTGACGCGCTTAGAGCGAGTTCATGTTTACCACATTGGCTTCTTTATCTCACTTTATTTGATTGCCAAGTACTTCTTTTCTGTTATATTTTAAAATTTGTTTTGTTTTGATGAAAATCAAGACGTGTGTTGCGTTTAAAATGTCTAGCATACAGAAAAAAATTATGTAAACTGGAAAAAATATATCAGGTTAGTGTTTTCTGTCTTTTTTGGTTATGTCAGTGTTACAATTTCTGTAATGTTAGGATCTGATCATGTTATTTCAACTATTTTTGATCGGTGTTATTTTACGAATTTAATATAATAATTAAGTGGGTGGGGATGAAAAGTTCGTATCTTAGGCAAAAAAAAAAAAAAAAAAGTTTGCTTTGTAAAAATAAGATTTGTCTAATTTTATAGATTTTATACACACAACTGGGAAAGTATGTATTCATGCACTTTTATTTAAAGTCATTGTAACTGAGCAGCTAATATCTCTTAACAATCCTTTTTTTAACAACTAGTACAATCTGTACCCTTTATTATCATTATTATTTTTGTCTTGCAATTAAATGTTATTGTATAAGTTATACGCGTTCTATTCAAAATCGATGTTTTTTTATTTATTAATCTTTGTCCACGCAGTCGTGCAGTTTATATGCTTTTATTAATTTTAATATTTTGTAGGGCAGTACCATAAAGGGAATATTTATTTTCTCAATAATGATTTGCCGAATTTATTGTTTGATTTGCAGTGTTTGCAAGTGTAAGATTCTTATATTATTTTATATTTTAATTTCATTTTAAAGCTTAATGTAACTAAATTGTTGTTCAGATTGAGTGTCTTTAGAGTAACAAGCATGATTTGTTTTTTATAAAATGCATGATTTTTATGAATACATGATCTAAAGTAGGGCCTAACTAACCTTACATGAGGCTTTAGTACAAAGATCCACTATTGGGCCCTTGTAACATGTTTTTAACCACTATTTGTACTCACTTTAAGAAAAATACAAAGCCGCCCTGTTTTCCGTTGTGATAATCAGGCCCTTCTGTAAAGAACTAACACTAATCTCTTTTTTTATACCAGAGCCGAAACTAAGAGGGTGTGCCGAGGATGCCAAATATGAACATTTGGTTTGTTGTTTGATACAAAATATATAGATATGAAATTTGAGTAAAAATGTTTTTCAGTTGGAAAATCCAAAAGAAGAATTGAGGTGATTGGGACACTAAACACTATGGGTTGGAAAATTCACAAAATATAATACTTAGTTAAAAATTGTTTGTTTTTGTTCTACTAGGTCACTATTATAATTTTGATAATTTATGTTAGGTTTAGGAAAGAATCTAGACATAACAGTCTATTAATAGGAAGAGATACTTCTGTGAAATTGGCTGTATATAGCACACATATATTTTACGGTATTGAAATGGAATTCATTGTTATACCTACAGAAAATCCTGGTTTTTCAGTTCTTAAGACATTGTGACTCATATGACTTTAAATTGCAATGTAATACAACTACAGTAAAATCTGTGTGCAACAGAATCTTGTCTTAAATGAAAACTTTACATGGTTTCAACAGAAAGAAAACCAGCAATTTTATTTGCTAATAGGAAAACCTGTATAAACCAGAATTTTTCTAGTTAATTTTGATTCCAGTTTCACAGGTTTTATAAATATTGGACAAAAGTGTGATTGCCCATTTTTAATTTTAAAATAAATCAGTTATTATTAACTTGTAAAATTCTCTTTGTAAATTTACTTTGCAAAAAAGTGAGGGGGGGGGGGGTGTAGATGCCAAAATCCATGTTTGCCCTCTGTGAAAAAAAGCTAGTTTCGGCCTTGTTTTATACATATATGGATATGTTAATACATTTCTGTTGACCTTTAAGTACATAGGATGTCTTTTCTTTTCAGAATCTTAAGATTTTCCTGGAATGAATGGAACACGATAACTCAAGATGAAGACACACAGGCTGTAGAAGTGTTACCAAGTGCATATGTGTGTTTTTCACTTCATATTCCTTGGTAACATTGCTCCAGCTAAATTTCATTTAAATAGGGCTCTCAAAATCAAAGCTTTTTGATGCAGGAGACAAAATTGTGAATGAAGGTGGAAAAGATTGAGTATACATTTGAAGGAAAACCACACTATTCAATTGAGGTATGTTAAGAATTTATGCTGACTTCAGTACTCTAATTATGGTTCTATGTAATGATTCTGTTCAACGTATATTATTAGATTTTTAAGGTTAGCTTTTTACACAAGTTTTTAACAATATTTATAAATGTGTCATATACATTTTTCACAGAAATCCTCGTGCATTTTTTTGCATTTAATTATAAATAGTAAGAAGTTTGTCTCAAATATTTTCTTGTGCCTGTGTTTGTTTTTCCAAAATTGTTTTTTAAACCAGACCCATCGGTTGGATGCGGTTCGAGTGAAATTGGATTACCTGACCAGTGTAGAACTCTACTTCTATCAAAATATTTTTTCCAAATGACAATTAAATTTTGACCTCGATATGGGGGATGGGGGGGTATAGGGCTGGACCCCCTCACTAGTCTCAAGTACCACTTGTGTTTCTTAGGGCTTGAAAATCTTTCCATGTTAAGGAGATTTTCGTCTTACACAAAGTCCAACTTAGACAGATATTACTGAAATTTCAACTATTATTTATAATAATTACTGTAAAACCCAAATGTAATTTCCCCCCCCTCCCCCGTTTTCAAAAGCAAAACCAGTTAAATTTAGGGGCTGACAGTGAGGGCTTATGATCGAGTTTTTTTTTTTAATTTGTTAAAACACTGTTTTATCATTAATTTAGAAGTAAAAAGGTAAATACAGGGGAGAAAAGCTTCTTCCGCATTTTAGTGAATTTCTGCTTTAATAAAATAAAATTCATCTAAATCCTTCTTTCTTCCCGAGCCCACAAAATTTAAAATCCTAAAAAAAAAAAAAAAACATTTTTTCAAATTTTCTGCATTATTGTAACAAAACATAATCAATCATCTAAGTCCCCCCCCACCCCCCCAATCCCTGAAATTCTCACTTCTGCTTTTGATACCCAGAGAAGTATAATTAAGTTGAATTCTGGGAGTGGGAAGAGGGAGAGAGATTTTTCTCTTTTTTGCTGTTGGCTGTTTTGTTTTTATTAGCGGTGTATAGAGTAGTACTTCAACCAAGTATTGAGTACTCAGCCAAGTAACTAACGAGTAGTTGTGTATATGAAAGAATCACTGATGTGCACATGAAGTGAGCTTAAGGATATGAAGGAGGGAGATTTAACTTGATATATTACAATGTAATTTATGTGTTTGGATTGCCCCCCCCCAAAAAAAAAAGTATAAGGTTTCTAAATTTTATCTTAAGGCGAAACTTAATTGCCAGCTTACAAATTATTTATTCCCAGTTCCTTTTCCTAAAAATTAATTTATCATTTTATTTTGCTCGTTATTACACTCTGACTGCATTTTCATCTATTTAAAAAAAGAAAAGAAAAGAAGTCTTGTGCCTGGAAACAATGAGATATCTTTGTTCACAGATGTAGTACATCTATATTTCGACGGTTAGTGTATATGCTGTCAATTCTCACGGCATATAAAAATTATTTCTTTTGTTTCTTATTCACACAGCCTTTTACTTGCCATATTATGGTACATCAGCACCCATTAGTCATATTTTTAGCTCTCATCTTCCACTTTTTACATAGTAATATTTTAGGGTGGTTTCTTGCAAAAATTCACAAGGCTCCATTATGCGGTTTTAATCAGGCCGGCGTTAAAATTCATAATTGCTCTTTGACTTAATCTCATTCACTTTAACAGATAAAACCACATGTGTCTGTCTGTTCAGACTCCTGTATCGCCAGAATATATATTTTTGGCTAATTAAATTTCTATTGTTTTGCCAATGCCTTATACAATCTGTGAAAGTTATGACAGTTTTCTAGAGATACTCAGCTTTTGCTCTGCATAGTATCAACATGTAATTGCATTTACCTCCTCTCCGGCATTTGATTACAGGCGTTGTATTGTGTACCTTGTAAAGAACCTGGATTATCAATAAACAGAGCTTGTAATTACATTTGAAGTCTTCTTATATTCTCGGTGAAACTGCTAGTGCCATTCAAAGAAATGACAACATTGGTGAGCTCTATGGATGGGAAATAGTTACTTTTGGTTAACCGATAGCATCAACCCCCCCCCCCCCCTCCAACCTTACAGTTGGATAGACAACAGGTTCCAACAACCTATTATTTTTATAACATGTAACTAATCTCTTTGTATGCTGTCAATGGACATTTTAATTAAACGTCTTTGAAACAGAATGTTTGAAACAATTTTGACACTGTTTTCTGTTGAGATGAATCCACATCATTAAAATAAATTTGCATGGTTAAACTCAATTTTTGCTTGTAACTTATAAAAACTTAGCTAGTTATGATACTTTGAATTTCATGCATTGTCAGATTTTCTAGTACAAAAAAAGACACTTTTCCATTTTTAGTGATTCAAGTAGAGGTCTGCACGGGCCGAAATTTCCGGGCCCGGCCCGACCCATACAAAAAATAATTTGGCCCGGCCCGATACAAAAATTAAAAGTTCGGCCCAGCCCGAACCAAAAAAATATTGGCCCGGCCCGGCCTGATTTAAAAGTTAAAAGTTCGGCCCGAGCCCGGCCCGGAAAAAAGTTAAAATCTCGGCCCGAACCCGGCCCGGCCCGAGTGAATTTCTACAAAACATAATTTTTACGTCGATTTGGTTAAAAATTTGCCCCATAGGAGGAGATCTAACCAAAAATTCCTATCTCAGCCTTTTTTTTTTCATGTGTATAATCTTCATTTTTATAGAGGTGCCGCAAGCTGGAATATTTATTTTTTTAATAAATCTCTATTTGTTGTATGTATGTGTTTAAGTTATCATCGATATTGTTAATCCATATTCCATTTATTGAAGTGTTAAAAATCAGAAAAATGCTATACGGTAAAATCTAAGATGGAATTGCATAGGGAAGAAAAAAAATGAGTTATAGACAATTTGCCTTCTTAGCAGGTGTAAATGTATTATATATTCTTTTCTTACATATTAGTATATTCATTTTTAATGGATCAACACATTTTTCAATTTAAGACAGGATTCCATCATAAGCAGGTTCTTTTTCACACGTTTTACTATATTTTAATTTAGCTATATTTTAATAAGTGTATAAATCTACTATTCTTTAAAAAGAATAAATTTTAATGTTTAATTATAAAATAATGGCAATTTAAAAATGTATGCATGTTTTGAAAAGATTTTTATGCCAGATCTTATTTTACTAACCTTCGAACGGACCAGGTACGCCGAGACAATGATTTTCATACGAGTCAAAACCAGGACTAAAAATTTTAAGGCATGAAGACTAGGAAGAATGAAACCAGTCCCGGCTCTGTACGGAAAAAATAATTTAAGGCACGGCGTTATTCTTCAGGAAAAAAGTAGGGCCCGGCCCGGCCCGTAAAGAGTAATCACTTGGCCCGGGCCTTCAGAAAAAAATATGGCCCGGGCCTTCAGAAAAAAATATGGCCCGGCCCGAGTGCCGTGAAGAAAAATAGGCCCGAGCCCGGCCCGCGGGCCGGGCCGAGTACGGGCCTTGGCCCGGCCCGTGCAGATCTCTAGATTCAAGCACTGAAAATTCATGAAGTTCTAAGTATAACTCAGTAAGTTTTAGTCATTGAAGAATAAATTTTTACTGTTATACTTGTTAGAACACTTAAAAATTTTCTAAATAAAACTTATTGGACCCAGGCATTCTATACAATTTTTAATTCCTTAACTATTTAAAAAGTAATAATTTTTACGTAATCGATTTTTATGTGATGCAAAACAAAGTTTGAGACATTTTTGCAATTGGAACTATATTTCTAAAACTAATGGTTTAGAAATTAGCTAATTAGTAAACGATAAGAAGAGATACCCTGTATAAGAAAAAAAAAAACACATTTTGCAAATCTCACAAATATTATTTACAGTGACCTCTCACTTATATGACTCTCGGTTATACCCCGAATTCTCTCGGTCCCATCCATGCTTTATAGGAAATAATGCTAAACTTCTCTCACTTATATGACGCTTTAAACATTTCAAGCGAGTTTACATTTCCCATTCAAGAATTCATTTTTATAATCAAAGTACAAATCATTAACGCTTCTTATCTTTATCCTTTTGACTATTGTTAAAGTGTTTATAAATAATGAATAACATTTCTTATCTACCTTGGTGTGTTATTAACGATGAAATCTATGGTGGGAAGGTGGTTGTATGGAATTTTCTTGTGCCTGCTATTTAAGAAAACCGATTAACAAAAGCCAAATGACCACCTGCAGATCATGTCTCTGTATAGTACTGAGTGAGTAATCAGGGTTAGTGCAAAATGCACTTTCCTGGATCAGTGTCCATCACATCCAGATATAAAAGATGTACCATTTCTGCAACAAATTAAAGTTATATTTTTACCAGCAGATTCTACAAACAGATTAAAGCTATTAGATTTAGGGATTATAAAGAATTTCAAGTAAACTACAGAAGGAGTTTGATTTGGAAAACAAAAAGGAAGCTAAAGCAATTTCCATTTTAGATGCCACGCATCTTACAGCATCTGCATGGAAAATGTGACATCGGAGACAGTTAAGAATTGTTTTAGGAAATGTGGTTTTTCACAAGACCAAACTGCTAGGTCAACAGATAAACCCGATTTTAAGAGCTTATGGGAATTCTTTAATGAGAAATCTTTGAAGATATCAGTAATGAAGACGTGAGAGCAGAGGGTGACAAAGATGGAAATGTTTCTGCTGTTGTAATTTTTTCAGAAGCAAGTGCCGCTATAAATACATTAAAGAATTATGTCCACCAAAATGAATATTCCTAAAATAGCTTAAAAACTTTAATAGACTTAGAAAAAAACATTTTCTCTTTTAGTCGACGACAGAGGCAAACTAATATCACTTCATTTTTTGAGAAAATCTGATCTATTAATCTTCAAAATAAACATAGTGGTGAGTGAATTATTTTGTGAACTTTTTAAACTATGTTTTATTTTTTATTATTATTTTTCTAAATTTTGTTAAAATCTGTTCTTAGTACTCAAAACTTATCATTTTCAATATAGGTAAAATAATTAATACATGTAAAGTTTGAAACTTGTATAATGAGATGATCTCTCAGTTATACGACTTTTTCTACAGTCCCCTGAAAGTATTATGAAAAGTGGTCGACGGAATAATAGAGAAGTACCCAGATTTTTAATGTTTCTTGCAACCTTCAATTTAATCTTGAAGATAACAAGCAGTTTAGTTGAAATATTTATTTGTTTAGTAAGGGAGAGGTCACTGTATATAGTTATAATCGAATGCAATTCATCTTAACAAATTTTCAATATGATTTTTAAATTAATTACAATTTTATTAAAATTAAGTTACTACACAACTTATACAATGGTATTTTCTTTCTTTCATTTTTTGCCCAAGGTGCCAGTATAGAAGGGGAGCACGAAAAGATTTAATTCATCTTTCGGTAGAAAAAAGAAATAATGAAATTAGGGCAAAAAGTCATGCAATCGGACATCCCAAAGTAAAATAGTACCAGTTAATTTTATATACCTTGCTTTGAACATGGCTGGTTTTTACATTAGGTGACCTGGGATATTTGAATAATGAATTGAATACATCAAAGATACTTGCAAGGTCAATACACTGTCCCAATTAGACCCGAATTTATTCACCATTTCTGATGTTATCATGATGATAAGTTTTGCATGTTTTTTTACTTTTGTGTGTCCCTGTAAATGAACTATGAGAGCTACACATTTTATTAACAAACTCATCTAATGGCAAATCAATTTACTTTTCCAATTTGATTTGAAATTTAAAAAACAAACATATTAAGATAATGTACTTTCTACCAATTATTTCATATTTAAAATAAAAATAAAAGCAATGGATCGAAAATTCTGTGTATAAATTTATTTTGGAAAGGGGGGGAGAGCTAATGAATGTCTATTCTGGGGCCCTTCTTTTCATACATGGTGAAAAGTTACTATGCAAAATATTATCTCGAATATTGATTTCATCCTTCTCAAAGTAGATGAAAAGCTCTTTTCGTACACAACTTTTATGATTGTATACATTTGATAGGTCATTTTAATAAGAAAATTTCTAGTATTTTTCAATATTAAGACTCTTTTATTGCATTTGTGATGAATATTATAGTATATTTGGTTAATATCTTGCTTAAAAAATAAAGTATTTATTACTTTCCAGCTTTTGCTGATATTTTGCAAGCAATTATCTGAATTTTGAGAATATTTTTTTTTAATTTAATTATTAAATAAACTACATACATTGTAAAAACTGCTTGTACTTTTTTAAAGACAGGTGAATGTGATTTTAAAGGTAGATTAATATGAACCATGGATTGCTGGAATTAAAAGATCATATATTTATCAAATAAAAATTGTGTATGTTTATAAAGACACATGTTTGAAGATAAAAGTTTTGGTATCCATTTAGAGTAGATAAATATTAATTGAAGGAATTAAATAACATATCTTAATGAATTATTTTTAGTTGTGAAAAGATTATATGAATGTCATGATTACTTGAGTATTACAATTTACTTAACAGCTTTATAATATGTTATGTTAGTAGTGTACAGATTTTGGTACTTCTCTATTATCCCATCGACCACTTTACATAACAAGAAACTATCGTCAAACTGTAATGCCAAATAAACTTTAGAGTGTTGCCGTTGGAATATCAAAATAAATAAATAAATAAAATATAGGAATTTAAGGACACAATTGTTATTTTAATGAATGAAATAACTCATAAATCAGTAAAACTGAAAAATACACACACATGTCGAATTAAAAACCACTTGATGACATAACAAACACGTATAATGCTTCTGACATCAAGTAAATGGGACTGCGTTTTTGGCGTTTAATCTTGCAGTTTGGCGATAGTTTTTTATTATGAAAAGTGGTCGAGGGGATAATAGAGAAGTACCCAGATTTTTAATGTTTCTTGCAACCTTCAATTTAATCTTGGAGATAACAAGCAGTTTAGTTGAAATATTTATTTGTTTAATATTTGTGTTTTATATTAATGTTTAATATTTGTTAAGATATTTTAAAAATAATTAGAAGTATCTAGGATATTCTGATAGCATTGGTATCATTTGTGCAAAATCCAGGGGCAATAAACGAATGATGATTATTATAATAAATAATTTCAAAAAAATTACATTCAAATATAACTGCTCTCTTTCTAAGTGTTTAACTATTTTAAGTCATATGGGTTGAATAAATTTTAACATATATATATATATATATATAGTTACTTTCATGTGTTTTCGAAAAATGTTGAAGAATAAAATATTTTTATTTAATTTTATTTTATTTGTGTATTATTATTCCAATTGTTTATTCATTAATTACATTTTTTAACTTGAATACACAGAAACTCCGTCAAGATGAAGATTTGAAATTTAATTACTGATTAATAATGCATTAATTTTAATTTAATAGCTAAGGTATATAAACAAACCTGCCACTGGCAGATTTTATTATTTTTTCTACTATTGGTGTACCGAGTAGTTGTGTTTAAGAAAGAATCACTGATGCGAACATGAAGTGTGCTTAGTGGTAACACTTCTATGTGTGTGCGTGTTTATATAGATACCTATTTATAAACATGCATCTTGTGCATATAATATAATCATATTTTTTTAATTAACTTCAATTTTTTTAAATTAACTTCATTTTTTGAAATTTTATTTCATTTATTGTGGACCTTTTAATGACAATTTTTGAATATTCAAAAATTTTAAAACAGTAGCATTATTTAAAAAATATATATAAAAAAAGAATTGATATATAAATAGTTCAATTAACCAATATGAAATTAAAATTGATTATTTAACACATCTTTACCCATTTGTCATTTTGATACCTGAAATCTGTCTATCAAAAATGGTTATTGCTTGCTGTAACAATTCCTTGAATAATGCAAAATGTTTCATAGTTTTTAAAAGTAACTTATTTTCTTTTGATTAAAAAAATTGGGTACTATCGTGTAATAGCGGCCCTTGAGGATGAATCGTCAAGCGACAAAGATTTATCGCCAAATTATAAAGCATGTATGACATAATTATTACGTTAAATCATTACTTTTGTGATGTATATGGCCGAGTTATTAGTCATATATAACACATATATGATGTATACATATAACATGTGCATAAGTCATATAGGATGTATATATATGACATATAAGACATAAATAATATGTATGTAATGACGTATATGGCTGTTTGGAATAATATGTGTATATATGATGCATATATAAGCTTTTCGATGATCTTGGCGAAATCAGAGCTGAAACCTTGACATAATTGTAATTGTGGAGGCCGCTATAACACGAAAGCACCAAAAAGGGGGCTTTACAGTTTCTTTTCTTTTCTTTTTGTGTGTGTGTAATGTGCTAAAATGCTATTTTATCAGTGCTCGCAGTGAACACATTTTTTCTGGAGCAGGCCAAATTTACAACCAATAAAAAAAATGCCCTATCTCCAGAAAATGTAGAATGATTAGTATTTTTGTACCATAATTTGCCATACAGCAAATTTAATAATTATTATTTTTTTTAATTGCATTTATTGTATTTTCTGTTTCTACGTACTGCTTCTTTATCCAAAATCAGTCTTTTCCTACAGTTTTAGAAATGTCTTTTTTTTTAATATAAATATAAAATTAAACTTCAATTTACATTAATTTTGCATGGGGTTTTTTTCTTACCTTTTTCTATGTTTTATAGATAAATTTTTATGTACCGAGTAAATAGTTTTTATGAATTATGGCATATATTATACATTTATATTCAAATAACTTTTTATAGATCACTTATAAATTAATTTGTCTTTAAATATGCTTAAAACATGAAATTCTTGCAACTACTCGGTATTGGCCGAGTACTCAGCCAATTTGCCATATTAGGCCCTATTTTCTACCACTATTTCTAAATCAATCTACTCCAAAAATTTGTAAGAATCTGCGATGAAGGTCATTGTTTTGAAATAGTGGTGGAACCAATGTTCATGAAATGTATTAAAAAGCTGCTTCTGATTTATATTAGGTAAATTACTTCTGTATGTATGTAATAACAGATAAGACTTCTGTATAAGTAAATAAATCGTATAAATATTGAAAAAATTGGTTGTGTGTGCCTTTATAACAAAGTATAAAAAATTCTTTATTTCAGATATGTAATTTCCTACTCCTAATAAATCAGACTGCTTTTGTTAATAAATATTTTTGTATTTCTAGTAATCTGCTCAATAGCGCGAAACTTTCTGACACATTTTTAAATGCAAAGACATAAAATTGGCAGGCCTGACCATGGAAGCAATCTGGAATCAAAATGAGTTTTCCATTTTTTGATAAATAAATTACTTATCGAGTTACAAGCTATTCGTTTCATGTGACGGCATGTTTTATACTTTCTCTGGCTGTCACGTACAGAAATCCAGTTCAAAATGGTAACTTTGACTGTATTTTCTGAAAGATCTTTTGCGTTTACCAAAAAAATGGAAAACGTGTTTCAGTTACATAAGTTTCTGAATAACAATAACTGCCAATTTACGATCAAAAATGAATTAAAAAATATGTCGTAAAGTAGACAGTTTGAATTTGAGAATAAACAACCTTAATATAAAAAAAAAAGAAAAAAAAAGAGAAAGAGATAATAATAACAAATGTTGAAATAAGATTTAACTGTTGAAATTTATTTTAAATAGTGCATTTTGCATATGAAAGGTAATATAAATGTTAAAATACCAATGAAGGTGATGCAGTTTTTTTTTTCTTGGGGGCCCATTTTGTGAAAAGGAAAAGTAAAGGTTATTTTTGTGAAATTTATTATATTTTTCTGAAAAATAAAATTTTGTAACAAAAGTTGAAATCCAGTTAATCAAATTCGAAACAAACATTTATAAACAAAAACTTTTAAAATCCTTTTGCTGAAGTTTTCCTCTCTGGTGAACTTGTTTATTTACAAATTACGCATTTTAAAAATCACAAAATAATAAATAAATAATAAATAGTAAGTTTTTATGGAATAGAATTTTGTGAAGGGAACCATTTTATTAAATTGATTTTTGTGAAGGGACCCTAAATAGGCCCCAAATTTTTTCTGTATCGACCCCTGAAACGGATAACATTTTGAAAGTTTCTGCTGATTATCTCTGTATAAACAGCTCTGACATTTGATATAAGTTTAATTTCTTGCAGGTTTTGTTAAAGTCATTCTGTCTATTTTGTTTACAGTTGAAAATTTGCCTTTTCATTAGAGTAATGTATACATAAATTAGAAATAAATTGTATTAATGACTCTTTTGACTTTTAGAACTTTCAATCCCTTTTTTAATAAAATGCAAGAAATAAATAAGCATTAATTGTTTACATATAAATATTAAGGTGCGAGGGGAATATTGAAATGGTGATCAAAAGCTTTCTACAAGTTTAACATTCAAGCATTTTATTTCTTACAGATATATTAATGCCCTTTATTCTTTGGTTTTTCATAAAAATTTTAAATTAACATGATAATTTAAATTTTTGTCCCAATGTTAGACAAAAAAAAAATATCTACTTATTTTGTTTGACTTACAAAAATAAGTAATAGAAATGAAAAAAAATTCTTTATTATCTGTTTTTAAATTGCAAATTTAAGAAATGAAATTTAAAAAGAAAGCCAGTTCATGTTATTCATTTTTACAAAGAATAGTTTTGAAAAACTTGTTTTTTAGAGGGAAGGGGTATTCAATAATGACAATGACAATAATGCTTAAAAAAAAAAAAAAACTCCGCCAAAACTTAGCTGAGTACTCAGTACAGCTCTAGTTTGTTGGCATACATTGATTTATGAATGTTGCTAATGAATTTAAAGTATCCTGAATTTGTTAAACTATATCATATGTTTTAAGCACAGATTTAATAATTTGATAAATTCTAATTAGGAAAAATGAAGAATTAATAAAAAATTTAAATATTAACAGTGAATAAAACAATTTCTGTACAAAAGCAAAATTTACAAATAATAATCTTTATAAAGACTCCTTCACACTTTTATTAACTACTACTCAAATGTGTTTGAATCTTCTTAAAATGCGTTTATATTAAATACGATTTTGTGAATTATATGAAAGTTTCTGTTCACAACATAGAAATTAATCGTAAATACAAATTTTCATTTGCTTTATAAAAATTCTTGAGTGAAAAATCATTTATATATATACATATATATATATATGATCATAGCTGCACAAAAAACCTTTTTATTCATTAGTAACTATTTCGGTGATAACTTCTAATGTAAATTAAGATAATATTCTTAAATATATTATCTTATATAATGTTCCTTAAAAGTTGTACAACTGGTGTTATTATTTTTATCATGTTTCATATGTCTATCTCAACAAAAATAAACATTTCAAACTTCCGTTATACGAGGTTACCAGAAGAACGCCAATAAAAACACCAAATCGCCAGCTCCATTACCGGAGATGACGTCAAAAACATGGAAAAAACATGGACTCACGTGACTCGTTGCCATCTAATGGAATGCCCTATTACATTTCTTCGATATTATTTTAACCATGCAGTAAATTCCATTCCTTCGAACCAGTCTATGACTAGAAGGACTTGATCTTCGAAATGGCGAACGACACGACTGCTCACAACAAAAATTCAACATTCTTTTCTCCGAATCCATTTTTTTTTCTAAAATACGAATTAAAGCGTACAGTTCAATAATACAATTTTCCAATTTTGGTCAGTACCCTAACGCGAAAAATGGGCCGAAAGAAAGTGGAAATAAATTCCAATTGCTTCCGGCTCATTTTTTTTCTTTTGCATTTTCACATCGATTGACTTAAGAAGTAGCAAAATCCTTAGTTCCTTCCGAATCATCCTTTGATCCAAACATTCACTACCCATGAATCAAACAGTCTTCTTTCATTTGGAGGTCATTCTTCAATTTGATGCCAGTGACTTCTTTCACCTAGCCAAACTTGAGGACGTAATATATTTTTTTCTAACTACAATTTTAACAACAGAGCAAAGAACTCAATCACACATATCTCCGGTCTTAATTTGCATTCTGTCGTAAGGTCTTTCATCTTGCAGTTGGCTACTACAATCTCGCACTTACGGCTTCGTTTTAAAACTAATTCAATGTCCGAAATACAAAAATAAACTTTGCAATTATTCTCATTCTCGTCCATTCCTAAATTACAATAAAAATAGGAGCCTTTCGAAAAAAGGAATCGGAACGACATGGGCCCCACGGCCTAATGCTGCTGGAAATTGAATCGACTATCGTCAGCGTTTCTATTTGTACCCTAAAGTCACATGATCTTATCCTTTTTTTCCTTCAAGTCAAAACCAATTCAGCGTTGCTGAGCAAACTGTTGCAAAAGAGGGACTGAATGAAATTGGAAATTTTCTTCAGTCCATTTTTTTCTCTTCAAACACTGATTTCAGCACGATGATAAGTTAAATTTTGAGTCTACTTAGAATGATTATCACTCATTCATAATCTTTTGTTCTTTAAACTATTTGACCCACGCTAAAAACAACTTGCTATGATTAAACGAGCATTAGTTTATACGAAGAACGAGGAATGCCCAATATCACAGAAATAACGTATTCATATTGCAATAAATAAAACAGTTTTCTTCCATCATACTCTTCTTTCTCCAGGACATTGAGCAGAACGTTGTACTCAGGATGTCAAAATTCGGCACAACTTCATTCATCTTACAGCTGGCTATTTTTTTCACTCATTCATAAATATTGGTGCGTTGCAACACATTTGCAATGTCTTTCGTATGAAAATAGAGTTTTTCATTATTCCCCACTGCTCCTACGATGCAAAAATGAAGACAGAGGTGCGAGAAAAACAGTTTGAAAAACATGTTTTGAAGCAGATTGGTCTAATTCCTATTTATATTCCCAGACTATTCTTTTAAGCTACGTCCCCAGTTTTTCTTTTACAAGTCAAACGTTTCGAATGTTGGTGAACAACTTTGTCGCAAAAAAAATAGGCTGAAGGAAATTGAAAATAAATTCTAATTTCTTTCAGTTTTGTTCTAAAATCTACTATTTTAAAAGAAAAAATAAAGATTTATCTAATGCAAATGTGAAATTGTTTGCAAACAACAGTCGTGGGCGCCATCTGTTGGTTATTCATTGCAAAATGCTTTGGGCATTCTTCCGATGTCTGACCTTTAATCTTTCTGTGTTTCACTCAACTCATTTCTATCTTATGTCCTGTTTGTTTACAATCACCTAAACTCCTTCTCCGCACAAACAAAAGATAAACATTTCTGAGTTCCATTGTAGGAAAACTACAATTCATATTTCTGCGTTTTCTTCTTTTAAAATTTTGATAGGATAGAATACGATTCAGATGTCTAGACAAAATTAATTGAAATTGCGATCGTGTTTATGAATCTTCAGACGAGTTTAGCAGTATCATGTGACAGATGAAGAAAAAGCAGAAGACAGGGGTGCTAATTCTCTATTTAAAAGACTTATAAAACTTGTTCAAGTTTTTGGTAATTTATCTTAAAAGAGTTTATTTTGTAATAACTTTTAGGTTTGAAGTTTATATTATAATTCAACCGACTTTTAGCTTGACAGTTTATATTATAATTCAACGAACTTTTATTTTGACAGTTTACATTTATAATTTAACCGATTTGTAACTTATCTTATCGTCACAGGACTCCAGTTTATGAATCGAAACTTATATTGAAAAGTGTTTTCGGTTATAAATTTAAATTTCTTCATCGTTTAAATTTTGTACATGAAATTTACGCCCTAATTTATGCCTTTGCTTACTTTTGCTGCCGCTATTTTGGAAAGAAAGTTCCGCATGAAGACTCTAAAAAAATCCGAAGGTATCAATGGAATTTCAGGTTATTCTAATCTCATGTTACCTCACAATTATCATCTTTCAGTGCTACTGCAGTTTGGTTTTTAGGAACAAATTCTGTTTTTCCCCCTCGACTGTTTCTTTTCAGTTATTGCACGACAGTATCATAAATCCACCGGTGTTACACTGGTACGGAATTGTTTACATTCATAATATAACTGGGACATTTTCTCCTAACAGAATAATTTGAGCATTACATACTTTTGAAAATTTATATTTTTTTCCACTTTAAAATTGTGTTTTATTGTATTTAGGAACTGTCTCTAAGTAATAAAATAATGTTAGCAAAAATCTTTCACATTGTTAAACACCCAAAAATAAAATTTTAAATTTCAAGTTAATCAAGTAATGACAAAGTGAGACAGGAGAATGACACTTAGATAGAGAAATAACAAGAGAATGACAACAGGTTGATGACAAAAAGTAAGGTTAGATTGCCTACTATCATAACTAATCTATACACACAAAGGAATTCCTCGTAAAGATAACTTTAAAAACTCTATACAAATAAGGCTTAATCACTGATAGAGCTTTCATTACAAAATTAAGGCAAATAAAAGAGAAAGTGTAATGACAGTCAATAAAAATACTTACCAAGATATAAGTGGAAATTTTTAAGCTTTACTTGTTTCTGAAAAAAAACAACAATTAAAGATATCTTCTTTGAGTGCCACGGTTCACAGGTGGAATTTTGAGTTAATAGGACTGTTGCCAGATGTTAGAATCATTATTTACATTTTATGACAGTAAATCCAAGAACATTTTTTATTGTTTTCTCAGAAAATTACAAACAACCCATGAAAAGTCTTTAGCTCGAAATTTGCTCTTTCAATTTTCAGTGGCTTATATTTATAAATAATGTTTTATCCTGTCATACAAACATGTGATTAACGTATTCTAGCATTCTGTTACATGTCATTCTTCTGTATGTCCCTGCCTCTACCTTAACACAAAAGTGGTGTTCTTAAAAGTTACAAGTTTATTCATTAATTTTGAAGTGGGGACAGGAATTTTGCTGTTTAGAGAAAATGACCCAACTTTTTATATTTGTGGTGAAGAAAAAGGGTACAGTCGGCCAAAAAAAAAGAGATACATATTTTTTTCAGAGTATTAAAAAAACTAGCTTTCGAGAAGCTTCAAACAAGCAAATCCTAATTTACAACTCATTTTTGCCAAGTAGTTTCTCTATGAAAAAAGCCTTTTTTAAAACATAAATTGACAAACAACTTAATTCTCATTCATATGGCTATTTTTTTTTTCTTTTCTTTTCTGTGACAATTTGGTGATTAAAGTGTATATGGAATTTTTGGTACTTACGTATCATCCGGGCCAGGAGATAGATCGCCAAAAATGGTTGCCAATTGTCAATCTTGTGTTTCGTTTCCCATCCTATTCAGTAATTTAACATTATTAAATACATAACGTTGTTAAAAATGGTAAATATAATTGAACAATAATAAATAAATAACAAACTATAAACTAAATAAAAAAATAAACTATAAACTAAATAAAAAAAAAAACTATAAATTATAATAGGATAATAAATAAATAAGGGTTACTGTAACTAATGTAATTGGCGCCATGTTTGCCCACTTGTATCTGACCTGGCCTGGTCCGGATAATACATAAGTACCGAATTTTTTTTTCTTTTGACTATTGTTACATATCAGGAAGACAGAATAGGTGCCAAGAATGGTTCCCAACTGCCAACTGTGTTTATTGTGTTCAGAACGCCAATTTAATATTAATGAATTACATAACAACAGGTTGGTGGCTTTTGGGGATAAGAATTTTGAATTATATTTTTACTTCTGGCCCACTGAAAAAAATATAATATTAATACATACTATATAATCTATGAATGTATGAATGATAATATAATATCTATACACATGGGTGTACAAAATTGGATGCCAATGGGCCAATTTTCACCGCTAAATATTATTAGTATTCTTATTCAGTGAAGAATACTAAACTTTTAGTGGTGACAATTGACACATAGTTTTAACGTCCTTTTGTATATCTATCGGGATTGGCAGGGTATCTCACCCCTGGGGATTAATTGCCTAGATAAAAATCTGGTTTACTGTCCTAGGAAAAATGGAGCATTTATTACCTGGGAAAAACTTTAACTGGGTAAATAAATTTAACTCAATGTTCAAATAGTGCTTTTGGAAGTTACAGCAGTTTTTAAAATAGCATCTTTCAACAAAAATAAATTGATAACAGTGCTGTAACTGTTTTTTTTTTCTTTCTTTCTTTCTTTCAGGGAGGGAGTATATTTTTAACTTTAATATAGTGTACATTCAGTAGGGTGGAGAAATATAGTGGGTTACGATTTCAATAAGGTATGTTTAACATATTGAAATTTAAAAAAAAATGAAGTAATTCAAAAATTTTTAATAAATAAACATAGGTTTATATATATATAGAAAATATGCTTAACATTTAAAATTCACTACCCTATTTGGCATAAAGTAAGCTGTGCCACCAGGCGCCTTGAGGGAGCGCCCGACAAGTAGACGACCACCGAACCCAAGTCCTGAAGGACTTTTATCACGGCAGCAGGTTTGACTCCCTACGGCGCTTCGGCCAGTCAGAGGACTGCCACCTGCGGACCCTTTAACCTTAAACCTAAGTTGCGATATGTGGTCAAACCAGGGTTGCCGGCTTTTATCCAGGCCAAAAAAAGTCGGCCAGCTTTTTTTGGTTTTAACCCCTTAAAAAAAGCCGGCTTTAATAGAAAAAGACCGGCTTTTATTTAAGAAAGGTAGTTTACAGCTAATTCACATTAAATTTGCATTAATGTATTTTTAATGCACTAATAAATATTTCCTGCTGAAAAATTTATAAGCTTCTATTAAACTTTATCTAATAAACAAGTCTTTATATCTGCTAGAAGGCAACTATGAAGGCTATATGTCTAAAAGAAAATTGAAATACTTTGAAAAAAAATATATTAAATTAGACCGCAAGGTGGTGTTTTGAAATTGTGTTTTACACAGCTCGACTTATGCTACACATTTTAAAAATTATATTTATTTAAACAATAACAAATCACCACCATCAAAAATGAAAAATTATTACATACTGCTATTTACTTTTAAAATTGTTTAAAACTTAATAATTTATATATTTAATGAATGAAATTATCATATATAATACTTGAGAGCATCCATATTTAGTTAGTAATCAATATTCTAATGTCTTATAAAAATATATTTTAAAAAGTTTATCTACTAAGCAATTACATAACTCATTCCAGGTAAGTTCATATGATGAGATTAAATCATAGAATGATCAACGTTGAAAGAAGAATTAGGAATAATACATAATATTTGAGAAGACTTTAGTAGATGTAAGTGTATAAAACAGAGAGACAATTAAGAAAAAATTCTTAAATTAAAATTTGTTGAAATAAAAGTTTGAAAAGCTTGCTGCTATTTTCTTCATGCATATGTTATTCATGTTACTGATTTTAATAGTGATAAATAGTGTTTCTATTAAATGGCTTTATGTGGGATTTGAAATATTTATCAGAAAAAAACTTTCATATCAAAAGCCCCAGTAACTGATTTTTGTGTATCTGTGTGTCAATCTGCAGCAAAATAAACTTTATCTATGACACAACAATGTCTACTACCATAAGAAATAATAGTAACCCATAAAATAAATAAAATTTGCATTTACAAAGAAAACACAGGAAGAGGATTACAGTAATCTAGAGACAAAGTAAAATTTAGATTTTTTTTTTAAGTACAGCATTTTTTAAGCTATTAGATTAATCTTCAAGTCTAAAATCTGCTGTGCCCACTGTCACGTAGCATAATTTCTACTAGTGGGTTAATAGCACTTAAAATTAGTTGATTAATAAAATATGTAATTAAAAAACTATATTATCTTATTTAATTATTTAAAGTAGTAAAATTGAAAAAAGTGTAAATCAATTTAAAAAAAAAAAGCTTTTATTTAAAAAATATAGCATTAGTTAAGCAATGAGTAAGCCTTTTTAAAATTTAGCTAACATATTTACAATTCTGACCCAAATCACCAGTCAGCTATCTGTTATGCCAACATTAATGTCTTCATTATTGAGAAATTAGGTTATTTATTAAATTCTAACTTAGTAAAATGTCTTTTTAATTAGTTTAAAAACACTTAAAAATCTACAGTTTTCAAATAAAGTGCTTCATTGTATAAAAGCCAATTTTGGCCAAAAAAGACCAATTTCGGCCAAAAAAAGTCAGTTAAAACCAATAAAAGCCACTGGCGTGACTTTTATTAATTTTAGCCGGCTTTTTTGCAACCCTGGGTCAAACCCAGTAGGGGAATCACTCCGAGACACTTGGAGACAGGCCGGCGTACCCCCAACAGCTTCGGAGCTGGAAACCCAAGAGGGGACCAGGCCCTAGGCCTTAAGTCGGGTTTTTCCGATCCGTACTTGCTCTACCAGAACTCGAGGGGTGTGAAAACCTACAGAGGTAGTCACAATTCCCTCTTGTAGTGGACCTACCCTATTTGGTATAGAATAGAGAACCCAATTTTATCCAAAACCAATCCACTTTATTTGTTCCAACACTCTGAATGAATTGATTAATTTCTTTGAGTTGTCTTTTAATTTTTGCAGGCACAGTGAAAAGGGGTTAAAGTTTCCTCCTACACATCATCCATCCCCAGAAAAATTTGGATTTTATGCTTAAAAATGGTATAAAAGTGCAGACTTTTTTTTTTTTTTTTTTAATTTCAAGGCTTTATTAAAATTGTTTTAGAAGGTAAAAACTATGTTGTTCAATACTAATAAATGTAAAAAAAAAAAAAAAGACAATTAATTGCTCTATGACAGGGGTCGGTAGCCACAATCGCACTACATCTGCCAGCTTTGTTGCAGCTCTTATTATTGGTACCTAAGGTAAGCCCTTAACAGACGGCGAATTTTTGAAAAACACATTCTTAAATTGTTCCAAACACTTATTTAATGACTTCGAAAATAAGAAACAAATCATTGAGAGAAATACCATTGTCAGCTAGAACAGTTCAGCGTCCCATTGAAGATATGGCCAAAAATATTGATGAACAGGTCAAAAATGATTTGTTATCTAGTGACATAAGCATCACACTCGTTAAAAGTACCGATATAAATAATATGGTAGGCTTGCAATTGTTATGAGATATGCATCAATAAATAGTTCGAAAGTCGATGAAAAACTTTGCGTTCTTGCTTCTATGAATGACATGACCAAAGGCACTGACATTTTTTGTAAAGTACAAGAGTTTACTAATTTCAAAAATGGGCAAGTATTGGATTTAAAAAGTAAATTTTTTTGCGTAACAACTGATGGTGCTCAAGCTATGAGGGGAAAAATATTGGATTTGTGAAACTAATGGAAAATGAACTTGGCCGCTCTCTTTTGTCGTTTCATTGTATCATACATGAAGAAAATTTATTTGCAAAGGCATACACAACAACTTAAAGATATAATGGGAAAGTTTGTTAAGATCGTAAATATGATATTAGCACGATCAGCATTAGGGGAGACCGGTACACACTGGACCTATGGACACAGTGGACCACCCCCTAATATTTTATTTATTTAAATTTTTTTAAGCTTTTCTTCTATCCTAATAGACAACAGCACTGCAATGATTATTTATAGCCTTCAGAAAATATGTTTACTGCTCAGCCAAGCTTTAAAGACTGGTCACGTGAGTAACGGGTCCAAATATGACCAGTCTATTCTTCGTAATAGGGATCGAGGTAATGAAAGGGAGTCACCCCTAGTTTTGCTTTCGTGGGGGGGGGGGGGATGAGTTGATTTCCGATAGTTTCATGTTTACTTGTTCCAAGATTATAAAAGGATTTTTGTTCTTATGTAATAAAGCACATAAAAATTGTAGTTTTCTCTTCGATGAAGGGGATATCTTCAATCTAAAGAAACATGTTATGATAATTTAGATTATTTAATTATCGGATATAAACATGTTAAGTAAATAAATACTATTTTTTACTGTATTTTTACCCATGTCATTGCAATTTATTGTTTTCTTAAATAAATAACGATTTTAAATATCGGTTCCTTACAGTTATAGGGTACACTTATGTAATTGTAGGAGAAGTGTGGTTTTAAACTGTTCTTTTATTAGTATGTTTATTAATACATATTTTTTTTAATTTTACCGCAAGAATTCCATTTTTTTTTCTTGATTGCTCATGTTCATTTTCCTATATGAAACCATTTAATAATATGGCGAAAATGTATAACAAAATACTCAATTAATAAGAAAAGAAAATAGTTCAAAGTGTACAGAGTCATACTAAAGGATGAAAAATATTTTTTACACTTAAATATTTAAAAAAAAATGTGCTTGAATTCAAATTAAGTTTTCTGATACCTTTACTAAATCTTTTTAATTGATAAATGCGCGAAAGTTTCAGACGTTCTTACTCAGATATCAGGAAATTGAACAGCGTTTTTCGTTTTATTATAAAAGTAATTAATCTTACTGAAAATGTCGTTGAAGGTCGCACTTTGAACCTATTTTTCGGATAAGTTCACGAAAAAATTGTAATTGTAACTCACAATGTACCGAATTTATAGGAAAATTAAAGACGCTGTTCGATTTGTAAGTATTTGAATGTTAATTCTTGAAAATTTTCAGGCAAATAGGAATAAAATTGAAATTATTGTCAAAATAAAATGAAATAACTTAACAAATATATGCTAAAGCTGATAAAATTAAAATTATTTTAAAGTGAAGGTCTCAGAAAAAAATAAAGCAATAAAAATGCTTGTATTTCATAATATCATCACGGACCTTCTCTTAAAAAAAAAAAAAAAAAAAAAAGTGCAGGGGGGTGGGGGGGGGTATTTATTCACTTTCGGTGTCATCATCAGAATCATCCGGAAAAAAATCATCGTCGTCATCATCGTCGAACGAAATAATTAATGGCTCACACATTTCTTCTATTATGCCGTCTTTCTTCCAATACTCATTTTCCAGGTGTTCTATGTTCGTGCAGTAGTTTTTCCATTTCTCAGCATTAACATTTCCTAGTGCAAGTTTGGTCAATTTAAAAAGTTGATCCATATTTAAATCCGCCGTTATATTTCTTTTTCGAATGGATTCCTTCATATCCGCGCGCCCATACATACGCCCATATAGTACTCTATTGCATTTATGTCGCAATGGTATGGAGGCAATCTTAACGTATAATGCCTATGTTCGGCTAACATGGTGTCGAATTTGTAGATTTTAGTAGAGGGCGAATTCGTCTTAACAAGGTCCGTCAATTCAACTTTTCACATGTTTGAAGAATATGGCACTTTGTTCAGTGCCAACCAATCCATAATTTCCCTTTTGTTTATTGAAGAATTCGGAGGCTTATTCAATTGAATAGAGTGATATGGCGCATTGTCTATCACAACAACAGAATTTTTCGGTAAGTTTGGAATGAATTTTTCATTTGCCCATTTTTCAAAAATTTGTTACGAATTACATCCAAATTAAAATTATCCAAGTTGACATTCTCTATGGTTGTTTTCACCTTTTTCTTTTTAGGAGAAGCAAAATTATTTGCATTGTTATTAGCTTCTTTCCGAATTCTTCTTATAGCGCTATCCGAAACACCGGCAATTGCACTAGCTCTTTTTGTTGCATGTGCTAATGGAATAGTTAGACAGCCTTTATCTGCTTCATTATCACAATATTTTACAACATTGTTTAACATATTTTTCACTGCACTGTGAAAATGTTTGCCTTGAGAGCTTTTAGATTCTTTTAAATCCATTTTATAGAAGTAGAAGCAAATACAAAATGAATAGCAGACAAAATAAGGAGAGAGAGAAAAAACGCTAATAGTACAAGAACAGCCAGTGAAGAAATGACAAGCGGTCAGGCAAGATAAGGGAAACTTGAATTTTGTCTCCTCCTAATATAATGCTTCCCTCCCTTCGGACGGGTCTATTTTTTTGGCAGCATGCCAAGGTCCGTCTTTCTAGAGTGGTTCCACAGTAGCTCAGATTCAACTATTTTATCCTGTTTTGATCTTCTTATGGTAAGCAAAAGGTATGGTAAAGTAAAATTTTTCATCATCATATTTTTATTTTTTTAGTAATTAAAGGTTGTAGATAAATAAAATAAAACAGCTTTTATGCAAAGCTAAGATACTTGTTTTTATTTTACTTTAAACTTTAAAGTTAATATGTTTAAAAGAAAGCTATAAACAATATTAATATGATTATTTATTGAACTTCAACATGGGGGACAGTGGACCACCCACTCTTGGGGTACAGTGGTCCACAATCCATTCTGCTCCTGTAATGCAGAATGTTCAAAATATTTAATAATTGCTTTTTTTCTATAAAGAAAGATTGTTTTAATGTAGATTTAACTGTAAAAATAACAATTTATTTAACATAGTAAGAAATATTTTGTTTTGTATTGACTGCCTTTGATAAATATAACTGTAGTCTAATTGTTGATGATTCTGTTCAAGTAAGATTCATGAGACGCAAATTGAATGGAAATCAGTTTATTTCTCCTGAAACTGTAGATGAATCTGCTGTTGATGTCAATGATTTCATAATGTTGCTCTAAGACCCAAAATTATTTCTTGAAAATTCAAGGCTCAATCTTACTCATAAGTACTTTGGAATTTCATTTGCAAATTTTAATGTGTGTTGATTTTTTTGTACTTAAGTAATAACTTCAACTAAATTGTAATTGTTCCTGTATTAATCTGTTATTATTTTCAAAATATAATTAATTTTTTTGTTTTTGTTTCAAAATTTATATTACTATGTTATTTTGCGGGTGAAGGGGCAACAAAAAAAGAATTAGATTAATGAAAAATAGATCTATATTGTAGTTTAGATAATACCTAATAGTGGTCCACTGTACCCCGGTGGGTGGACCAGTGTACCCTGCTTCCGGGGTACACTGGTCCACCTTACAAATGTATATATTTTTTTTTTTTTTTTTTTTTTTTTTTTGAAAAATGTATTGAAAACTATGTTGTGAGAAAATTATGATAGATGTAAGAAGGTTTAAGGAATATTCAAAAATATTTTCATACAGATCGGTCAGTCTGTTAAAGAGAAAAAAAATGTTAACTGAAAAAGTGGTCCACTGTGTACCAGTCTCCCCTACTACACAGGTGCTTCAAAGCGTTTCTGAAGGAAATGGAATCGAAATATGGAGATTTGCTGTTACATTTGGAAATACGATGATTAAGCCGAGGGAAAGTTCTTAATAGATTTGTAGAGTGTTTTAATGAGATACAAAAATTTCTTTACGAAATCAATGAACATGATCTCAAACTCAATAATAATGAATGTAAGACTTTTGTTCTTACAGATATAATGAACCATTATAATGATTTCAACCTACAACTTCAAGAAAATAACCACACAAATTTGAAAATGTACGAAGAATGGAAGAGTTTTCCTTCGAAATTAATATTACTTGAAACAGACATAAAAAAGAAAGAATGTTTCCGTGTTTCTTTCCTTGTTAAAAGGGCAACACGAAAAAGAAAATATCGATGAGAGTAATCTTAATATGTTCGAAAGTTTGATTTTGTGCATTAAAAGTGAATTTGAAAGTCGAGTTAAATTTTTTTAGAAGCATGGCAAAATGTTTACTTTTATAATAAAGCCCGATGAAATAGAAGAAAATGTTTTAGATTTGTAATATTTTCAATTTCTTAAAGTTGACAATTTTAGTATAGAAATGATTGACTTTAAAAGTTCTGTGTTATACACGGAAAAATGCAAGACATTGCAGAAAGATTAGAAAAATCAGACGATCGTGATTTTTCCATGATATCAGCGTGTTGGGCATCACTTCCTACAAAGTTTCCACCTCTGAAAAAAATTGACTTTACCATTTTGTCCGCATTTGGTTCAACTTATAAATGTGAGCAAATATTTTGACACATGAAATTTATTTTAAGTAAGAACACGAACAGCTTAACCATTGAAAATTCAGATGCTTGTATTCGTCTTAAGACGACTAACTATAAACCAGATTTAAATGAATTGACGTCAAAAGTTCAGCATCAGGGGAGCCATTGAAGAGGAAGTGAAGTTCATTCAGAAGTTATGTTTCCTTTTATAATAATTATAATTTTATTTTTTGTGTTTAAAGTTTAAAAAGGCGTATGATAACTATTTCCTCAATAAAATTTATCTTATTATTCACCAAAAAAAGATTGCTTTAAAATGAAAATACCACTGTACCCGAAACGTCTTTTTAATACACATATTTTGGTTGATAGTGACCTGCAGCTGAAAAAAGTTGCCGACCCCTGCTCTATGATATGCCCTCTAGCTCAGACATCCCTAATTTCTGGAAATTCATTGTTTGCATTGGCCTATTTGGCTTTGTCTTGGCAATGACTGGATAGGGAGACCTTTATTCCCAGATATGAGAGTGTTTATTCATGTGGTTGCATGCTGAACGAGTGTTCATTCTAGAAAGAACAAAGGCAGGATGCTAGTTACTGAAAAAGGCACTAGTCAAGTACATGAGGGTCACCCTATAAATGATAGATTTTTTAATAAAAATATGTATATTAAAAATGTTCTTTTTTCTTTTTTTTCATTGCTTATAAATTGTAATCTTCCTGATATACTCATGGAGTTATTTTTATATAGAAGTGAATCAAAATTGAAGACATTATTTTTTAAGCACCAAAGAATAGAACAGTTTTAAATTTTTCTATAAATGTGGTACATTTTGAAATTGTATTTGATTGCTCCCTTGAGACAATATTTCCATGATTGCTGAGCCCCGGAAATCAGCTTAAAAGGCGAACTTTGAGCATGTTTTGTCAGATTCTTTGCTTATATAAGAAGATGGGAAGCTCTGATTTCTTGATATCTGGATAAAACATGCAAATTTCATACATTTATGAAAAAAAAAAAAAGAATCTGTGTATTAGTATATAGTATCAGAAAATAGTCAATTTGGATCTAAGATATAAAAATTGCTAATGGAGACATGTGACCCTGCCCCCCACAAAAAAAGACATGACCCTCCTCTAAATGGAAAGCTGGATCTGCCTTTGGCACTAGTTTTTTAGAAAAGGGGTATAATTGTAAGAGAAAATATGATTAAATGCCAATTAAAAGGTACATTACTCCGCTAATCACTTTCAGAACATAGGAGCAGGTTTCAGGTTTGACTCCGTTGCGCATTCTTTGTGGAATTCCTGCCTGTATTCTTCAGTGATTCTACTTCCTTGTTTCTCGTCCTCATCAAGAAGATTTATGTAATTGTCTCAGTTCTGTATGTGTTTTTGTGTAAAAATATATATTGATCATTCGAGACAACAGCCTTGCAGCTATACGTCTCAAAATACTCCTCTGTCAAATGATAAAACCGATTAAAAAAGAGGGAAAAATTACTTTCCATTTGTGATGAATAAAGTAACATTAATTTTAATTGATCCTATGAATTAAGAATGGTAAAACATGATTCAATAATTTCCTTTGGTTTTCCGAAAGAAATGAGGAAGTTCCATATTTTTTTATCTATAACTCTCAGGCACACGGTTTTATAAGTAATGCGGTATACAGAAAATTTTTACAAGAAATCTCCTGATACCACCAGGAATGTTTTTCCCTATTTTTAAAAAAGACAGGGTGCTGCAATCTTAACAAATGGAATAGAGTAGTCATACTCAACTTGCGACCTTTTATGGGAGACACATAATCATTAATCCCTAGTTATAAAATTAATTAATATGCCCTTTAAAAGTTTTTTAACACCTTTGTTGTTCCTTTATACACTTTCATGGAAAGACAAAATCTGCCAGTTATTTGTAATTACTAATTTAAAATCATGTTATTTCCTTAGTCAAAAATTCTTTTTTCATCTATTCGTGCTATAGTGGTGTACACTAATGAAATATTATTCCAAATTAATTAAATTTGCACTCTATATTTCTACATTACAAAATAACTAAAAAGTTTTTGCATTGAAAAATGAATGATTTATTAAAAAAAAATTTTTTGCATGTTTTTTCCTTTAGAATTTGGTGATGCTGGCATTGTTATATTATTATGTTTTATTTACTTATCATATCGCTAATACTGTTTATTCGGGTTGTTGTGGAAAAAAAATGGCAGAAAAAAGATTTACAACAACAATCTTCGCAGCCTATTTCTACATCATTTTCAATAGAAACCTATCCTGAAGTAAATTTTTTGGAAATAGTGGTGTTAAATTTTTCTCATAATATTCCTTCGACGACTAACGTTCAATACTACTAATCCTATTAACCTTTATTTTGCTTTGTTATACTGCTTTTGTTATCTTATTATTTTAATTACCCCTTTTTTTACATTATTTGCTCAAAGTGTGTTGGGGCCCGCCTAACGTCGCAAACATATGTTTGTGGCCCGTGAGAAAAAAAGGTTGAGTAGGGCTGGACTAGAGGAACACGAAGCTGAAAAGAGAAAAATCTGCTGTCTTCAGTGGCATATAAAATATTTGTCTGACCTAAGATTCTTAATGACATAAATTGTAAGACTGTAATGTAGAAAGCCTCTTCCAGAAAAAATGGACTCTCCCGGCGAAATGCGCAACGCATCACGTGATCTGAAAAGAGACTTTTGATCAGTTACGACGCGTGAGCTTAGCTGAAAGGAGTTCGTTTTCGAAGAGTGGTCATGTAAATAGAAAATTGTTATGTCGTGTTGTTTTTGTTCTCCAAAAATGTGAAAGTGAAGTCTCAGTCTTATATATCTGTGTGTAATGTGCCGTTTTTTGTGATGTGTTATGCATCAACAAGTAATAAAATATTTGAAAAGGCCAGCAAAGCATTGTTTCTTGTGTTACAAAAAAAATGTTCTTTCCGCCCCGATATTCTAAAGGTATAATTATTCAACAGTGTTGACACAAGATGCTTTTATAAATAGAGTTATGTTTCACATGTACGAGTTACAGAATTTTATACAACTCTGTTTACTAATAGATGTGTGATGCACCCTGTTCATTAGGTTTTCTTTTTTTGTTGTTGTTCTTGAATGATTGCTTTAGATCTTATTTTTTTTTAATTGTTGCTTATTTATTAAGGTGTGTTTTTATTTTCAGTTTTTATTTTCTGAAGCTGATAAAGAATTGTAAAAATGAGTGCAGGAATCAAAGTGGACATTGCTTGGTCTCCAACTGAACCCAATAGGTATTGGACATTTTCTGCATGTCTCTTACTTACTTATTAGCAGTTGTTCTCAAATGATGTTGTCTTGAAAATTCATTAAAAAAATGTCACACAAATAGTACAAAAATGTTTTAAGAGAAAGGGGCTGCCAGTGTAAAACCTGTCATTTTTTTCATGATTTAGTCTAAAAAATTCTATGTTTTTCTGTTTTTAACACTGTTTTCCTCGGTGCTCAATTAAAAAAAAAAAAAAAAATTCTTACAGGCTAGTACTTTTACCAAATCTTTTTAATGCATTTTTCTCAAAAAGGTGTTTCTTGAACCAGTAAGCATTGTGAAAAGATGAAACATGTATTCATTCAGTGAACCATTAAATTTGTCTTCTTAATTTGTAGATACAGTCGAGCCTCGATTTAACGTACTTTGATTTAACGAATATTTTTTATGTCCCAACAAAAAGGGTGCTAAAATGCTCTGATTTAACAAATTTTTAGCTTTGATTTAACGAACAACAATCGATGAAAGAAAATTCGCATTTGCACATAAAACTAAAACTTTGAATTTTTCGCACATAAAATTTTGAATCCTTCACACTCTAATTCAAGTGTTACAAATTTTTTTCTCATTTCTGGTGGATTCAAAAGACAGTCTTTCCCCCTTTTCAACTAGAAACATGACAAAGAGCACAGATAAAGAGGGTTGTAGAATGACTGTTTAAATGGACCTCTACCTTTGCATGAATCAGTTGACTTTGATGACCGGGATTTCAAGTGCAAACTACATTTTCGGAGAAATGTTACTTTTGGGTGTTGCAATACAGGACTGGTTCGCAGCTGGTACTAAACAAAGCCGATAGTGACTCTGCTCGAAACTGCCGATTCGTTGTGCATTGCACGTGCTTACACTGCTTTGATTGAGTGTTCTTTGCTTGACTGATCTGTACTGTGCGAGGATGGCCAACGAATCCAGAAAACACAAAAGGTTTTTAATTAATGAAAAAATGTGTTTGTTAAAAGAGATAGATAAGAACGTTGGGAGTCAGAAAAGCATCGCAGAGAAATTGGGAATTTCGACTTCTATGCTATCAACTATTTTGAAGAATAGGAAAGATATTGAAGAATGCGCTGCAAGCTGTGGTGAAAAAGCAACTTAAAAAAAAAAATCTGTGAAAACCAGTTCTTTTTCTGTCGTGGAAGAACTGCTTATGGCTTGGTTTGCTGAAGCTAGAGGAAGAAAAATAGCTATAAGTGAACCTCTTCTTCAAGAAAAAGCTCAGCAAATTGCATCTGAGCTTGGTGAAACAAAATTCAAGGCTTCAAGAGGTTGGCTAGACAACCTAAAGAAGAGGAATAACATTGTTTATAAAATTATGAGCGAAGAAAAGAAAAGTGTGGACCCAGAAACTGTGGAAAACTGAAACTTTACCAGAACTCATCAAAGAATATTCCCAGTCTGACATATTTAATGTGGACGAAACTGGTCTGTTCTATAATTTGCAGCCAGATAACACCTTTGTTATCAAAAAGAAAAGTGCCATGGAGGGAAGAAAAGTAAACTTTGCATAACTGTTCTTTTAGCTGCGAATTCTGATGGATGATCTGAAAAGTTGCCTCCCTATGTCAAGTCTATGGAAAGTCAGCCAATCCAAGATGTTTCAGAAATGTCAAATCGCTTCTAACAAAATATAGTGCTAATATGAAATCATGGATGAATGCAGCATTGTTTTCCATGTGGTTAAAAGATTTAGACAGAAAGATGAGAAGTGAAAAAAGAAAAATCATTATTTTCATTGATCAATGTCCAGCACATCCTTCGGGTCACAAATTTTCAAATGTGAAATTCTTCCCAGCAAATTGCACAAGTGAACTGCAGCCCATGGATTTAAGTGTCATAAGGTCCTTTAAGGTGCAGTACCAAAAACTCCTTGTTCGGAAAATTCTTGTCAGCATGGAAGGAAACTCCCAGAAAAAAGCAGTAAATTTTCAAAACATCCTCGAAGCGATGAGCTTCGTAAGACAAGCATGGAATTCGGTGGGAGAAACTACTTTTGTAAACTGTTTTAAGGCAGCAGGATTTAACTGCCAAGGTTTCCTGCTAAATGTTCCAAACGAAGCAAGTGCCTATGAAGACAGTGATGAACAAATAGTCATTGATAACGATGGCTGGAATGGGAAGATGGCCAAATGCCTGGATGGGAAGATGTTCCTAGTAATGGAAATTTTACAGAATATGTGTCTTGCGATGTAGAGCTAAGTACCTGCGATAGTATGAATGAAGAATGAAGAAAGAGAATGAAGATTCTGAAAGCAGTGAAGATGACGAAGAAACGGAAATTAAATTAAAAAAGGTGACATTCCAAGAAGCGGTTGGCAGCTTGAACACTTTAAAAAAATATTTTTTGTCTCATGAGGTTCATGATGTTGTTCTTACGAAGTTAGAAAATATCTACAAAGAACTTTGGAAAGTCAAAACAAAGAACCCAAAACAAAGCACTATCAAGGATTTCTTTTCAAAGTGCCAATAAGTATGTATGTATTATGTATTAAGTTTTAAAAGCAAGTAATATTAAAGCATTTAGATAATTTTAAAGTTGATCTCCTAATGTATAACTTATCATTTTTAAGCTTGTAGTGAACAATAATCATTCTTTTTTTCATATCTGTATGTGTATATATCTAAGGGTATTTTGCATTGATATTCTTATACCATACTCTTTACAAAAATTGATATTCAATTTAACGAACAGATTTGTCGGTTCCAATCAATTCGTTAAATCGAGGTTTGACTGTATATATTTTTTAGGAACATGGCTTTTAACAAAATCTTTTCGTTGTTAATCTGAAATTTCACTTTAAAATAAAAAAAAAAACTAATAATAGTAAAATTTTTTGTGAAAATAAATGGTTTGCCAGATATATTTAATACAGTATAGAACCATTTATCCAGAATGGTCAGAGCCAGATGTATTCCGGATAATTGGTTTTTCTGGATAACTGGTTGGACACCAAAGCAACATTTGTAGAATATATGCGGCTGTAACTTTGTTACTGATTTCAAATTATTAGATTACTCTGATTAAGGCTCAGATTCTATCAAGACCAATGATTAATCAGTGTTTGAAAGAAGGCAATTTCTGGTACTACCTTGAAAACAATAATACTGCAGAAAACTCAAAATGCTCAATATCTAACTAAATAGGCTTTCATTTCAAATCCTAGATATGGATCAAGTTATACAATGCATGTGGTAATCTATCACGCAATGCACATGTCAAACTGGCACTGCATGGCAATTTTTTCTAGAAAGATTCTGAAATCAGTCAATTAGAAATATCATTCTAGATAACTGGTTTTCCGATTAACTGGATTCCGGATAAATGGTTCCATACTGTATATATTTTCTAGTTAGTTTATCAGATATATTTAGTTTCTATATTATTTTATGTAAACATTTTCAACCCTTGTTTGTTTTGCTCATCCATCAGAAGGATAACTGTGAATTATTTTCTTGTTCCGATCTTCTTGATGATCCGATTTTTATTTCTATGGAATTAGTTGTTTAAAATTTTTTGTAGTCTAATGGTGATTTCCATTTGAAAACAGGCTGTCAAAAATGGTTTCCCGAAAAAGCTTTTTGAGAAATTGGCTTTAACGAGAAAAGGAAATTTGGCAACCTATTGTCTGGTAAACTATTCACTGTTTCATCTAGACAAGCGATAGTTTTCAATATTTATACAATTTATTTAATATAAAGAAGCCATTTATCTAATATACAAACAGAAGTAAATCCTATATAAAAAACAATTACATATATATATATATATGCGTATAAACAGGGTGGCTAGAATTAAAACACCCCTATTCTGACCTCTCTATTTATTGAACGACCCAATGTATGAGCTTCAAATTTTTAATGTATACCATTCAAGACATGGGGAAACTGATTATGCCAAAAAAAAGAAAAAAATTAGTTATAGAAATCACCGATAGATCACACTGTACAACTGGGCATATGTTGAAAAGAGTCAAAAACACATTTTATGTGAACGTACCAAACATTCATGTGACAAGGACCTTATCGAAGCAGGGAATGCAGCTCAATAGGATTTCCTTCTTGAAGATTTGAAATCAACTGAGATGCTTGCCACATGCAGAGTGATACCTTCTTTCAAGTCTGCCAAGGTTACATGAAGCCCTCGATAAACAAGAATTTTTTAAGTGTCCTTACAGCCAAAAATTACACAGATTAAGATCTGGAGAACGAGATGGCCAGGTTGTCGGAAGCGCTCAACTCATTACTCTGCCATTAGTGAAACTACTGTACACAGAGTTCAATGTGTGGCGGTGCTCCACCTTGCATGAAGATAATGGAGTCAAGACATTGTCGCTCTTGCAAATGGGGCACAACGAAAGTTTTCAACATCATTTTGTACCTGTTGGCTGTCACAATGCATGTCACAGGGCCATTGCGAATAAATAGCCTCTTCGAAAAAGAAAGGCCGAAGAAAGAATGTGGCTGGGAATCCGCACCAGACTGTAACTTTCAGTGAGTGGAGTGGAATTTCTTTGAAGATACCGGGGTTTTTCATTTCTCAAATGCTACAGTTATGGGTGTTCATTGTTCTAATGGGCTGCATCGCTCCACAGAATTTGCCATGGCCATGATGCATCCACTTCAACTCTTCAACTTATCTTTTTTTCATATTTTTGTTGTACAGCGCCATCTATTGGTGTTTCTGGAACTAATTTTTTTTTCCTGTGTAATCCGTTCTCCCTTGTCTTGAATAGTATGTTCAGAAAATTTGAAGCCTTTACACTGAGGCATTTGACATATAGGGAGGTCAGAGTAGGGGGTGTTTTAATTCTGATTACCCGGTATATATATATAAATACTAGTGATGGGCCGATTCGAGATCTTTTAAGAATCGATACCTTAGTTTTCGAAAACTTTTCAGAATCGATTCTTTGTATTCAAATGTAGTAGCACTAAGAACTACTCCAGATTTCCTTCAAACTACAAAATGAGGGACGACATTTCGTCTGTTTCACTCTTCGAATGTTTATTCTACATAAAATCGTTTGCCCTTTTCTTTTATTATGATCACGTGTCAGATTCACATCAGTCTATTAGAAAAGTATGAGTAGCGCCTCTTTCAGCAAATCAAATGTTTATTTTTCATTCAAATGCTTCTCTTTTGTTTATGATAATGTTTTATAATTACTTGCCCATCATACGTAGTATAGGGTAAGTCTTGTAATCGTTTTGAAAATCGAAAAAAAAATTTTGACTGATTTACAGGTTTCAGACACTGGAGATTCCGAAAAACATATTTTTAGAAAAAAAAATTTGCCGTCCGTCTGTGTGTCTGTAAACGCTCTATCTCCCGAAAAAATTGAGATAGAGACTTGCAATTTGGACTTGCAATTACTGGAGACTTGCAATTACTGGACTTGTAATTTGGAGACTTGCAATCATATATATTATTTCTCCTGTCAACATCCCTTTTTCTAAGAAAATATGAAACGCAGAACAACGAATGAGATACCATATGAAAGGTTTTAGAACCGGCTTCTGACGTAGCCCACTTAACAATTCGTTAAAACATGTTTTTGATTAAAATTTGCTAAAAAATAAAAATTAAATCGGCATAGTTTTCATAAAAGCAAAGGAAAGGGTTGGGTTGATTATTGACGGCCAATTATCTACACTAGGGATATAGGCCCGGGGGGAGTGCCCTTCGTGGGGGTCTTTCTAAGGGAACCTAATCCGTATTTACGCATGGAGAAATCCACGGCTCGAAGAAAACCACGAAAACTCCGAACGATTAGGACGACGGGCGCGATTGGGATCGAACCCAGCACCTCCCGTCTACCAGCTTCGAGAGCACAACCTCTCAGCCACAGCAAAGGAAAGGTTTTCCTGAAATTATTGTTGCCAAAAAAAATAAAATACAACATTATATGATGCTCATAGCAATTATAAAAAACACCGCACGGGTTTATTTTATACTTATGATTAAAAAGCGAAATTGAAATTGATATGTTTAGATTTATATTTCTAAGTCCCATGGTTTTCCCGAAGCGGATGTCGTCATCCTCTAATGCAGTCAAAATACGATTGTTAATTTTTTTTTCTCGCGCGTACCTTTAGCAATCTTGGATTCGTTTTTACTCTAACTTTAACGGAATAAATTAGATGATATTCTGGCTTGACTAACAACTAAATGTTGTTTGCAGATATTTTTATCCTTGCTTTTCCTTTAGAATTTTAAACTTGCATCTAATAAATATTACATATTGATAAAAAATGATACTTCTCTATTATCCCGTTGACCACTTTTCATAACAAAAAAACTATCGCCAAATAAACGAGAGAACGTTACTATTGTAATATCAAAATAAATAAAATATAAGAATTTAAGGACACAATTGTTATTTTAATTAATAAAATAACTACTAAATCAGTAAAACATAATGAAAAATACATGCAAATGTCGAATGTAAAACCACTAGATGACGTAACGAACACGCATAATGATTCTGACATCAAGTAAATGGGACTGCATTTTTGGCGTTCAATCTTACAGTTTGGCGGTAGTTTTTTGTTATGAAAAGTGGTCGACGGGATAATAGAGAAGTACCTAAAAAATATTAGATTTCAGTGCAAAATCTTCGCACGGGTCGTCTGGTTACTTAGTATGTAATAATGGAAAGAAGCCTATTTCATTTCAATAACCTCGATTAACCGGCATAGGCGTAGCGTGACCAAAAATTTTGGGGGGCACAAATGTTTATTAAACACACACGCACGTACGCACACATTCCCATATGTATAAGGTAAAGCCAGGAGAGATGGCGCGGTCGGAGAGATTGCGCACATAGAAGTTCGGGGGGGAGGAGTAGAGTGAGCGCGCAGCGACTCCAGGTAGTTGTACAACAACAGTAGTGGAGTGTCTACTTGAAAGTGCACGTTGATTGTTTTGAGCATCTAAGATAAAGCATTGCTTTTTTTGTTTTGTTTTCCCAAAGTAAGCATAAGTAAGCAAGTATTTTCATGGCTATCCGTCAGAATTTCTATACAATGTCAGTAGTACAAAATATTTTAAATTTAAACGATTTCTCATAAGCTACTAATCTAGACTAACAGTGTGAACATCAACGGTTCGTTTTAGTAGCGACCATGTTTAAATGAAAGGCCGTGCAATCTTTCCTACCGAAATTGGAGAGTTTGTGCATCTGCTACTTGGGAGAGATGGCGCATTGTTTCCATTAGTTTCCATGTTAGGAGAGATTACGCAGCTTATTGGTAAATTTTCATAAAAAGAGAGTAAAAATGAAAATGTACTAATTTTAAGTTAAACGTGTTATCAAGTAACTTAATGTTATTTTGTAATCTTACCTGGACTTGCTTTTTCTGATTCTTTAATTTTTTCCCCTTTAATTTAAATTTTTTAATCGTTTATAATTATTTTCTTTTTCTGATTCTTTAATCATTAGGTTGAAATATTTACTCCTAATACAATAATATTTGTTCACAAAAACCTTACAACAATGTCATTTAAGTGTAATTATTATTGTTAACAATTTAATTGTACTTATTATTAGTAACAATCTCTCCTACCCATGTGCGCAATCACACCAACCCTGTAAGGACAGATTGCGCAAAATAACTTTCTTGGTTTTATTACAACTGTTCTATTAAATTACAACATAACAACAAAATAGAAATCGAAATGCATAAAAAACAAATGAAGTAAAAATTATTCATGGATAGTTTAGCAAAAAATTAATATTTAGAGTTTTTATTGTTATTCTTTTGAATTGTAGGCAGACTCTCCTAGCTTTACCTCACAGTAGTAATCTTGGTTAAAAACGGCCTCGCAGAAATTTTTCACATTGGGTAAAAGGAATTCAGTTTCGATCTTCTACCCCCCCTAGATCTAAACATTTATTTTTCTTAAACTTTCGTCGTACAGTAATTTTTAAATTTTTTGCGAAATGTTTATGTGATTTTTAGCGTTTTTTTGTGTTTTGCGACAATTTCTTAACATTTGTTAGGAATTAAGTTTCAATCTTTTAACACAATATCGTAAAATTTGTCCTCTGCATTTTTTTAATTTTTCGCGAAATTTTTATGTGATTTTTAACGTTTTTTATCTTTCCGAGGCAATTTTTTAAACATTCGTACGAGAAATTTGGTTTTATTTTTTCAGCCGATAAAGTACATTTTCTACTCTGCGATTTTTAAATTTTTTAAAAATTTATTATGCGATTTTTCAGGTTTCGCAGCGATTTTTTTTACATCCGTAAACGGAATTCAACTTCAATCTTTTAGTCCAATATAGCAAATTTTGTGATCTGCGATTTTTAGATTTTTCATGAATTTTGTATGCAATTTTAAGCGTTTCTCGGCGATTTTCTTAAACATTCGTAAAATACATTTGGTTTCCATTTTTCAGCCCGACATAGTAAATTTTGTCCTCAGTGTTTTCAAAATTTTTCATAAATTTTTTATGTGATTTTTAGTGTTTTTCCGCGTTTTGTGGGAATTTTTTAACATTTGTGATGCGAATCTGGTTTCAACCTTTTAACCCATTATTGTAAAATTTGTCCTCTGCGATTTTTAAATTTTTCATGAATTTTGTATGAGATATTTTGAGCGTTCTGCTGCGATTTTTAAACATTCCTAAAAGGAGTACAGTTTCAATCTTTCAGCCCATTGTACTAAATTTCGAACTCTCCGATTACATTTTGTACTCAATTTTGTACTCACTGATTTTAATCGCGAATTTTTCATGCGACTTTTTGCATGATTTTTTTCGTGTTTCATGGAAGTTCTTAACATCTGTAACAGGAATCCAATTATAACCTTTTAGTCCAAATTATTTTAGCCCAATATAGTAAATGTTGGCTTCTTTTCAATAATGTTTATTCGGAACTTGTTATAGCGAATTTGAATTCGTTCGTGAATTTGTTATGTGGGGTTTAGCGTATCATTCGTAAAATAAATCCGGTTTCAGTCTTTAAATACAACACAGTTAATTTTGTCCTCTGCGATTTTTTTTTTTAATGTGATTTTTTTTAACGTTTTGTGGAGACATTTTTACATTCGTAAAACGAATCCTGTTTTAAACTTTTAGGCCAATAGAGTAATTTTTTTTTCTCTTTTCAATACAGTTTATTCGGAATCCATACTATGATTTTAATTTTTCATGTGATTTTAACGTTTTTTCACGTTTTGCGGCGATTTTTCTACATTCGCAAAGGAAATCTGGTTTCAATCTTTGAATATAATAAATTTTGTTTTCTGTGGTGTTTTGAAATTTTCGTGGATTTTTTTTTTTTAAGGTTTTGTGAAGATATTTTCACATTTATGAAAAGAATCCACTTTCAATCTTTTAACCCAATACAGTAATTTTTTTTATCTTTTCAATAAAGTGTATTCATAATCCTACAATGATTTTAATTTATCATGCAATTTAAACTTTTTTTGCGTTTCGCAGCAATCTTTTAACATTTGTTACAGAAATCGGGTTTCAAGCTTTTAGCCCAATATAGTCAATTTTGTCCTCTGCGATTAAAAAAAAAAAAAAGAAAGATATTTTTAGCGTTTCTTTGCATTATGCAGCGAAAGGATTCCGGGAGGGATCGTAAAAGGAATCCTGTTTATATTGCATTAAAATCGCGTACATAAAAAATTGTACGTGAATTTCTGCGGTTTTTCGCGGTTAGCGGCAATTTTTTAACACTTGTAAAATGAATTCGTTTTCAAGCTTTTAGACCAATATGGTATATTTTGTCCTCTGCAAATTTTGAATTGCTCGCGAATTTTTTAAGGTTGTTTCGCTTTTTCGGCAAATTTTTGACCTTTTTTTTCGAAACAGAAAGAACTAACTGTGTTAAATTTTCCTTTCCTGCGATTAAGTTGGAAGAATACAAAATCGTCGTAACGTGAAGTACGATAGTCAAAATATTAAACTAATTTGGGTCGAAATAAAAATTTAAAAAATTCAAGATTAGTTTGATTCGAGACCAGATCAGGCGTAGCCTGCACGGGTGCGCGCTGTTGACAGCAGTTGGACCCCACTACTAGGTTCATTTGATTCGAGGTTCACTTGGAAAAAAAACGATCAAGTAGATGAGGAAAGCTCCCCTAGATCATTTTATTGAAATTAATATTTTTGTAACAAATATAATAAACAGCACCACAGCAACTGTATCTGGTGCATGGTGTGGAGGGGGAGGGGAGCACCGACCGCACCACCCTTGGTACGGCACTGATAATAAATAAAAGACATTTATCCAACTTTTAAGACATTTTAAATAAGTCTAGTTAGCACTTTTAAGAAGTACTAATCATTTAAGTTATGTGCGCCATCTTGGATAGCAACGGTTTTGCTTAATAATGGTATTACCATCGTTTACCAAGGTACAGCTGTATATTAACTTTAAAAAAGCTTATTCAGGAAGGCTTACATTTTGAAAAAAAATCATAACCATTGCATCTCAAAAATGCAAAGGTATAGTAGAAGATTAAGTGCTGTCAATACAAAAAAATAATAAGTAAGAGGGAGGAACATATTTAATAACTAAATGAAGAAAATATTAATTATTTTTTATAATCTTAGTGATGTGTGGTTGCATTCCATTGGTAAATAACTCCAGCGACACAGCTTGGAAAAGCAGGGTATTTATGACTTGATTAAATTATAATTAAAGTTGCAACAAATTAAATGAAATATATATTGCAGGGAAACAGAACTCCCTCTCTGATAAACACAACTACATTTTCTAAAGTCTACAGACGGAATGAGAAGAAGAAAAAAGTACATGTTGATACTATACCGCAGACAGCGGAAAAAACAGCTGACACATTCAAATTGCCCGCAGCTGTAAGAGAGTGATAGTTCAAACTTTCGTTTAATGAATGTTCGTATCAGGGTTTGTACTGCACAACACAATTTTTGCTACCAAATTCATTACTTCAAAGAAAAAGAGCTGAGCTATCTATACTGATCTGACATATGATTAAGTAAAAAAAAAATGAAGAAATATAAAATGAAAATTAAACTAGTTATTTCATTTCCATTTTGGGTCAATAAAAGACAAGTCTTAATTGACTGTATCATATTTTAGAAATTGATGCTCAGAATGTTGGGGGGCACGTGTCCCCTCGTGCCCTCCCGAGGCTACGCCTATGTTAACCGGAACTATTTTTTTCGGACTCTCGAAATATTCGTTCTGATAAAAGGTATATAAAAATTTTCGAAATTGGTTATTTTAAGAAATGAATATAAAAGACAATAAAAAAACATAACTTTTGCATAAAGCATGAAGTCGATCGGATAATTAGTTGCCGAGATATTCGGAATCCTATTTTCCACACTCTTCGATTTTTCATGACCCTATATTTCATCCAAATTTCACTTCAAAGATATATTTTAATTGGAAATTTGACGCTTAATCAGATGCAATAAACCGCTAGTTAATAGGATTATTATTTTTGTGACATCATCAAGCCTCGATTTTATTTGAATTGCAATGCATTTTATAAGTAGTTTACACATTTTTTATTTTAATATTTTACATTATGCATATCCATGATGGGTAAGTATTACGGTGGCCCCCAACGACTAGTTTACAGCTGCAGAACAATTTCTTTTCTTTTTAATGTTTTTGAGTTTTGATATAAATATTACGATTGTCATTAGAGAAAAAAAAAGACAAGAATTTTTTGTCAGGATGACTCTATCCCATTGAACCCTACACCACCCCCTCCCAGGGAAAGATAATTTTTAATTTTGTTTTCCTGTTAATGTTCATGTGTTTCAAACTTAGTATCTTAAAAAAAAAAGGATTCAGGGTGGCAAAGCCCTTCGACGGAAAAAAGAACTGCTTCAATTTCCTTTTTACAAACATGTAGGTAAAAAAAACTTATTTATATTATTTCTTAATTGATAAATTCTTGTATTGCTTTTTATGTTGATATGTATAAAAATTGTCTTGCATGATAACTCTGACAAAAAAAAATCTTAGTTTAGATTATTTCCTGTTTATATTCTGCAATTTTAAAAGCAGACTAGACTGTGGGCCATTGTCACACGTGTTCCAAAATCTTGCCCGTCCCAAGATATAATTCTGCCGACGTCCATGTCTCTTAGTATTGCAAGTTATATCTTATTATTTTCTAAGATTTATTAAAAGGCGAAGAACGAGCCCTACCCCGCATACGCCCATAAAAGTAGGCAATTTGTCTTTAATTAGCGAAATCAAGATTTTTTTTTTTTTTTTTACGAACGTACAATTTTATTTTCCACTATGAGTAATTATTTTGATCGTCATTTTTTTAAAAATTTAATAAAAAAATTTATATTTACTATTCTTAAATACAAATTCGCAGAATGTTATTCATTATAATTGTTTTCTTAAATTAAAATCCATATGATCGATTTAACTAAAAATATATATGTATATTAGTTGAATTGATTGTACACTTGAAAAAATAAAACAAAATTTCAAAACTAAAATAGCGCTGATCATACTGCTAACCGCAAAATTCCGGAGAAAAGTCTCAAACAGTGCCGAGTAGTCTAGTATTTGAATACTAGCAATCACTGGCGCATCTTATAAAACCACAGAAAACTCCAGCTATGAGAACTGAATACAGTCGAAAACTGCAGTTTTCGTCGTCGATACAGATGCCAGGTGACTTGTATTCGAATACTCCTGTCTGAAATCGAGACCACTTGAGAACTTGGCTGAATTGAGAACACAGATATTTTGTATTCGAATACTCCCATCACTAATAAATACATATATAAACAAGTATAAAAGTTCATTAGGTTGTTTTCATAGCTGTTTATATCATTTGACACAACAAATCACTCTTTCTGAAGCCCGAGTTGCACCAGGCTTTTTTTTAAAATCCCAAGGCACCTGTGGTGGAAAAGTACCAATTAATTTAATGGGCATCCTCCTTAAAAAAATGTTAAAGTATGATATAGCCTCAAAGATGTGACTGTATTTAATGTGCAGAAAGAGGATGAATGGTATATTAAATTAAGAGGGATACAAGTGTAGCATAGAATGGAATAATGTGTGATATATAAATGTGCAAGTGCTCCCCACTCCCTTTTTTTAAAAAAAGTTATTTTTTTAGTTTAAAATCAAATAGAATTGAAATATCTTAAAATTTGCTAAGTAAATTTTCTGGTATTTTCTGGTACTTCTCCCTTTCTTATGCAATCTTCAAATGAAAATTTATCCGAGATGCTGTCAATACAGAACCTTGAATTATATTTTTAAGGGTCATTCCACAGTATTCATGTGTTACGTACGGGACATTTCATGGCAAATTTTTGAAATATTTGTACTTTTTTCAGTATCAAAATATAAATGAGAAACTTTGTAATTATTTTTAATGCGTTATATATCACTTCAACTAGATTCTTATGAAATTTCTTTTTGTTTGAGCCAATACATATATATTTTTTAATTAATAAAGTTGTGTTACGTACGGGACATAACAAAAAATTGTTTTAAAAGTACCTCTAGCAATTTGAATTTTGCTCTGAATTGATTTAATATTTTCACAAATAAATTTAATGAGTAGAAGCAGAAATATACATTTTATTAATTAACTTTAAAATTATTTTTTTAAATTGTGTCATTAATTAATGAAAGCTAATTATTTCTGTTACGTACAGGACAAGGCTATTTGTTACGTATGGGACCTATGACCAAATTTTTCTATATGGCTGCAAAAAAATACTCTAATTTTTATTTGATTAAAAAAAAAATATTTTGGATAAATTTTAATAGAAAGAGATTTAAAGCTTTAAAATGATGTATTACATTTAACTTTTTATAAAACTTGTGAAGCCAAATACTGTGGAATGACCCTAAAAAATCAAAACATTTTATGCAAAAAATAAAAATACTCTATCGGAATGGGCTAAACTCAATTTTTATCTACTCCTTTTAAGCTTGTATTTGTTTCTAGTATTGTTATTTATTTATTTTTAAAATAATTATTCACTTTCAGTCCAAATTTTCTGTATTGCTCATGTTTCAAAATATATTTTATAAAATTTATTCGGTAAACTCAATAATAGGTTTTATTTTTGTTCAATAGATTTATTACAGTTGGTACTGACATCCAGTTATATGAAATAGAAGATATCAAAAATGATATTTCAAAACAAGGTAACCATTCTTTGATAATTTTTAAGTATGTCTGCAATTTATTTGACTTATTGACTTTACTCACTTAATTTTTCACACCACTGTCTTTTGTAAGAAAACTTCTGTAAAAGACAAAGATCCACATGAAGATTACAAAATAATTTGGATTAATAAAAGAGATTTCATATTAATCTAACTGCATCTGTTCTGTTCTCATTTCTTAAAAACAAATTTTCCATTTTTCCTGAGATTTTCTTTTTCTTTTCAGTTTTAGCGTGTCTGTATAGACTGATATGCAAGATATTTCATCCCTGTGTTTCATTCATACTGATTTGTTTATATGTGTATTGCAAATAAAAGCAATTTCATTTTTTTTTATATTCATGATAGACTGCTTTGTTAGAAAAATAAAAATAGCAATAGGTCAACTTGGTTGAATGAAGTACTCATTCGGCAATAGCTCAAATAGAAATACACACTAAGCAAAGCAATTGAAATTAAATGTTGATTCTGAGAAATACACATTTCAATAAGGGGTTCTGTGATGTTTTCATTCTTAAAAGAACAGAAGATTGTGTAAAACTGGATGTTTTTATACAAAATTTATGATTTTTTTTTCATATTTTATTATCGTAAAATCCTGTTAATCCGCCCTTCCTGATTAAGTGCCCCCCTTCCACTTTGTAAACAAATTGGAAAATTCAAAAAATCCTGAGAAAGCGCCCTCCCCCAAAAGAAATTTCGCCGCGCTCGTCAAGATCAACACCAACAATTTTATCTCACGAGTGTTTTTTTTATCTATCTGACGGATCAGAAAAGGCATGGCGATTCTTTGATATATCGCAAATGTGTACAAACACAAAAGTAACATACACAACTTCAACTAATGTCAATCTGAAAAAGCAATATAACCAAACATTAGTTTTGCTGTAAATTTATCTCCATGGCAATATGGAGGTAATAAAAATATCGATAGTGAAAATTTCTCATGAAATAAGTTTAAAAATGTGTATTTGATGCTGTGTGTGAAATATATTGATTGATAAAATAAATAGATTCTTTTTTAAAGAATTTATAGTCATATTTAACGTTATTATGAAAACCAATTACAAAAAAATTATCGATTGATTGATCAGTAGATGGCGCCACAGTCGAATTTGTAGCGTATTTTGTGCTATGTTTGTGGTAGTAATGTTTTTTGTTGTAAAAAAATGGCAACACTATCAATTTGTACTGTATTTTCTCAATTTTTGTGATTTGTATTATTTATTTAGCATTTATAGATACGAAATCATGATTTAATGATTTGTATTATTTATTTAGCATTTATAGATACGAAATCATGATTTAAAAAATAAACAGTTATTTAATCTCCCTAATTTACAACAGATGGCGACACCACATAAAATGTTACTAATTCTGGAGAGTATTTCAGGACATTTTCAACAGCGATTTCTCAGTATTTTTTAATTATTTTAAATTATTAAGTTCCTTTTTTTTTTCTGTTACCATATTAATGACAGATATTAGTGTTATTATTTATCTAAATACATTCCAGTTTCCAAGCTTCTGAAATCCAAATTTTCTATAATCTGAAATCGCCATTAATCGTGAAGTTATACTGTTTTTCTATTTTGTATATCATTTTTTTTTCAAAATGTTTTTCTATTTTTACTTTATTAAAATAACGCATACTTCGCGACGATCGGCCATTAGCATCCCCCCCCCCCCCCCCCACACACACACACACACCACCATCACCCATAAATATCATATATACTACAATTTTAATACTGTGTAAGCGCCCCCCTCTGATTGTTTTACGATTTTCCATCACGTTTAGGGGGGAGGGAATTAACGGGATTTTATGGTATACAATGCTTTTAACACTTTCTAACATACTTGAAAAGTATTTATGAATTTTGTCTGTCTCTCGTCTGTCCGTGCTCTAACTTGTGTAAATATATTCAGACTGACATGCAATGGATATAGGTTATTGAGGTTTACTATGGCACGTTCAGTATTGAAAATGAAGTGTATAGCACTTATAGTTTTTTTTTACAGGGACACTCAAAAGAATTCCATGACATTATGGTCGATGGGGAAAAATTATTTGCAGTTTATTTTAAAGATGTTACATAAGTCCAAACACATTGTAATTTGTAATTGACATATATCACTAAGGTGCATTACAATTTCCTTTACAGGGACAGTGAAGAGAATTCCGTTACATTACGTCTATGGAGAAAAATCATTTGCAGTTTATTTTAATAATATTTCACTATTTCAAACATATTGAAATTTACATATATCATTAAGGTGCATGACAAGAGGATTACTATAGAATATTGAATATTGTGTGTATAGCAGTTATCATTCATTGACAGGGACACACAAAAGAATTCGTTATTGCCAGTTAACAGTAATTCCTGGAAGTGCGTTTTCAGTTGCTGAACGCGATTTTAAATATAGATTAAATATAATTCTTGTTTTGTCTATTACTGGGTGTGTATAAATTCTGTAGATCCTATACAGGGCAGCGCAAACGTTTGCAAATACATTTATGTTTATTGACAGAAATTCCAGAAGGAGAATTTAAAACTGCGCTACGTGTTTCCTAACTGAACTAAAATTGAGCATTCTATGTAGTCTATATACAATTCCATAGATCCTATACAGGGCTGCATAAAAGTATTTGGATATTTTCCGAATAATGTTGGTCATTCCTAAATTATGTTTTTAAATATGTTATTCATTTTCAAAATTGTTTACTTAGATATTATCTTTCACCTCATTAGAAGGTATAAATATTTGTAAAATTAATCTGGAAGTGTTGGAAAGTGTTACATAATCTATGCTTCATGCATGATTTTTCATTCTTGTTGAAAATTAAAATTCTTATTTTATCTGTTTAAAAATGATCTGGTAACTGTTAATTTTGTTATCTATCTTATTTAATCTTAATTATTCCATCTTAATCAATGTAATCTTGATTATTAAAATGTATAATCATCATTTAGATAATCATTTATCTTTTTACTCTAAATTTTATTTCAAGGAAAAAAATGTGTATTTTTTTTTTTTTTTTTTTTTTTTGCATTCCTACTTTAAAAGTGCAAAAAATATGTGGGTAAATATGGTATTTTTAACTATAATTATTGGGAAAAAAAAAGTAAATATGTTTAATTACCTTAAAATTTCTTGGAAATATTTTTTTATCTGTATTGTATACTCTTTTTATTACTCGTATTACTTTATTCAGTTTTTGGAGTCAGTTATTTATTTATTATACATATACCGAAACATTGAGACTTTGGAAATTCCAGATTAAGCAAGATGAGTCTTTAATGAAAGACGTTTTAAAATTAAAATTACTTACTTTTGCATATATTGTGTATTTGACCAAGTTGTAATATTATAAGATGTATATACAGTGGTTGTGGAAAAACTATTTTTATTTTGTAGCAAAGTACAATTATAACTACTCTTTTGAAAATGTTGTTAACTACAACTACTTGTTTTAAAAAGTAGTGACTACAAATTCATTTTCAAAAGTAGTCACTACATAATGACATTGAGATTTTGTCAAAGGATTCAATCTAAACTTGAAATGGAGGACCTAAATTAAGTAATACAGTGGTCACTCGTTATATAGCATCTGCCGGGATACAATTAAATACATGCGATATAATAGATGACATTAAAAAATTAAGAAAGCGAACATACAAGGAACTGTTTTATGTTTGTCTCCAAAATGTTAGTATGTCACGTCTGCTGGTGTAAAATGAAATACGATATGACTGAGGGCATAAAGAAAAGTTTAAAAAGATAGGAATATTTCTATATACGAGGGTTATTTGGAAACTAAGGTCCGAATTGCTGTAACTAATCGAATGTTGCGTAAACATTGAAACGTGCTTGGCACACTGACTCCCAGCGTGCCTTGCTCATCCAACGATGCCATTTGCAATGTTATATTATATAGTATTGTTGCAGTGTGCTGTTTACAGTGTCAGTTCAAAATGTTTAAAACAATTGATCAGCCCACGGACTGTGAAATATAGTCAGTGATTTGTTTTTGACAGCAAGGAACGTTTCAGCAGCGGAAATACATCGACAGATAAGTGAAGTGTATGGCCCCAATGTGATGAGTGACAGCAAAATGTGTAAGTGGGTGAGAGCTTTCAAGGATGGACGGGAAAATGTCCATGGTGAACTGCGATCAGGCCGACCGAAAGAGTACACAGAAGGTTTGGTCAAAGCCATGGACAAAAAGATTTGTGAAGACCAGTGATTCACAATTTCAACTTTAGTGTTGGAATATTCGAATGTGGGTAGAACAACTTTGCACAAAATGGGTTATCCTTACAAGTGGCAGACATCTGTGAATTTAGGCATACAAAAGCTTGTAGAATATTATGACAAATGTTTAAACAAATATAAAAATTATGTTGAAAAATAGAGAAACATGTAAGGAATTAAATATAAAAAGGTTTTTTGAAAAAATCTGTGATGGTTTATGTTTTATAAGAAATCAGACCTTAGTTTCCAAATAACCCTCGTAGTTACATAAAAATGCAGTTTGACTTCAGCTTATTTATTTTTTGGGGATATACAAGAACAGAGCTATATAGGTGAACAAGGGATATAATTGGAGGCTATTATTGTACATAACATGTTCAGGCTTTACAATAAACAGCATGAATTTTATTTTGCTATTCTTACAGTAGTTTGTCACTGACATTCACAAATTGCTGTGCAGAATGCATTTTGCACAGAAGAGGCAAGTTATTTAAAGAATTGTACTTTCTACCTCCCCCCCCCCTCCTTCCTGAAATAGCTTTAAAAGCAAAATATAATCCTTGTGCCATTCCACACTGAAATGTCCATTTCTGCTGATTTTGCACCAAATTGGCATTTTGTTTCAAATAAGGAAGCAAAATGGTGTTGTGTTCTACAGTATCGAATTTTTTTCAGTAATTTGTGGATGAATTGCATTGAAATCTAAGATTTAACTTCTTTAAACTTAGTAGAGACCCGATACTTATTGAGATATGCAGGAAACACTAAAGCCTGCAAAAACATGCCTTGAATGAAAATGCTAGTTAAAAGGAAAATTTAGTCTTCTTCAATGCTAAAAATAAAGATGAAAAGATGTTTAGTTGGAATGACTCTTAACTATGATCAAAATTGTACCATTGCAGATTGTGGAAGACCTAAATTTCAAATATAAGACACAAATAGCCCTTTTAAATAATTTTAAAGTCCTAGTTCTTTGACATCAGTTAACTAGATAAATTAATAAATCAAATATTCTTACTTTCTTAAATGCAGTGTAGAGTTGGACACAAGAAAAATTATTTCAAGTCCATTAAAAGTCTTTATTATATTTTTTTTAATTCAGAAGGACATCTGTATTTAGCCACTTTGAAACTGAAATTGTGAACTAAAAAAACCTTTTAAGTCACCATAACTTAAGTTTGGGCTATATTTGTAGAATCTGTTTTGAAGAACCCTTTAAAAATAAATGGCAAAGCATCACGAAATTCATACAACTTTATCACTCTCCCTTCAGAACTTAACTGATTAAAAAAAAATTAACTGTCAAAGCGTAAATATTTTTTTAAAATGCTATGGGAATTCAAAAGTGATTAAAAGAAATATTTAAAGTAGTTGACCAAATTGAAAAGGCAATGATATTAAAATACAGAATCTGCATTCCTTTAAAATGAAACAGAAACGACAATATCCTATGACTTCATAAGACACACCCCCGAACAAAAAAGAATGTCTCAACTAGTGAAAATCAAAGGATACTCTGATGTCATTGACTGAGCATGTGTGGCTAGACACAAAGAGAAAGCAGCACCGAAATGCGAGGAAGGTGGAATTCTCCGTAAGAGATAAATTCTGGGAGAACTTGCATGCATGCACATCACTATGTGGCAGAAAGCTGAAAAAGAGCACTGATAAATAAAAAAGATCGGTGAAAAATAAGCAATGTGAGAATTTATCTCACATGTGTTAAAATAAGATAAAAGTGTGTACACAGTGCTTCTAGGATCATGACTAAAAGTTTAAAAAAAGAAATCCAGCTTTATTCATATATTTTAAATAATAATAATAATAATAAAAACAATCTTCTCACATCAATCTTTTTTGTTAAAAAACATTTCATTTAATCACAGTAAAAAAAATAGGATAAAGATGATTTTATATTTCACATCAGTTCGATTGTTTTCCTGTAACATAATTTTAAAGTTATTTGTGGGTTTTCATATAATATAATGAAGGTATGAATTTTCTTTCATTTAGAAACTTTTACTGGAAAACATTTCTTTCTTGGCAATATGGGCAAATTTAGACAATTCATTATAACCAGTTGTTTTTAGAAATTTTAATGCTTTGATGTTTTAAAAGACATGATGAAATTTAATTTGCTTTTGACATACCGACTAATTTTTTCACTTTAGGTATAAAATTAACACTTTTTGACCATTTTACACTTAGAATACTTAATTTTACACTTTTGCAAAGTTTCTCCAAATCTTTTTTTTTCCTCCTGAAATTAGGAATTACTTTCTAGCTGCTTTTGATAACAAAATATGCTCAGTGCGATAGGATGTTTAGTAATGTTAAGGAAATAAGTTCCAGTTTCATTGTTTAAAAACACCATAGGAAATCTTTATTTTCATTTACGTAAAAAATAGTCATGTTTTATTTAAAAAAAAAAAAAAAAAACTTTGCATATGTCTTTAAAATTAGCTTCATAATAAGTGTTTTTTTTCCTTAAATCGAGTCAATACAATGATGGCTTTTGCAGGTATTTTTCATGTAAAATAACCGGTACTTGTTTGTTATACTGACCCCCTTAATTAAGTTGCAGTCAATTTGGCCAAGGTCGTAGCCAAGCTCATGAAGCATGAATGTAGTGAGCACATGTAATAGAGATATAAAAATAAATACCATAGCATTAAACAGTATAATATTTTATGTTAATAAGAATATAGTACAATGTTCCATGCACAAGAATAATGACTTTTTAACTTTGTAACACCTCTGACATGTTACTATTCCAATCAACTGTTGCATTTTCACCCATATTATAATTGTTTCTTGCACCATTTTATGGATGTCAATTCCCCTGCCCAACAGTACATAAACCTTAAAGCAGTTATGAACAGTATTCTGCAACCATTAAACCAATTTCCAACACAGACTTTTTTTTTTTCTAACTTTTTACATTGCATCTCCCTATAGCTTCAACATGAGTAACATACAATTTCTTATCATGGCCATTTTCACATAGTTGTTTGTTGGGTAAAAGTCCCCCCCCCCCTTTGGAAAAAAATGAGATTGCATTCATCTCAGTACAAAGGTAAATCAAAGATTATTTCCATATTTATAAAAATAACTACAGACGATTAAAGAGAAAACGATAAAACATGCAATTAGAAAATACTTATATGAAAAATGTACTAGAAAATCAACAAAAAAAGCAATAGGATGATAGCATAAACACATGCTGTTTGTTTAGAACTGCAAACCATTTGATAAGATTTGACAACCTAACTTGACGATCTATCTCTGTCAATTGAAGATTCATTCGTGGGGGCCATTATAACAAAGTAGTACCAAATAATCTTTATCCTCATCCTCAGTGTTAAATTAACTATATTCACATGTAATGTGCTTTTAAAAATATGCCTAAAATGTCATTTATGTGTTACTTAAAAATAATTCACCTGGGCCATAGGTTTATTCACATGAAAAAAAGAAAGAAAAAATATGTGAAATACATCATCATGCATTATTTTATACTTTTTATATTTTCTGAAGTTCGCAGGTGTCTTTTTATTGTTGAATGAATTAGTTTTATTACTAGTATTATTATTTTTAAACATTGCATATTGTACACTAGAGTGAAATTTGAATCTATTTCTTTTTTTTTCTAGCTGTTACCATCTCGGAACGCTCTTGTGCGAATATTGTCACAACAAGCTCTGATCATCAATACTTGAAGGTACTTTGTTTCGTTTTAATTAACTTATTGTTGTTCACTTCTACATAAGAGCCTTTTTAAATATTTTCTTAAATATTGCAAGGTGAATGAAAAAAATCTGGCATTCATTTAAGAAATAGGGTGTGTTTAATATGTCCACATAACTTTTTAATAGAGACTCTGATTTTGTAAAAGGAAATCTTGGAAGAAAAATTAATTTATAAGTGACCATTTATAATTAGGTTACTACACTTGTCCATGAGAAATAAGCTGCTTGCCACATTTGCCGTTTTGCTACAAACATTTGACTGATGTTCGTTTAGTGGAAAAGTACCCCAAAATTTGAGCCTCAGTTGCATTTGGACCAGATCTATTCTTATCCAAATTTAGAGACTTCTGTGTGCAATAAGTTTCCCTAGCCACATACACAAACGCAAAAACTTTCTGTTACTAATATACATACATATTTGAAGCAAATCACATCTTGTGTATCAGAATCTCTTGCATTAATTTTCATTTATTATTTTAATATAGCATATTTTTATCTTAATTATTTTAGCATCAATTGTATAATTATGACTCTTTTTTAACACTTTCCAACCTAGTTGAAAAGTGTTTATGACTTTGGTTTGTCTGTCCACATGTGCTCTAACTCTCGTAAATAGATTCGGATTGCCCTAAAATTTTTGTATGTTGTTGATGTTTACTATAGCATGATCCCTATTGAAAATGAAGTTTGTATAGCATTTAAAGTCTGCTTACAGGGACAGTCAAAAGTACTATTAATCTGTTACAGTCAATGGGAAAAAATCGTTTCAAGTGCATTTGGATGATGTTATACCATTTGAAACAAGATGAAATTGATATAGTATTATGAAGCACACTGAAACATGCTTTTTCTAAAATAGGGTGTGCAAAGCATTTATACATTACAGGGTCGCACAAAAGAATTCTGCTACACAATGTTCGACGGGAAAAAATCATTTGCAGTGTAATTTAATGATATTTCACTATTTCAAACATAATGAAATTTATATGCATTACTGAGGTGCACTATAAATTGCTCAATGAAAAGAATGGTGTGCATTGTGTTCATTCATTCATTTACAGGGACACACAAAAGAATTCGATTAAGTGTGATTTCAACTTTGGTTTGTGTCTTTAAGTTTAACTAAATTTTTGCATATTACATGGTTTTTTAAAAATTTTGTTGATCCTATACAGGGCTACATAAAGAAATTCGTAAGTATTACTGACTGGGAGTGAATTGCACTAGGGTATTTTAATTGTGTTACGCATTTTCCTGCTGAACTATATTTAGCAGACTTATAGAAGTTTGTGGAATATAAATAAATACATGTACAGGGCTACGCAAAGAACAAGATACATTGTTGTTTATGGCTGGTAATTGCTGGAAGTGAGTTTTATGTTGCCTTAAGCGTTTTTTACCTGAAATAAATTTTAGCTTAATATGTGATGTGTACAAAATTCTTTTGATAACATAAGGGCTGTACAAAAGATTTCGAGTGCATTTCCATCGATTGGAAAAAATTGCTAAATGTGAATTTTTTAACTGAACTAAATTTTATCATACTATATATCCACATCTATTGATCCTATACAGGGCTGTACAAAATATTTTGACTACATTTTTTACTATGGAAGGTAATTGCTAAAACTGGATTTTTGAATGTGTTATATGTTTTAGGTAGCTTTCAATACAAAAAAGTATAAAGCTACCTATTGCAGCCGTTCGGAGGAAAGCAGTTCCGGAAAATTTCGATCTATTTTTATCGATCATGACCCCCAGACCCCAAAACCACCCTCCGTTCAAATGTTGATTTATATATATATATATATATATATATATATATATATATATATATATATATCCATATATATATGACCTATGTCATACGATAACGCTCGTATTTATAAATGAATTTTGATGAAACTAATTGTGTGTATTAAGCTCACCCATGTCTCGACAGAGTTCGTTGGCCAGCTTGGTCCGCCATTTTGTTTCAAGATGGTGGCCATTTAAAAATTTAAAACTAAAATAAATATACAAAAAAGTTAAAAATTCAAATTTATTTTTTAATTACGTGTTAGGCCCTGATACAAGGATTCCAGAGCATTTTTTGGTTTACCTCTATCTTAAAAAATCCCTGACGGCTCGGTCTACAGGCACAGGTAGATTTCGAAGACGCAGACAATGGTGCGCCTGTTTGTCGGGAATTGCGGAAGAAATGACCTTTTTACGATGATGCGGCAGTTGGAACCGCCTACTTCGAAACCTAACTTGTTTGCAGGCGGAATCGGCAGGGATTTTTTTGTTTTTAATTTTTTTTTGCTATAACGGTTGGTCCTATAAAAAACTTGTAAATATAAAAGTTTTAAGTAATATTAAGAGGATTAATAATAAATTTAAGCGGATTTGAAATCTTGAGAATTGGCGAAGTTATGAATTTTTTTCTTCTAAACCCCCCCCCCCCCCCCTTAAGGCAATTTTTAATTATATCAAAAATCTGTCATACATAAATTTTCGGCCCTTCTCCTAGAAGTAATAATAACTTCAAACGGATTTGATACGTATCATAAGTAAGAAATTATGGGTTTTTTTCTGTTTTCGCAAAAAGCCCCCCCATCCCCCCCCCCCCCTTGGTTCGATTTTGTCCATTAACGAACTTGACCGAGATTTTATGCCCCTTGATTTTATGTATCAGTTTCGAAAAGATGCGGGAGTTGGAACCGCCTACTTCGAAAAATAACTTGTTTGCAGGCGGAGCCGGCAGGGATTTTTTTTGTTTTTAATTTTTTTTTGCTATAACGGTTGGTCCTATAAAAAACTTGTCAATATAAAAGTTTTAGATAATATTAATAGGATTAATAATAAATTTACGCGAATTTGATATCTTGTGAATTGACGAAGCTATGATTTTTTTTCTCTTAAAACCCCCCTTCCCTCCCCCCTTGGGGCCATTTTTAATTATATCAAAAATCTGTCATACATACATTTTCGACCCCTCTCCTAGAAGTAATAATAACTTTAAACGGATTCGATACGTATCATAATTAAGAAATTATGGTTTTTTTTCTGTTTTCACAAAAAGCCCCCCCCCCCCCCCCCCATCCCCCCCCCCTGGTTCGATTTTGTCCATTAACGAACTTGACCAAGATTTTATGCCCCTTGATTTTATGTATCAGTTTCGAAAAGATGCGGGAGTTGGAACCGCCTACTTCGAAAAATAACTTGTTTGCAGGCGGAGCCGGCAGGGATTTTTTTTGTTTTTAATTTTTTTTTGCTATAACGGTTGGTCCTATAAAAAACTTGTCAATATAAAAGTTTTAGATAATATTAATAGGATTAATAATAAATTTACGCGAATTTGATATCTTGTGAATTGACGAAGCTATGATTTTTTTTCTCTTAAAACCCCCCTTTTTTCCCCCCCTTGGGGCCATTTTTAATTATATCAAAAATCTGTCATACATACATTTTCGACCCTTCTCCTAGAAGTAATAATAACTTTAAACGGATTCGATACGTATCATAGTTAAGAAATTATGGGGGGTTTCTGTTTTCACAAAAAGCCCCCCCCCCCCCACCCTCCCCCCCTTGGTTCGATTTTGCCCATTAACGAACTTGACCGAGATTTTATGCCCCTTGATTTTATGTATCAGTTTGTAAAAGATTAATGCAGAATTTTTCCAGTTATCGTGGTCAGAAAAAAGTGACATAGATAGATAGATAGATAGATAGATAGATAGATAGATAGATATATATAAAGTTTTGAACTGGGGGTGGTTTTGGGTTCTGGGAGTCATGATCGGCGTAGATCTGCAAAAATTTTTCAAAATTTCCAACTTAGGTGAGAATGTAATAGGAAGTATTTCTTACGAAATCTACCTAAAAATGGCTGAGATAGAGTAGTTTGAAATTCTAGGGTGGCTGACATTTTGAAACAAAACAGCACATTAACGCGATTACTCGCAAATTATTTTCTTTCATTGTTGTAATAATTTTCCCAATCATACGCATAAAACTATATATTGATATCCGTTAGCACCAAATTCTTTCCAAAATTGGCGACATTTGGTTAAATATTGCCCAATTTAGCGACCAAAATAAGTCTTCATAAATGAAGCCAATTTGGCTATTGCTCAATAATTTGGCGAATTTCTTATTCAAATTCAGTATTAATGAATCTTTTGTAAACGTTTCTTTGCATTTTAACTTGCTGTTTTCGTGTAACATTAGCTAAAATTTTAAAACGAAGATATAGGAAAGCTACCCTTTCCTCCCGGTACAGGCCGGAAGGACATTTTTAAGATAGATCTTCTTTCGTCTTATTTTAATGGTGAACTTTCGTTACAGTTTTCTGAATGTGTTGGAAAGTGTTTCATTATCTATGCTTGACGCATGGTTTTTTGTTCTTGTTTTCTTTTAAATATGAGGTATTTAGTTTATTACAATATTATCTTTTTTTCCCAGTGCTTTTCTTGGTATCCAAAACCCGAACACCCACTTTTGTTGGCTATTGGAATGGTTAGTGGCAAGGTGGTCTTTGAAAGGTAATTATTATCTGTATTAAAAACAGTGTGTAATTTTTAAACATCTAAATGCAATTAAAAACATTCTCATTTCTTTTTATACTTACAGCTTAGAATCTAGTTTATCCAGAGATGCTGAGATAGCTGGAAGAGAATTTAGTTAGTATTCATATTTTTACACAATTGAATCAGTGATTGGCGAAAGGAACAAAGTCCATATTTTGACACTTCTCGTTTTAAGATGGTTTCAATGATTTTTAACACTTTCGAACATAGTGGAAAAATGATTATGAATTCAATTCACCTTTCTGCCGTCTGTCCGTTCTCTAACTCGCGTAAATAGACTTGGATTGCCATATTATTGATGTTTACTATGGCATTTTCGGTATTGAAAAGGAAATGTGTAGCATTTAGAGTTGATTTACAGGGACACTCAAAAGAAATCTGTTACATGACGGCCTGTGGTGGTAAATCGTTTGCGGTGTATTTTAATGATGTTCAAACATTTTGAAATTGATATATATCGTTGATGTGCACTGCAAGAGGATAGAAGACAGTGCATTCATTTACAGGGACACAAAAGAATTCGGCTACAATACTGTCTATTAACTAACAATAATTGCTAAAAGTGCATTTTAAGTTATGGTACACATTTTTAAATTAAATTAAAATTTTGCCTATTACTGGGTGTGTATAAATTCTATATATTCTACAAGGCTGCACAAAACAATTTGGACAATTTTCCGACTATAGATGATAATTTCTGGCATTGGGTTTTCAAATGTGTTATATGTTTTCCAAATTGTTTATTTACAAGAAAGGTCTCTGTAAGCACATACTCAGAAAAATTTGAAAAAATTACAGAATATTCTTCTCATGCTGATATACATGTCTATAAAAAAAATTGCTGCGGAACCTTGATGTAAGGTCCATAAAAAAGTTATGAAAATTTTGTGATTTAGGCGATTTATTGCTGGTTGGTGACACAATGAAAAAAATAAACACGTTTTTATCATGAATGCTCTTTTAGGAAAAACTTGTTCTACTCTTCATACTGAACTAGTTTAACTTAAATAAAAACACTTTTATAACTACGGTTTTGCCATATAAATTTATATGTATATATAAAGAAAATGGTACTTCTCCATTATCCTGTCGACCACTTTTCATAACAAAAAACTATCGCCCAACTGTAACGTCAAATAAAAAAAAATGGAAGAATGTTGCTATTGGAATAGCAAAATAAATAAATAAATGAATAAAATACAAGAAATTCGGGACAGATCCTCTCACCAAAGTGTAAACTATCAGTAAGTTAAAAAAAAAAAAAAATTACAATATATTAACGAAAACAGAAAAAAAAATAATCTTGTGTATTTATTATTTCTTTACGTTATTTTTCTTTATTATGCCTCTCGACTAATGAATAAATGTTTGTGATGTCAGTTGAAACTGATCTATTGCACGTAACTATGGATTGCAGCATTTTTTCAATGCTTTTTCTCTTTTAATATCATGGCACTGCCGTTTAAGGGCGCAATTTTTATTTTAATTAATGAAATAACTCATAAATCAGTAAAACATAATGTAAAATACAGGTAAATCTCGAATTAAAAACCACTTGATGAACAAACACGTGAAATGCTTCTGATGTCAAGTGAATGGGATTGCATTTTTGGTGTTAAATCCTATAGTTTGGCGATAGTTTTTTGTTATGAAAAGTGGTCGACGGGATAATGGAGAAGTACCAAGAAAATTAATGATCATATTCTATGGTTTAGAACAAAATTTAAGTGGATTAAAAATGCTTCAAACTAAGAATGAAAGTCTGATTCTGAGCATTATGAATTTCACTTTGATATTGTTAGTGTCGAAGGCAACAAGATAAAACTATTGTTGCCGTAGAAACAACAACTTATTAAGTATCAAAATGTATATTAAAAGGCGTTTTTAGTCATTCAGTTACTGTTAATATACTTTTCCGATGAAACCGTGTAAAATTAAATAAATTCAATAACATGCAACTTGTACATATATATTATATAAGCCTATAGAAAAAAAATAAACTATTTAATTGTTCAAGTTTAAATTCATAAAGTACTGAGCATTTAACCAGGAATTTCCAAATGCGTTAAAATCGCTTGCATTGGGCAAGGAAAAAGTGTTGTTCGACAAATCGCATCTTTGTGCACTAATTACTCGAAAGTATTTTATTTTTTTACAGCTTTTCTTCTGGGCAGCTAAATTTGACTGATCCTTTATCAAAAACATGAGTAGTTTCATCAGCATTTTTTTTTTTTTCAAAATATTCTGAGTATGGGCTTATTGGAGTATGTGATATCTAACAAGGAGACCTTCCTTGTTAGATATCATATTTTGCCTTTATTAAAGGATAGAAGTGTTGGAAAGTGTTTCATAATGTATGCTTGACCCATGATTTTTCATTCTTGTTCATGTTTATTGACCGTTTTGTGAAGTAAGGAACTCAGTCCAGGTACTTCCTATGCATGTTTGGGAAAGTGAAATTGAAAAATTAACTGTTGAAAGACACTGTGTCCATGACTTGGGAAATTTCGAAAATTGGACTTGGTTCCTTTCAACTATCACCGATTCAATTATTTATGTGTTTATATACTGTTGTGAAAATAACAAATTAATCATTTATGTATAATAATTACTGAGAAAATATAAGTTTGCACATTTTTGAGACACTAAAAGTTTCCCTCAATTTTCGAAAGTTCCCAATCTTTGTTGTTAGATGACCCACTTTAAAGTTAAAAATTTTTTCAAGATCCACCTAGAGTGTAGACAGATATATTGAGCTTTTTGTACAGTCTACCCTAAAGAAAATAAGAATCTTGGTACAAGGATTATTCTACAGTAAACATTACTTTCTGATCGTAAAAATTTCAATTAAAAATAAGAAAATAAATCCAAAATTGTCAATTTTTATCAAAAATATGGGGTTAGCATAAATGGATGACTGTATTTTAAAATTTTATATTATTCATATTACAATAAGTAATATATAAAAATTTAAAAAAAATTATTCTTTTTTTTTTTTTTTTTTTTTTTTGCGATTACTCGATGTTTGATTGGATGTGTGAGTAATGATGATGTACCCTTATTCAGATGGCCACCAAAATCCCCAGGTCGTACGCCATGTGATTTCTTAACCATGATTGTCGAAAATAGTCAAAGAAGTTAAAGAACGCACCAGTGCTGCATTAAGAACAGTGTAAAACTGTAAAATGTGTGGAACGAACTTGGATCACAGATTTGTTGTTTGTTGTGTTATGAAAAGTTCCTGCATCGAACATTTGTAATTGAAAAAAACTCTGAATGTTTTTCTTTATTTTCATAGATCACTTATTGTAATATGTGTAATAGTTTTGAAATTATAAATTTTTAAAATCGTGTCATTCATTTATGAGAAGTTATAAAAAAGCCTTTTACTACATTTTTTTAATTATTGATGGACAGATTGTAAAAAATACAGTCTAAATGTCAGTGTGATTGATGACATTGTGACACTAATGACAATGTCTGTGCCAGGGTTGGAACTTTAATTTTAGCCTGAAGTCGCTCTCTGCACAAAGTTTAATGTAACGGTGTATTTCATAAAATTATTTATCAATATCTTTTCCCAATATTTTAACTTATAATATGTTCTTTTTATTATATTAATGCAGCAGATAAAATTAGTTATACATTTTTTTAAAAATCTGACCAATCGCTCCGTGGCCCACCAAAACATCCCTGAGACCTATGAGGGGGTTACAACCCACATTTTGGGATCTGTTATTCTAAAGGAATGGCCTTCCTTTTTTTTTTTTAAATCACTTAATAAATATTTTTTTCTTTTCAACTTGTCAAGCTTTTTTTTCCTTATTGTTCCCTTATTGTTCTCCCTTATTTAGCCACATGTTTTCACAATTTAAAATTTAAAATTTTCAGTTTAGATTTTTATTTATTGTGTATATACTCAAGTTTACATTTCTAAATTAAGCTTTTTTTTCTGAAATGTATTAATTTTATTTGTGTTCTTTTTTTAAATGATTTATCTATTTATTTTTAGAGCTCATTTTTTCTGCAATTGAAACATGTTGTTTAAATGTTGTTCACCAAAATCAAATAGGGAATTTCACAGTGGGATAAAGAAACTTTTAAGAGAAAAATTTCTATTCATTTATAAAAGAACATAACAAAAGAATTTTTCATATTTTCTCCATATTTCATTATTTTTATTTTATTATGTTATGTCTTATCTTATGTTTTAGATTACAAAAAGAAAAAAAGGTTTATTTTAGGAAATTTGTAATTGTTTCAGATTTTCCCTGTACAAATCATATTTGCTTTTTGCAAAATACTTTTGAAAAGATATCAAAAGGGAAAGCAAATCTCAGTACTTTTATGTTAGCCAGACACTAATTTTGCCAATAGCATTTTTTTTTTTTTTTTTTTTTTTTTTTTTTCTGCCAGTAGCAGCTTTTAATTCCGTGTGTGAATTAAAACTAATGCTTTGATGTTAAAATAAAATATCTAGGTTTATGCCATGTTTTCTTTCTTTCTTTTTGTATTTTAAATGAAATGTGAGAGGCATTTATTTTAAATGTATGTGTTTTAAATTAAAGTCGTGTATTTTAAATGAAATAAGTGAAATGTTTATATTTTAAATCCAATGAATGCAATACGAATGATGGTGATGGAAAAAATATTTGGAGATTTATCACCTGTCCCCGGCTAACATAAAAGTACTCAAATTTCTTTGGCGCCAATATGGACAATAGGTTCAGATAGGGTGGTTTGTCTTGATTCTTGATGTCTCTAGATTTACTGCATCAATGATTGAAGGAAATAAATACATTGAAAATCTGTGTATGCAAATATGTTGAAGAACTATGATGGGTGAAATAAAATTTGAATGCTCTTTTACATTTTAAAAAATTATTTGAATGTTTCTTTTTGAATATATCTGTTGTTCATGGTTGTCTTTTCATGTTTTAGTTTGGCTTTTTAAAATGAATATTCTGTCTGAATGAGGATTCAAAAAACGTTTTTTTTTTTTTTTTTTTTAATTTTATGGACACAAAATGTGATTGAACCTTTATGCTTAGCCTGTTTGAAAGTGTAACTTTTTGCAGTAGAAAAGTAGGATTTTGTGTTGGAACATGGTTGTATTAATCTCTTATTTCATATGTACATGCATGTACATATGAAATGACTATTACATCATTATACATCATTTATTGTTGGTCAGAAGAACTGATTTTAATTAACTGGTGCAATAAGCAATTAGATTTTGCTATAAAACTACAACTGACTGGAACAGTTACTTAGATGTAGCGTGTAACCTGTCTATGTCTTCAAAAATCAAAGAAAAAATTGGAACCTCTCATCAAATTGTGGAAATTGACACGTTTTGTTGGTTTTTGTTTCACTGTTTCAAAAACATTTGCCAAAGTTGATGGATGTTCTTGAAACAGTGCCAATCTCTTCCTTTTAATACGTAAGTACTGATAATTCAAACAAAGAATTTCAATTTTATGTTCTCATAATTTTGCTTTTATTCAGTACATGACAAAGTATGACATTAAATTAGGTTTTCCATTTTAATATTTCCCTCTTATTTTGTTTTTCCCTGTTAGCATTGTACTTATTTGTTTTGTGTTTAAATGTGAAAAGGACACTTCAGAGTTTGCATTTCACTGAAGATTTTATGACTCATTCATCACAAAAGTGTAAGTCAGTTGACAAGAAAATGTGATTACAATTCATAAAGATACAACTAAATGTAAATATATTGCTTGAAGGTGCATAAAAACATACATAAAACATTTAAAAGCACATTAAAGTCCTTTTAAAAAATTCAAAATGTTTTCAACCGAACTACTCGGTCATCATCAGCGAAAAATATCATTGAAGGAAATAATTGTTTGTGGGAAATGTTTTTCACTGATGATGACCGAGTAGTTCGGTTGAAAACGTTTTGAATTTTTTAAAAGGACTTTAATGTGCTTTTAAATGTTTTATGTATGTTTTTATGCACCTTCAAGCAATATATTTACATTTATTTGTATCTCTATGAATTTTAGTTATTAAACAAGGTGAATTCACACTGAAATTTTAACTTTTTATTGAAGAAAATGTGAGTCAACTGTTAAAAATCATGAATCAGTTTTTAACAATGCAATATTTTTTTTTTTTTTTTTAAATAGAACATTATCACGTTGCACACACATTAATGAATGCTATAAATGCAGCTACCATAAAAAAAAAAAAAAAAAAAAAAAAATTGATAAAAAGTTTTGTCTACTTTTTATTCACTTAAAACTGCTTTTAGATATGGAAAACATGTGACGGTTTTGTTATGCATACTCAGAGCCATCCAAAACTAATGAGTTTTTCATAATAAGTCATGGAAGGTAGTGTTAGTTTTAGAAACTGGAACAATTTGTTGTTATAAATGCAAGTTGCAATTGAACTTACGAACTAATACCATCCACCCATCTTCATTGCTTTTATTGCTGGTAAAACAGAGAGAGATAATAGGAATGGGACTGAGCTGTCATTAACAGATATTTGAAAAAGATAGTTATAAATTATTTTGTTTCCAGGGGAAGAGATGGGAGAGTAAGACAATTTGCGAATAAATTTTTGACTCCACTATTGTAAAATGCAGGAATTATTATTCATGAATTTTCTAGGATCTACACTTACCATGTTAATCGTTCTCTCTACTGTAACTCCCCCTTCTTCTAATTTAAATTGAAATCTGTATCCAATGTGTCAATTTTATTCTTTTCAATGAGTTGTACAGCACATAAAATAGCACATTATTCACTATCTATCTATCTATCTCTCTCTCTCTCTCTCTCTCTCTCTATATATATATATATATATATATATATATATACAGTAGACTCTCTCCAATCTGTCACCCTAAAATTTGCAAATATCCAAAATCCACACATTGTTTCTGATGTAAACAATGAAACTTGCAGCTAAGATGTACGTGTAAAATTCAAGTTTTTTTAATTTTTATGTCATTCTGTACACGTGTTAATATGTAATTCTAGTTAATATGTTTCAACTGATGTTTTCCCATGAAGGAAGTATAAATTTATTTCTGAAAAAGTTCAAGAAAGTGCTGATATCAGTGGCGATCGCGATGTTTTTACCAAATAATTTATGTATTCGTTAAGCTTTTTTGGTTATTAAGTATGGCTAAACATGAAATGAAATTCTGTTATTTTAAGATTTTGATGTGAATTACGAGTGTACATACATTTATAAGGCGAGCTTTACTGAATGATTCAATAAAAAATTATCTCATCATCACTATGCATATTTAGTTATGTGTTATTAATTATTTATTTGACCTTTACTTTTAATATTTTAAATGTTTATAATTTTTTATTATTTTACTTTATTGTAAGCATTCAATATAATTTTCGAGTGCATTAAATTCAAATTATTGTTTAAAAAATGTAAACAAAACAATGACCAGAAAACCACAAAAATTCTAAAATCCGCACAACCTCTGGTTTTAAGTATTGCAGATTTAAGGGAGTCTACAGTATATATATATATATATATATATAGATATATATATTTTGGTACTTTAATTTCAAGTTTCTTAATGAGGTGTTATTCTACCTTTCAGCTCCAAAACAGAATAGGTCTTGCAACTGCATTTCGTGGAATCCAGTCGATGCCAATTTGGTGAGTAATGTAATGTTGATAAGAAACATTCATAGTTTATATTCAATGGTTGGAGTATCATAGTTGAGATTTTTTCCAATAGAGCGAAAATAGGCCGGGACCAGGACTCGAACCTGGGTACTTTGGTTTACCGTACCAACGCTCTCCCTACTGAGCTATCCCGATGATATCCTGGCTGGCATATTTCACTCTTATAAATTTGGACAAGGCTGCGAACTACAGCACTAATTTCATTCATCCGAGCTATAAATATAGCATTTACATGATGAATCTGTAAATGCTATAGTTATAGCTCAGATGGATGAAATTAGCGCTGCAGTTCGCAGCCTTGTCCAACAAATAAGAGTGAAATATATCAGCCAGGATATCGTTGGGATAGCTCAGTAGAGAGAGCGTTGGTACGGCAAACCAAAGTACCCAGGTTCGAGTCCTGGTCCCGGCCTATTTTCGCTCTGTTGGAAAATTTTTTAACTATGATACTCCAACCATTGAATATAATTTACGTAGTTGAATATACTTTCCTCTGTTCATTATGATTCATAGTTTAGTTCAGCAATTTTCAAAGTGTGGGGTGTACCTCCCTGGGAAGATGCCCGAGTTTCCTGGGGATGGCATGAGAACTTTTCAGATTACTTTGAAACTAAGTTATCTGGACAAAAAGCATCTTCTTTCATTGTAAAGGAATTCATTTTGCAAGATAGGTTTTGGGCAATTCAACATTCGGTAGTTTTTCTTTCCCCCCAAAACTCTCTTCTATTTTATCTGTCCTAGGGTTATTTAAAATTTCCTCTTTTCTCCTGATAGTTGAAATAATGAGATCACATTTAATGCCTTTATACATACCAACAGTTTATTGGAAAATAAATATAAAGATTCTGTACCACAAGTGACATATTTAATTTAATACCTCGTCAACATCGGAGATGCCAATTTTGGTACCTCAGGGGAACCATCATAGCAAAAAGTTTGAAAACCCATGATTTAGTTTTTTATTAATGACTTTATCTGTTTAATTTTTGTTGAAAATGCACTATTAACCCATTAGGCGCCGCTATATATATTAAGCAACTTTTTAATGAAACAGTTGTTTTTTATTTATGAATAGAAAGTCTTTAAGGTATTTCTGAAGAAAAAGAATTAAAAAATTCGAATATTTAGAAAAAATAGCATGTTCCCAAAATGGGAGCAATGGTGCCTAATGGGGGTAAATTTTTTCACAAATTTTACTTATGCCTCCGTGCATTTATGTTTGTTATTTCTCAGTTTTTTCGCTATAAAAGGGATAATATCATTCTGAAACTGATATTTTACGATTAATTCATATAAATTAGTCCAACATCTACATTTATAATAAAAATAAAAAATAAAATTTCCGATTCCATAAGCATTTTCACTATCCACCTCTTTATTTTTCTTCAATACATAATTTTTGTCCTACTATTTTACATGAAAATGATTGAACATTTCTTATGCAGCATTATATTACATTTTTTTCGTTTTCTGAAATTGGTTTTTTAACAATATTTTTTTTTGTTTTTGCATTTTGTTTAGTTTTTTCCATATTCCAATTTGAAGTTCGCCTGAACTTTCATCTAAAATATCAAGCCTGTGTTTAATACTTTGTCTTTTTTAAACACTAAATTAGATATTTCTTGATTGTCTCTTGATTTAGAATTTACAGAAAGTTCTACTCCACCAAATATAACATGGGATGAATCATCACATAAATTATTTTCTATTACATATGTAATAGAAAATAATTTATGCGACATACATATGAGGAAGATATCTTCCTCATATGTTACAATACTGCAATCGGGTGGCAAACAAACAATTTCGGGAACATCCGAAAAATCATCCAAATCTAAAAAATTGTTCAATCATCTTCCATGTAAAATAATCAGAAAAAATTATGAAATGATGAAAAATAGAGAGATGGATAGTGAAAATGCTTATGGAACTGGTAATTTCATTTTGTTTTTTATTATAAATGTAAAAGTTGGACTAATTTATATGAAATCTTCTAAAAATATTAGTTTCAGAATGATATTATACCTTCTATAGCTAATAAGTTGAAAAATAAATACCACAAATGCACGGAAGCATATGTACAAGTTTTCAAAAACCTTACCCCCATTAGGTGCTATTGCTCCCATTTTGGGAACATCTTATTCTTTCGGTAATTGTGATTGATCTATTATACATATTAATTCCGGATTGACGTTGTTTAACATAATACACTGTTATGAACATATTTTAACTAAAAAATATAATTTTTATTATAAAGTTTTTAAAAAAATTTTTTTTTTTTTCGAATACTGCCAAAAAGCTATTTTTCGTCTTTTCTAACACGTTTTAAAAAATAAAAATTTCTAATGAAACTTAACAAAAAAATTTCAGATGTCATCTAATATATTCAAAATGCAAATAACATGAACCTTTTAACAATTTATAAAATATGCACTTTAGAAAAAAATCTTAAAGCAATGTTCCCAAAATGGGAGCAATGGCGCCTAATGGGTTAACAAAACATTTATAGGACACCCCAATGATGGAAGATTCCTCGATTTAAATGGATATTTACTAAATTTTAGTTGAATTTTGATTATGAAAGATTCCAAAAATAGCGAGATCATATGTTGAAAAGCACTGTGTTGTATATTGTATTTTTTTTTCTAAATTTTATGTCCAATAAGTTTGTAAGATGTATGTATGTATGTATTTAAAACATATCTAGAGACAGTGCATTAAGAGAATGGAGATAAAAAAAATTTTAAAGTATGGAGCTAATTTAAAAATGAAAAAATATTTAATATTCTTAGCTATTTTGGTGCATCCATAAAGTAGGCCAATGAAGCATTTGCTTTGTGTGTGTGTTTCTTTTAATTATTATTTTTTCTTAATTGTTTTAATTTTAAAATTTAGAAGAAAGAAAATATTTATTTTGATATGAATTTAAGAAAAATAGTGTTTTTACAAATCAGATGATGCTACATTATGTGTACTATGAGTATAATTAAACTTTAAAACTTCATCTTAACAGTACTAAGTAGATGTAGCAGTAATTGGAATTCATCACTAGCCCATTTAACTATGAAAATAAGAAGTAAAAAACATGAGTCAAATAAAAAGCACTTATTATCTGCTCTTTTAATCACTTCTGTGGACCATCTACAAACTTTAACTAATCAAGTGGAATAACAAGCAAAATTGGGATAAAAACACTCCCATGTTTACAATTAAAGGGCAACATATGTGACATAAACAATTGAGTGGCACATTAAGTATTCAGGGAAAGAAAATTGTGTTTATTCACAAAATTTGATGTCAGAAGAAAAGAAGGCTTTTCACAAAATTCAATCTAAAAAAATAGACCCTTTGTAAAATCTAATTTCAGGAAAATGAATCCTTCATAAAATACCCTCTTGTAAATCATCCCTCGTTAATACTTAATTATAATTGTGGAGTATCGTAGAGTGTAATTCTACAAAAATCAAATTTTGTGTTGGTCATTATTGCACACCGGTTCCTAATCACCACAATGTCTTGCTTTGCTTCCTTTGTTCCCCCATCATTTGGAATCAATGTCAATTGATTGGTGAATGACACAATCTGACACGGACATGCCACATTCATGGGGCTGTGGCAATCGGATTTTCTGTGGAATGTTTTACTGTCATCTAACATATGTTTTGTTTTGTGGTTTGAGTTTTCATTGCAGCTTTTATTATTATTTAGCACTTTAATTAGTTTGATGTCCAGCTCGTTATTATTTTCTGTAAAGTATGAAATGTTGGCAACATTGTATTGTCGAGGAGTTTATCAGAACTGCAATTATTATGCTAAAAATAATAATAATAAGATTGTCTGATGCCAAGGACTGCGATACAATTTCAGAGGGGTTTTTTTAGAGCAAACAGCCAAAATGTAATTTTAGAAGAAATCCCATGTCTAATAATCCAAATAAAGAATTTAATTTTGTCTCCTACAAAAATAAATAAAAATTTTAAAAAATCATTTGTGGATTAAAAAGATCATCATTCTAAATCAAAAATAAAATTTGTCTTCGCCAGAAATACTACTTTCCAAAAATCCAGTCAGGAAAAGAACCTTTAGATAAAATATCTTTAAAATCATGCCACCAATCCAAATGTAATTGATTTTTTGTGTGTGTGTGTGTGTGTGAAATTTCTTTTTTCATAAAAATAAAAATACTCCACAAAAGTAAGATCCTAGGGGGAAGATGAAACCTTGACAGACCCCTGGTATTATTATTTAAATATTTGCTCTACTTCAAGCAATGTCAGCCAGAATTAATTTCATAATTGGTTTTAATCTTCTGTAACTGATTAAGTAACTATTACTAAGTATTGAAATGATCATAACTATAAGAATTTGTATAAATTTTAATGATAGTGTTGAAATTTTAGATGTAAGCATTAAAAAGGAAAGTAGATTGAAGTAATTGTAAAAATAATTTCATAATATTTGGAAAAACTGTTTGAAATTGGAAAATAATCAAGATAGCCTTTTATTCTACTTCGGTTTCACAAACTAAGTTGAAATAGTTTTTGATGGGGGTATTTTTGTTTGTTTGATTATCATTATATACTTTTGCTGTTGTTAAGCTTTTAAAAACTTTCAATTAGGGCTCTATATTAAATATTATTATATACATTATGTATTAAAATATTTGCAGTATTTTTTGTTAATTTTTTTTAAAGTTTTGATTATATAATAATGAAATTTAATAACCTTAATGCGTATATTAGAATTGTTTAAGATAAAAGTTCACTTTGTCTGAAATTCAGTCTTACTTTTGTACTTAAAAAAAGTTTTCTGCTATGAAATAACGATACTTTTTGCATTTTATCAGTAAAATACTAATTCAAAGTTATATACAAAATATAATATAGACTACATTAGTTATTCTTTGTTTTCCTTTAAAAAAAGTGCTCGAACTTTGTAAGGAAAAGAAAAAAATCAGAACCAGTTTCTATAGTAGCAAAATATAAAATGGTTAAAGTGTTTCTCAATTCAATATAATTTTTTAAAGTATTTGTTGGGTGCAGAATAAGGTGAAACTAACTTAAAATATATATTGTAACAATATATGTTTTAAGTTAGTTCAGTTGCTTATTGTTATTTTGTATAGCAAAAAAATGTAATTTTCTGTTGTTTGAATCAAAGAAAGATTCATTGAAAAAACAATTTACTGTTAAAAGTAGCTTATATGCTTTTCTGGAAATGTAAATCTGTGTAACTTTTGCACTAAATTATTAGTTTTTTATGTCTGCATGCATGGATAAACACGAAAATGCATAAAATATTTCCTTTTTTGAAAATATTTGTTCTGTTTTACATTTGTTTATTTTTTTACAGCGATACATCAAATACTTAAATGCTTTATCATTTGAAGTGATTGTTTGAATAATTTGTGTAGTATTTTTATATTGCAACTCATGTATTGCAGTGAGTATTGTTGTTATGTACTAATGATAAAAGATTGTGCCACATTGGCATAATTGTAAGAGCAGACAGTTCCGAGTTTGAATGGGAAAAATACCATATTTACTTGCCTATTTTTCACACTTTTTTAACTATTTTTTAGATAGCAGAATTAGGGGTGCAAAAAAGGTGCGGGTTATTTTTAAAGTATTTTTTATATTAATTTATCTGAAGGAAAACTTTTGTTAAGTGAAGAAATGACTATCTTTAATATATAAATATAATGTTTTAGTAAATAAATAAATAGGAAATAAAGTGAATGTCAATTTCAGCAGTTATTTAAGTAAATAATTAATATTAGATCAAATCAAGTGCAGTTTTAACAGGACCCGTGCTTACTATCATGTTTGATTTTCTAAGCACATATTGCTTGTGCCAGTTTCAAATCAGGGTTCTGTTTAGAAAAAATTTGACTGCTTTAAGGACCCTTCACCAATTTTCTTATCTTAAAACAGAACCCTTCACAACTTTTTTCATCTTAAAACATGACATTTTACAAAATTTTTTGTCTTGAAATTCACACATTTAATCCTTTTAAAATAAAATCGAACCTATCATAAAACATCTAGAGCCGCCAAAGAACCTATTACATAGCCATATTTATAAAGTATATATGTATACATATATAAATTTATATATCTAATTTTAATGCATTTATGTACATTTGTTTGTTAAAGAAGGATCTTGTTAGAAATCGACTGTCTAAACAGGAAACTGAAAATAATGCTAATTTAAAATTCCCAAAATTATTATTAGATTTTTCACAAGTATAAAATACCATTTGCAAATTTCACAAAACAGGACGCCATGAAAAAAGTCTGGTCAGACCCCGGCAAATAAGTGCTCCATTCACCCTAAATTGTTATCTGGTGACTATATTATTATTATTTTTTTCTTTCAGCAAGCAAACTATTCTAATCTTTAAGGTCTCTCATGAAAACCATTATTTTCCTTAGGCATTTTAAATTTAGAACATAAACAATCTTTGCAAATGAAAACAAATCTTAGCTTATGCTAATAAATTTTCAACAGAAAGCACTATTGTGCCACACAACTTAACACCATTATTGGTAGCATAAAACCACCTGCACTCTTGGAGCAGGTGAACTGGAAATAAAGTGTTGAATTTATTTCTTCAGATACACAAAACCTACATTGAAACATGATTTTAAATTTCATTATTAAATGAAAATTGCCAGGACATATATTAAAATAAAATCTTATTTCATAATAAAAATTTCCCATATTCTTCTTGTAGAAATCATGATAAACTTTTTTTTTTTTTTTTAAATTTTTATTTTTAAAAGTAGGGATGTGAAAAATATGCAAACCATTTTTGACTAAAATTTTCTTTCAAAAGTAAGAGTTATGTAAATTAAGCAAGTAAATATGGAAATTAAAATTAGTTCTATATTTTAAAATATAATTTCTTGTTCATTTCGTGTGAGTCAGCATTTTTATTTAAAAATCTCTTTACTGAAAGATGAGTATTTGTAATAATATTAACTGTAATCAGTAATTAACTAATTCTTTGTCTTTTAAAAAATGTTTTTCTTTCTAGATTTCTTTTGATTTTTTCTGTGAGAGTTAATGCAAGAATTGAATGATTTGTATAATGTCTGTACTTTAAAATTTCGACTAAAGTTGAGTGTTTGAAATTGCATCTGAACTATAACTTAGCAGAAGTCGAACTAGAATTTTCAGGTCTGCATGAGCTAAAATTTTTTTGGCCTTTGTTTGCCCCAGTATAAAAGCTCAGCCCTGTCCCAGCCCAACTTAGTTTCTGTAAGAAATGTTATTTCTTAACTAAAAAGCATTCTACAATTAAATTTTTTTTAAAGAATATATATTGCATACATATTTATGCAATAGCATTTTTTATTTTTAATAAATTCACAAGCCATGGAGTTCAGAATACATAACGTAGTCCACTACGCACACGAATGCTCGTGTAAGAAAATTAATGTAGTTTAGAATGACAGAAAAAGATGGTTAAAGAAAATTATAATTTTAAAGAATTAAAAAAAAAATTGATTTGAAATAAAATGTTTCTCTGTAATTTGAATGGATATGTATTAATGAGGCATTTTTTAAATCATTAGCCGTTCAATGATTGGCTTTATATAGCCCTACATGCATGGCTCCAACTTTTACTTTTTTTTTTTTTTTTTTTTTTTTTGCTACTATTTTTTAATAGAAATCTTCATCTTAGAAATTCTACAGTTAAGTAAGATGTATTAAAAAATAGTGGTAGCAAAGAGCATAAAAATTGGAGATACACATGTAGCACACATTTTTATAATATTTTTATATTTACTCTAACTTAAAGCAGCTATTTTATTAATTTTATTGTCGAAAAAGTCAGTTATAAGTTGCCACTGTATTTAACAATCCTAAAAAAATTGTCTTTCATTGTGTTTCAGTTGCTTCAAGGTCTAGATAAGTGCAGAGGTGAGAATAGCATTTTGATATGGGATATCACTCGATCAATGTCCAATGCGTTAGATGCTGTTTCAACGTTTGAAAGACGCTCTGTTTTCCAGCTAGAGCCTGCTGCTGCTACGAAGCCTTTTATAGAATTTGGTAAAGTTTAAAAATTTCTTTGTCTTGAACCACCAAAGAAATTTAAAATTCTGTATTAAATTCACAAATTCAAAATATTTAATACCTGATTCACACTTTTGTGTTTTTGTAAAGCAAGTGTACAATGTAGTATCATCAAGTAGTACAGTATAGTACCATAATGTACATAATAGTACCATCCAGTGGACCACATAATTTACACTTGTATATTTTTTCACATCCAATAGAAAATTTCAGTAAAAAACAAAGATTCTTGTAATTTTTACATTTCTACATAAAATAGTGAAAAGTATGAGAAAAATTTAATTTCATATTAATTTAACCATGTCTCTTGATAATTATCATTTTTCTATATTTCAGTTTGGTTCTTAGGAGCAAATTCTTTTTTTTTTTTTTTCTCTCAGCTGTTGCATGACTATGTGCAGATAGTATGTGATATCATAAATCTAATGATGCACTGGTACTGATTTATTTACATTCATAATATTTAAGAAAAATAACAATTTCACTGAATTTTTTATATGCAAAGTTGACTGCTTTGCTGAAGCTAAAGTAGCAATAGGGTAGCTGAAAATGAATTCAGAGTTTCAAAAAAGGTTTATTTGATGTTATCTCAAACAAAAATATATACTGAGTGAAACAATTAAAGGTATATGAACATTTTGTGGCTTCAAGTCTGTGAAAAAGCATTTGAATAAAAGGTACTAAAATATTTTCATTCTCAAAAGAACAAAGGATTGTTGCACTAAATATATATGCACATGTTTTATAAATTACATCCTGTATTTGTTTACTAACATAAAGGGTTTTAATTTTTATATTTTATTGTAGAGTGTTATTTAATGTTTTTTCTTCATGTTCAAAAACTAGCTCTGAATTGCTGAAATTGTGATACATTTTGTTTTATCTTAGTCATTTATATATTAAAATGTTATATTCGTATGGATAGATAGTCCTTTCTCTTTTAACTCTTTCAGTTTCTCTTTGAGAAAATTTAATTCTATCAGAAAAAAAAATTCACATAATTTTTGCATCGCCAATTTTTGGCACCAAAGAAATGAAGAAAAATATTGCGATTAGGTCATTTATGGTATATGATTGCTTCAGATGTGGAACATGTTATGCACAGTACGCTTTGATTATTTGAACACCTGCCGGGATCAGATAACTGGACAAATAAAAGCACACTGACTGTAACATTGAAGAAAAAGTGATTGGACCATTGCTGTAAAATATTTAAGTTACAATAGAAGTTTGAACTGTAAATCTTTTGTAGGATATAAAACACCTCATAATAAAGAGTTTTGTTTGTCTATGATAAAAACAAGTGTTCATTTTATTTTGATGTTCATGAAAGCGGTATTTCCAATGCCCCGCTTTCCTTTAAGTGTCACCATTAGATCCTAATGTCTGTGAAGCCAATTATCAGTAACCATTGACAGATTATAAAGAGGGTCATTTAAAAATGTTTCTCTCTGTGAAAATAACCTCTCCTGTTTCCCAGCCCTTGCATTAGAAGAAAGGAGGAAGTAGCTTTTGTGAAGGATTTCATCTGTATGTGGGCAGTATTGTAATCATGGAAAAAAAAAAATTATAATGCTACACAGAATATTCTCATGGGGGAGAGACAGTGGATCACTGCTCCCTCCCTCTCTGGGAACGTTGACATTAGATGTCCATTAGTTTTATTTTTCACATATAAATTTCAGCATCCCCCCCTCAGATATTCCTTTATAGTTTTATCATTCACATTCAAGAGGTGTAAAACTGATGTAATACATGTTTTCCTTGAAAACTTTAAATCTCATCTTGGCAATTATTATTTTCTAAAAATCTAATTTTATACAAAGTTTTACTTTTTTTTATAGTTTTCTACAAAGAAATTGTTTGTCTTGACCTGTATTATCACTTTTGAAAGTCAGTTTAGATACACCCTGTATATATATACTTAGAAGCAATTTATTCAATATATATATTTACATACATAAATCAGCAATTCTACTTCATCCGTTTTGTTTTTGTGGCTATTTATAACATATGATTAACAAACTTCACTTTTATAGGCTTAAAATGTGTTAAATTACCAACGCCACTATAAAAAAGTACGTTGTATTCCACTATATTAAATTTGCATAATTTTCTTTTTTGTGTATCCCCCTTCCTTTAATATATATATATATATATATATAATTAGAAAAAATATTAAAGACACTATTTTTCCTTTTTACTTTGTTTTGGTCAAACAATCTTCAAACAATAAATATTATAATGTGAAAGTTTTAATTATGTATTTCAATTATTGCATTTAATGTGTATCTTTTGTTTGTTTAAAATGAAATTATCTCACTCTCTCTATATAAAATAGAATAATGTTTTGTTAATTTTTTTAAACTTGTATTTGTACTTACTATTAAAAATAAATAGGTTTATATTTTAATTCATCTTTTCGGAAATTCCAGGAACCTCCGAGTCCACTCACTCCATCCATTGGTTTCACAACAATCCAAAGCTTTTTGTGTGTGGATTGGGCAGCAAGTCACTCAAGCTATTCGATGTGAGAGGTTTGTTGATTGGTTATTTTTCACATCATAAGGGGGGAAAAAAAAGGAGGGTGTCTAAAAAGTCACCATACATTTTTCAGAATAGGATTCTAAATCCAATTTCTGATAAAACGTTTTTAACAGAAAAAATAAATAGCCACTGTTTGTGCTTGCCTGTGTGCCTATGTGCATTGGTGTATGAGGTATTATTCTCCATTAAATCATAACACCTATTTAGCTTGCTGAGCTGCTTTAGTCCTTAGCTTCAAGTTTAAACGCCTAGTAATGTGAAGACACTCACAAACCAAGGCAGTGTTCTTTTCAAATTCTCGTTTGCATTTTTTATTTATTTTTTTTTTTGGCATAGGAATTCCTGAAAATTCTTTCGATGTATCTTCAATTTCTTTGTGATAATTAATAAAAATTTCTCATTTGCATTATTTGTCTGTTAAGTGACGAAGATACATAAATGAATCTTCGAAATTTAGTACACAAATCAGAATATATGTGTATGTATTGACTTACGAGTGCAAAGCATAACCCTGGACAAGGAAGCACTGCCCCTCAGGCTGATGGGCTGGCGAGCCAGTCTGAGTCTGTTTAAATGGAGTGGTAAAATTTCCAAACAGCAGAATGTGGAATAGTGAGCTCATGGCTGTAGATGACTTGCAACTATGTGTAACAGCTTGTAGGGAAGAGTTCCATATCCTGTGCCAGTAGTTTTGGCGAGTTTTTGTTTGGTGATAATTTTTTCGATGTGGTAGATGAGATCTTCAGCCTTGCAATCTTTTGCCAGGGTTGCTTTTTTTTAAACAATATTTTTTCTGTAGATGTAAATATATTTTTTTTACATTTTATAGGTATTTTTCTATTTTGTACATATATTTTTTTTAATTGTAATGGCAGTTGTGAGATTTTAATTTTTTTTATCTCTGCCTTTGGAAATATTAAAAAGTAAAAAAAAAAAAAGATTTATATAAAGTTCATAATTTTTTGCATTTTTACGTGGACAACAACTCTATTTTATGATTTTAAGTGCTATTAATATGATATCTATCTTTTGTGAGATTTAAAGTTATTTTCAGTTAGTTTTTCATTTGTTTATTAATTGTTTACAATATGCTCTCCTGACAATAGCCGTTATTTATCACAGAAAGGTTTCTTACATTTATTAACTATGTTTATGTATTCTCATTACTTGTTAAAAAATAAAAAATGACGATAAAATTTTGTTTTAGCATTGTATTTACTTTTGTAAGATGGTGCAAAAGCACGGTTTTGTAAACATATGTTTATTAATGTTTAAAAAGTATACTTTTCTGCCATCTTCAAAAAATTTGGCAAGATGCTAAAACTGCGATTTTTTTCGTCAACCGACACAGAGTATGGATTGCACATTTTGCACAACATCTGGTGCTATTAAAGGTCTGCCTAAGCGATCTTCATCTTTAGTACTTGGGTTAGTTCATAAGATTTTTAATAGCTGCTCTGGTTGGTGGTGGATTTTCTGAATTTTTGGATGAAGACCACCTGCATTGGTTCACATGTTAATCCACACAGATGAGCACAAATAATGATGATTCATATAACCTGTAGATGAATTCTCAAAAATGTATACAGGGTGATTATAGACACCGTATAAGTAAAAACTAGTCATTGGGGGTGACCATAATACTTACCCATCATGGATAGGCATAATATAAAATATAAAAATAAAACATGTGGAAACTATTTATAAAATGCATCGGCATTCGAATAAAATCGTGGCTTGATGACGTCCTAAACTTTAAATGCTCTATTACTGAATTGTGTAACAGAAACATCCTTATAACTCCAAAATTGATAATCATATTAACTAACAGTTTATTGCATCTGATTAAGCGTCACTTTTCCAATTAAAATATATCTTTGAATTGCAATTTGAATGAAATACAGGGTCATGAAAAATCGAAGTGTGTGGAAAATCGGATTACCAATATCTCGGCAGTTCATTATCCGATCAACTTCATTCTTTATGCAAAATTTATGTTTTTTTATTGTCTTTTATATTCACTCCTTAAAAAAAACAATTTCGAAATTTTTCATATACCTTTTATCAGAACGAATATTTCGAAAAGTCTGAAAAAAATTAGTTCCGGATAATCAAGATTACTGAAATTCAATAAGCTTCTATTATTACATACTAAGTACATATCAAATTTCAAGTCTCTATCTCAATTTGTTCAGGAGATAAAGCGTTTACAAACACACATACAGACAGACAGACGTCAAAATTTTTTTAATGTTTTTCAGAATCTTCAGTGTTTGAAACATGTAAATCCGTCAAAACATTTTTTTCCATTTTTAAAACGATTACAAGACTTACCCTGTACTACATATATGATGGGTAAATAATAAGTTATTTTGAATAATGTGAAAATAATATTTGAATGTATAAAATGTGTTGAACTAATTTAAGTCTTTGACATTACAGATAATGCCAAAGTTCAAGTTTCCACCCAAACAAAAGCTGTTTTTAATTTGTGTGTTGATGCTCAGGTTGAACACAGGATTGCATCGTCAGTCGATGTAGGTCATGTACATTCTTTTTTTAGATTACAGATTTTTAATAATGTTTTTTTTATTCCTGTGTTGAAAATTTGAATGTGAAATGACTGCTTTATATTTTAATTAATTTACTCTACTGGATTGGCCGAATCAAACAAATATTGTAATGTGAAAGAGATGTTTTTTTGTTGTTGTTTTTTTTAATCTTTAATTGAAGGATACTTTCTCTCATGCTTTATTAGGGAATTGACAAAAATAAAAAAAAACTTAAATTGAGCTGTCACTTTTTTTTTTTTTTTTTACTTTTTGCATTCATACAGTGTAAAAATTGTAATCATAATAAGGACCTGATTATGGAAATATTGATATATTTTTACGTTTTGAGGTTCTCTGACTCCATTTTCATTATTTTTAAACCTTCCCATATGATATGTATATTAGAATTTTCTCACGTTTCAAATCCCCAAAGCTGTTTTTAATGTCATTATGTATGTATGTATGTGTGAGTGCTCAAACTATGCTTCAGACCCTTGTAGAAGAACTAACTGGTTTGCATTTTTGAAGAAATCAGCCGATCTAAACTTTGGTATCTAAACCTTTTTTCTACCATTCTATAACCATAACTGATAAACATTTTTTCTTATATCTCAATTATTACTCATATTCATCTTATGTCGATATTAAAATATTCTAAAATATTCTATTTAAATATTCTAAAATGATTCATTTTTGGTGAGAAAAAATTACGTAATTCTCATACACTCGAAACTAGTGGTTGTCATGATGGCTCATATTTGATGCCAACTTTGGCTGTGAATCCGATTACAGAAGATTGCTCTGTAATTGAATTATTTTAGTGGAATAAATTGCATAATTACATATTTTTTCAGTTACTTTTGGATTACCTGTTATCTGAATGCAAAGTATTCTATAAAGTGTTAGGAAACTCGAGTAAAATTACTCCAGATTATTTATTTATTTATTTTTGTGTGTGCATGAAATAGAGATTTGTACAGACTGAAATTTTCTGACCTGGACCTGTTTATCTATTTATTTATTTTTTGCATATCAAAATGATAAAAAATAAAGTAAATCAGGCTGATAAGGTTGAGTTCAAATTAATTCCTACAGAAAATGATACTATTTCTTAACCAACATTATTGTACAATGAAAAGTCTTTTAAAAGAATGCATATTTATGCAAAAAGTTATATGCTTACATGCCAATCATTACTTAAATATCATTTAAATGTCACGATTGCATTAAAAATATTAATGTAGTTTAGAATTTAAAAAAAAAAGGATTTGCTTAAAAAAATCATAATTTTAAAGCTCTGTAAATAAAACCCTTGTTTGCTATTTATGATACATAGATATGAATGTAGCAGTATTTTAGATTCATCCTTATCAACCTGCATATGCCAACCACTGCACAAATTAAAAATTTCTCATTGAAATTTTTTAAACCATTGTTGAAAATGGCATTCATTAATAAGCAAAGGACAGAATATAAACAAATATTCTCGTCAACCAATCCCACTTTTTTTTCTCTACCAATTAGCCAAACTCGTCACCATTCATACACCCATCAGATCGATTTTTGTCCTTAGTTTTGCCCTGAGTCATGTCAGGGTTTTTTTTCTGATCTACTCAAAAAATATTTCAGGTTGTGGAGTAACAGTTACATGGAGTCAAAAATTCCATGGCATGGTAAAAAATGCGTAATATTTCACCAATTTTACATGGGGGGTGGGGGGGGGGGAGTGTATATGTCAACATCAGTCAGTACATTTTGTACTGATGGTGATTTCTAATTACATTAGTCTGCAATTTACTTTGATGCTTAAAATGTGGTTATGATAATTATAACTACCATCACTGTTGATGATAATTATAATTATCATCAACAAGTCTGAACTTTTTTTCAAAAGAATGTACTGTTCTAAATGTTTAAATGATGATTTATACCTGGTCATTTCTGAAAGAAATTACTTAGTAAAATTGTATAGTGGTAATTTTTTTGTTTATTTTCGTAATCTATAAGTAATTTATTACAAGACAAAAACATATACTATCAAACAAAATCAAAGTGCTAAATGGTTTTATCTGTATATGTAAGTAAATTTCTTTTAGAATTATTGTTTCTAAATTTTATATCAATTTCATCTATCATTTTATTTTACTTTAAAAAATAAAAGCAGTGAAGCATTACTAGAAAATTAAATTAATTTCTTTGTATTTATTTATATAATCCTGTATTTTAAATGTTGCTTGAAAATGATTAAATACACATATTGGTATTTAAGAGTTTTCTATGGTTTATTATTATTATTATTATTTTGAATTTTGATATAACTGATATAAAATGACATTACTGATATAAAATAACATATTTACTGATATAAAATGACATTCTGTTATAATTTATTTCATATTAATACTTTTCTTTTTTTTAAATGCAGAACAATATTGCCTTATGGGATGTTCGAAATTTTGAGAAGCCTGTATCCTTTATTTTAACTGTGGTCAATTATTTTAATTGGTATTTACTTTTGATTTTCTGTACGTTTGAAAAAAAAAATAATTTATTGAATGAGAGAGAGGGAATTTTGAAAGCTAAAAGTTTTCTTCTAAGTTAATCATGTTAGAATTTAAAATCACCTCCCATAAAAAATGTGTTGTATAGAATTGTTGTTCTTGGGGGGAATATTATTAATAGCTTGAATTTACATTTATCTGTGTTTTCACTCGATGCCAACAGTTTTCTCCTTTGACTACAATTTCTCTAATTCCGTGACACAGTTTTTAAATGACGTGCTTTAAAAGACATTAGACCTTCATTGAAAAGCCGGACAACAGTGGTCCAGGAATGGGTTGTCCTTGTGAACATTTTTTGCATGTAATGCTTTATCTACATCTTCGAAATTTGACTTTCTCATCGTTTTGCATTTCACACTGCCTTCTTCTCTGTCCAAAACTGATACAAAGTTTTAAATCGAATCACTTTTTTTTATTTTTTAATATCCAATACAGTTGATGTGCCAATGCCATATTCAAGTGCTATGTTGTTTCCATTTTCGCCTTTCTTCAATCTTTTAACAATCTCAATTTTTTGATGGCACAACTATTTTGCACTTTCCAAACATGTTTGAAAACACCTCCTACACGTACAAAACTTATTAGAAAAATAGTGTGTGTACTCTAGCACGTGTTTCAAAAGCAAGTGTAACTGGAAATGCATTACCCCCCTTCTCCAATTCTTGGAAAAAGAAGAATCTTAATCCTTTTATTCAATCCTTTTTACTCCCCATCCTCTACTTCCCACCCTCATTGAAACTGGGCAGAACAAACACAAGTGGAGAGGGGGTGGGGGGGGTCCCTCTTACTAGTGACACCCCTCTTACTAGTGACACCAAGGGACAAAAGAAGTAATTTTTCGAACCCCTTCAAAGAATCTGAAGTTAAAGAGGGATTTTTGTTGAGAAAAAAAAATATGTGTGGGACAGTCAAGCACTAGAAGTGAAACTTCTTAGGTTCTGATTTTATGCATTGTTCTCTTTGCAAGAACAATGCTTCATTGGCGATTTTATTATTTCAGGATTAGGAAATGGTTGTTTAACAGTTAACTTTCGTGACATCCAGCCGATTTTACCCTACTGTGTCTAAAGAAATTTCACTTCAAAAATGTTGGAAAAGTATGGTCCTTGATCGATCTGGTTAATTGAACAATCTGGTTAATCGGCACTCCACTTTATTACAGTTATGACTCAGGTACAAATGAGGAGAATACTATTTATGAGACATTTAAGCCTACGTGATTTTAACTTGTTTTCTTTTATTAATTTATGATTTATTTCAACCTGCTTATGTTACATAATTTTGACTTTTCATACTTTGTTTTTAGACCACTATCATTGTACACATTTTAATTATGAAATTTTGTCTTTTATAACATGATATTATGACTTCATTGGATGGTTTTAACTACATTTCTTCATCATATTACATTTCTGTTTGATTCATCGTTTTCATGACAAGGTTTTAAGGTAATTTTGAAAAATAATTTACCATTAAATCCCATACAACCAATCAACCAAAAAAAATTTTGTTAATTTTATTTTCTTTTTATGCCAGTCAAGCAAAATATAAATTTTAATTGTATAATGAGTTGATTTAGTTCTGTTGTAATTTAAAATAGTCTTGTTTATGTATTAAAAATATAGGAAAGTAAAATGTGGGGAAGTCAGAGATAATGAAAAGGTTCAAATTCAAATGCTGCCACCCTATAGATGCAGTGGATGCCAGTTTGGCATCTGGCCATCCGATGACTGCTCCGTATGAGATAAGCTCACCAACTTCCGTTTAGATAACTGCAGTCTCCAAGAACACGCTAATTTGCTCTGTTTTAAAACGATTACAGAAGATTAAATTATAATTAAATGATCAGTTTTTATTTTCTGTATTTATTTTTTAAAACATGGATGGTTTTAAAGATTGATTATCTATTTTCTTTCTGGTCTTCTTATTACTTTTAATTTTCTATTAACATTGTTTTTATGTTTATTTTCAATTTCACTATCCATATTACAATTTGACAATAATTGCATCATTTTAAATTATGAGTTGTATCAGTATTAACCTGTCATTCCCGTCGTTGGGTTTCAGGGGAAAAAAATTCATAGTGTGACTTACTGGATAACAGCAATTAACCTAACTACAAACATAGGTATTCGAAATTTTATCTTAGAGGTGTCATATACCAAATTCCTTGTAAAGGTTGCAAGTCAAGCTACATAGGTGAAACTTCATTTAAGAAAGGCACTCTAATATTAGTATTTGAACTCTAGTATTTGAATTGGACCATGTTCCTGATTTTGAGAATGCACAAATTGCTAGATCGAACTATAGCTGTGTCTTCCTGGAGGTTTGGATGATGGTTTTGTCTGAGTCTCCAATTAATGAAGCTGCCCAAGTACTGGCAAAATACGATGTTTTAATAGAAAAATTCAAACAGAATTGGAATGACAAATTCACCTTGTAGTTAAAACAGATAAAATACTTATTAAAAATATACTTAAAAGAGCTGAAATGCTGAAATGAGACAGACATACAAGACGAGTACAAGATATTATAAACTTTAATCCTGAGTTCTTTCGAACACACACACGTTTATTATCATTAGAAATTTTGAGTAAAGGAAATAACGCATGCAATGATGGTTTCTCTTACATCATACCTGAGATATGGTTCAATATTTTGAAAATATCAAAGACTCCAGCGCCTGAATGCACGGACCTTTCATACACCCCTATAAATTAATAGACAAAGCCTTGTTCAAAATCCATTATGTAACAGCACAGTGGAAGCAACACTTTTATTGTTAGTCAACTTTTCCCCTTGAAAATGAACATGTGTGTGTTCGAAAGATATCGGGATTAAAGTATGTTATAATATATTACACATATGTCTGTCTTGTTTTAGCACCTTTTAGGTATATTTTTAATAAGTATTTTATATGTTTTTACAATGTTTTAATTACACTGATTTAAACTTTTTTTTTTTTTTTTTGGGGGGGGGGGGGGGGGGGGGGTTCTCATTGTTTTGTAATTGTGAACATAATACTGATGAGGTGTTCATGAAATGTATGTACATTTGTATTTTAATTGGCTTTTTATGTATGTTTTTAACATTAAATGTCTAGTTTTATATTTTAATTAATAATCAATCTATTATTTTTTTCTACCATCCACTCTTTTGTCATGACTAAGCAGTCCATTGAGTGAAGTATTATTATCAGAAGTAAGATTAATTTATAAAAGTGGAAGGTAATTCTAACATAAGATGCTTTAAAATTTACCAATCCTCTTTAATAAAAAGGTATGTGTTGCTGACGACTGGAATCGTTGCCACAGATTAATCTCAGAAAATGAAACATTTGAAGTTACTGAAAAAATTAATTGCTCGAAAAGTATTTGTCAGAAAATTGTTAGACAAACTGCGTTAGAAAGGTAAAAAATTGTATTTTTCTTGATATAAATTTCAAATCCACTGATTATGCCATTTTTCAAATATTGAATTTCAAAAATGACCAAATTTCACAACGGGGGCCACCGTAATACTTACCCATCATGGATATGCATAATGTAAAATATTAAAATAAAAATGTGTAAACTACTTATAAAGTGCATTGCAATTCAAATAAAATCGTGGCTTGATGACTTCCTAAACCTTAAAGGCTCGATTACTGAATTGCTTGAAAGAAACATCCTTATAACTCCAAAAATAATAATCGTATTAACTAGCGGTTTATTGCATCTGATTAAGCGTCACATTTCCAATTAAAATATATCTTTGAAGTGAAATTTTGATGAAATACAGGGTCATGAAAAATCGAAGAGTGTGGAAAATAGGATTCCAAATATCTCGGCAACTAATTATCCGATCGACTTCATGCTTTATGCAAAATTTATGTTTTTTTTTTTTATTGTCTTTTATATTCATTTCTTAAAATAAACAATTTCCAAAATTTTTATATACCTTTTATCAGAACGAATATTTGGAGAGTCCGAAAAAAAAGAGTTCCGGTTAATCGAGGTTATTGAAATGAAATAGGCTTCTTTCCTTTATTACATACTAAATACATACCAAATTGCAAGTCTCTATCTCAATTCGTTCGGGAGATAGAGCGTTTACAGACACACAGACGGACGGCAAAATTTTTTTTCTAAAAATATGTTTTTCGGAATCTCCAGTGTCTGAAATGTGTAAATCCATCAAAAATTTTTTTTCGATTTTCAAAACGATTACAAGACTTACCCTATACTATGTATGATGAGTAAGTAATAATAATAACAGCAATATGTCAGTACGAGTCACAAATTATAGTAACCGTATTATTCTGTTAAAATATAAAAGTGAATTATGATGTCACGAGTGCATGATTTTTATTTAATTCTCGACAAATACTAGATGCGCCATTTCTATTTAGTTGTGAATAATATAGGTTTATTTCCGTTATTAAAATATGTAGCTATAAAACATATAAATCAATGGAAAATGGTAGGTAATAAATTGTAAACGTAATAATAAACCGTATTAAAAAAACATAACTTAGTGAAATAAGTATCCGTTTTTATGTTATTATAGGATATCTAGGTAAAGGTGCAGATTACTTTAAAATACAAGGTTAAATTCACCGATATATTTTGTTTGATTCAAGGTTCTTTTGGAGAAACCGACCAGCGCAGCGGGCGTAGTCTGCTAGTCTTGTAATACTAACCAGTGAATGTTGTATATAGGATGAATAGAACACTTAATAAACATATTCTTCCGTTCTTTCAAATGCTCTGATGCTCTAATGAACGTTTAATAATAAAATGTCAGTGCCTTTTTAATACAGAAAAATAGTCTCAACAATTAGAGCTTTTCCTGGAGCACAACCCTCGTGATTGCTAAGGGATTAGTGTGCATAAAATTGGTATATTTTTCTTAAACATAAATGAGAGTAACGTTGATCATGATATCAGATCCTGTTGGAGTTCCTTAACTTATATTACAGGTTACTACAATAGTTCAAACTAAGTCAATTTTAAAAATGTGTTGGGCACCTACTAGGTAAGTTGTGCTGAGTGTGAATGGCTGTCATATTTGTATAGAATGTATCTTAATATCGTTCACATTTATGAAGTCATATATACAGGGTGTGCCTAGAAAAATGTATGATTATACAACTCCCAGTTTTTACTCATGTATAATTAATATTTAAATTCCAAAAGAATCTACATAAAATGTATAACTTTTCCTCCTACTGCAGATGTTCAGAATGATGACCATTCTGGTCAATACACTGCTGGTAACGATGGGCTATGGATTCACAAACTTGAACAAACATTTCATTGGGTGTTGTGACACATTCTTGCTCCATTGCAGTTCCGGAACAGTATCTATGAACATCCGTTCATTTCAAAATTATCTTTTATCCGATGAATTGTAAGTCGCATAGGTGGACCTGGCTGAAACTCCCTGTGATAGTGTCTTTGTACTTCTGCTACATTTTCATACTTCCAAAAGTATTTTAAAATAAATTTTCTTTTTTCTAAAGTTAATCTTGGTCTACTCATTATTCCCAATGAGTTATGCCCTGAGAAGAAAGAAAAATCAAAAAGTTATGACCCATTTAACAGTGTATGTATATATTTTTCTGAAGCACCCTGTATAATAATATTTGTATATAAACTTATGTTCATGCTGCAGAATCTGTTTTCAATTACTATAAGCAGTTATATGGCACACAAAAGCAAATTGCAAATAGGGTAAAAACACCAGTAGTCAGCCACTTATACCAGAATAAAAATGGCTAATTAACTAATGCAATAAATAAAAATAAAAATACCCACAATTCTTTGCTGTTGGCAGATGATAGGTGAAAGGATCCTGAACATTGTGAAATTAAAATATTTCGTTTGAAAATTATTTATAAAACAGGTATATAATCTTTTTAAATTTTTATCTTATTGCAGCCAGCTATTGGAACACTTATCCTAATTATTGCAGAATTAAACCTAGCACCTTTCAAAAGAGGAAAAACTTAGAATTCCTCATGAACTCCTCTCATGAACATGAATTCCTCTCATTTTCAATGAGAATTCCTCATTGAAAAAGAGGAATTTTAAATAATAGGTTATATACAAATATCTGTGTGTGTGCATATGCATCTACATTTATTTATTCTGTACTCTCACACACACTTTTTCCTAACAAGTTCATTGGCCTCTTGTAAAATCTGTTTTTGTAAGCCCTCCCCCCTAGAAAAAGAAAATAAGCATTTTGATACTAATTAGTTCCCCCCCCCCTATGCATTCTTTCTCAATAACTGTTGAGCTGATGTTACCATTCTTCCATTCTCCTTTAGCTCCAATTTGTTGTTTGTTGTTATGTGCTTATTTGTAAGATTAGAATGAAAAAAATAAGAGAATCATTCTTTTACTTACAGAATTTTTTTGTTTGCCTTTTTAATGAAAAAGTAAATAATTTGATTACTCAAAGAATGTGAATTAGAATCGATTTAATTAAATATCAGTTTTAATTCAAATGCTTTTACAGCTGACATAAACTTACTATTTGTGTGCTTTATTGTTTGTTTTATTTACAAGCTTAAGAAATTTTTAAAAGCTTCTTTTGTTTATTTAATAGGCAAAATATCTCTAGAAATGTTACAGATTATGTTCATCTCAGATTTTAATACTTTTTCACATCATTTTAAAATTAAAAGAATTTATAATTTTAATCACTGATTTAAGAAGAAAAAATCATCTGATTTAAAGTCGTTGACACTCTACAGAAAAGTACCTATATTTATAATGTATCTTAAATGTTGCAGAATATTTTAACTTGCCTTTAATTTATAAATAAATATTTATTTTGACACATTTACAGGTCTGGTTTGTTGGCCATTTTATGTAAAGACAGTTCTAACATTAATTTATATGACATACAGTCTCCTGCCATGAATGACGAAGTTGAACCTGCCATTGTTGAAAGAAATTTGCAGCGTGAGTACGTTTCTTTGTTTTGGAAAAGAAATCAGCTGGATTTTTGCTTGTATTCTAAACAAATCTGCGTTGTCCAGTTTGTAAGACATTGCTAATGGCTTTTGTTTCTATATTTGTAGCTTTTGCATCTCATCCTATAATGTCCTTTTCGTGGCATCCCACTCAAGAAAACCGCATGCTGACCATTTCTCAAAATAATCAGTTACTCGACTACACAGTATTTGATAGAATTACTTTGGTATGATTCTCTCATTGGCAGATTTCTTTTATGTTAGAAAATGTATTTTGTGTATATAAAAGTATGCTTTATACTAAATTTAAGTATATTATTCTTTGCTTTTCATATTAACACAAATCCTTACCTTACTTGGGAGGGTCTTATAAAACTGTAAAGAATCTTTAAAAATACATTATTCCAAACTAAATGTGGGAACCACTTTTGGTACAACTCACACCTAGCATCAGGACCTAGTGCATTTTGTAGCACTATACATAAAATATAGAAAACCAATAAAATTTCTCTGTTCAAAACATATTTTGGGAGCTTTCAAGCCTTTAATTTTAATCAAGTTTACAATAACTGTTTGAAATTAAAAATACCTTGCACTGTGGAAAATTAAATAGGAGAAATGTTTCTTATTCTTTTTTTTTTTCATGTTTAGAGTACAGCTATAATATATTTATTATAGTATTTTTGTAAATTATTGCATAGACTAAAAACTGTTTTATTTTATTTATTTTTTATTATTCATTGTTTTGAAGTATTTGGGATTTATGGACACTGTTTTATTCGTTTTGTAAGTATGTCTTTAGCATTTTTTTTTCTTTGCAGCTATTTTTCCAAAATGGATGTTTGTGCATTTATCAAACACACACTTTAAGATTTCGCCGAACTAAAAATTTTAATATATTACATTACGGACAGTTGCAAATAGTTGTATTAATAATAATAAATATTATTATTGTTGTTCTTTTATCTGTACAGCTTTTGTGTCTTTCAATAGAACTGGTCACCGACGTCTGAAATAGTTTGGACCTGCGGAAGGAAAGTATTGCAGTGTGTGGATAGCAGAGATGATTTTTACAGTTGCCTCGATGACATTTCTGTCAAGATGAGAAGAAGAGCTTGCTATGGATATGGTTTGAAGGTAGCTGAGACTTATCCTTTGTTACTGTCATCCTTTTGTACAGGGTTGGCAAGATTTTTGGACACAACGGTAAAAACCATGGAAAAATCCATGGTTTAAATCGTACTGTCTTAAACTGTCTAAAACAAAAGTAAAATTGCATTTTATCTGAACAATGTTAAAAGTTTCAAAAATTGGGAAAAGGACTATAATACAAAAATAACAATTTAGTATTAACAACCTAATTAGACTACGATATACAGTCAACTCCCTCTAATCCGCACAGCTTGGGACCAAAGGTTGTGCAGATTATAGAATTTTGCGGATTATAGGTCATTACTTTGTTTATATTTTTTTCTCCTGTAATTTTACAGTAAATTAATTATTAATGAATAGTTAATTGGTAAAAAAGAAAGATATTGTTAAACATTGGGTTATTTGATTAAAAATCATGTATTTAAGGAAAAAATTATTTACATTTTATTTTATAATTTGTTTTGTTTGTTTTACAACTTTCAAACATAGTATGAATTGTCATTTGTTTGAGAACTTTTGACTTTTGGTCTAGCATTTTTTCTTGGAGTCTATGTGTACAGTCTTTATTTCTTGTTCTGAGACTAAACTCTGTTTCTGCAGATATTTGTAACCCATATCCAAGATCTGCTCAAGAGTTACTTTTTTACCATCATCATCATACTCTGTGTCAGAATTATCCTGTTTTTAGTGGAGTTTAACAGAGTAGTACTTATAATGTCATCATTTCTGAAACTCTCTGTAATTGGAGCTTTATCTTGGGAGGATATCCATTCAAGAAATCAGACACAGTGAAATCTTTTATTTTAGTTTTATGTTAGTGAATTTTTATGCATATTTCTGTTTAGCACTATCCAAACTGAAGCCATCAAAGTCAACATCTTCACCATTACTGTCTATAAATAAAGATACAGGTCACAAATTATGCTTTGCACCTACTAAAGTAAGTGTATTTGCATATAGAGTCCCATGCATCACCCAAGAGAAAAATACAGCCCTTCATTGTAAATTGCCTTCTATACCTCTCCATATTAGCCACTAAATCAGAGGTTATAATTCTGCACATAAATTTCATTTTGTATTGCCATTTCATGCTGCGGATAATTCCCTGATCCATTGGCAGAATAAGAGAATTTGCAGGTAAAACTAATGTAGAGACATTGTCTGTTTGTCATAATTTTGGATGTGCAGCACAAGTGTCTATAAGAGCAATAATATTTTAAGATTTATAGATAAACTGACCTTTGTACTACAGTGCATATAGCCTTCTTTTGCAAAATGGATTTCAAACCATTCTGTGAAAATTTGCTTTTTTTTTTTTTTTTTTGTTACAATATGTAACAGGCAGAAAAAAGTCTCATGTATTTTTAATTTTTTTTCTTTTTCATTTCCCATTTTACATAAAGTCTGCCTTAGACAGAGTTTACTGTTCTGAAAAATCAAGAAAATTTATACTGAACTTATTTAAAGCCTTGAATGTGGATCATTGTCATAATTACATTTGTAATCTTTGTTTAGGAGTAATGGTAGAAAACATTTTGGAATCAGATGTATGGTCAATAAAAAATTAGAGCTGTATTAATGTTATCCTAAATATAAAATTTTTTTACAAAATACTTGATAATTAATTTATATTTAAAAAAAAAGTCTAATTAAGGACTTAAGAGGCTACGCCAGTAATGCAAAGACATGCACAAGCTAATGATAAACTGATAACAGCTTTCTTTTCAAATTTCTCATGTGCATTTAATATTTTTGAATGATTTTTTTTTTTAGATAAAATATTTGAGGTCGATGTCTAATACTCTCTTTTTGTTCATACTCTTTTGATTTTGGTTGCAGTTTTTTTTTTTTTTTTGGGTGGATACATTTACTTTTAGAATCTATTTTGTTCAAGCTCATAAAAAAGAAAAAAAAAACTAAACTGAAAATTTTGGTTGTGCCCTATAAATTGTTAAAACAACAATCAGCATAATGGGGATCTTCTGTTAATGTTTGAAGTATAAATATTATATAATATTTGAAGTATAACACAAAATAACATATTTCTTTAAAATGTGCAATTGTAAAATAATTTTATAAATGCACTTTAAAATGTCTTCGCATAAAAAAAAAAAAAAAAATTTGATTAAGTCAAAATAAATTAGTTCAGTAAAACACTCAGTCATTAAAAACATGCAGTACAAACATTGGCACTTTCTCCCCCCCCCCCCCCCCAAAAAAAAAAAAAAAAAAAAAAAAAACATCAGCATGAGTAGCCCTGATCAATACCCTAACTTCTTTCAAAGTTATGTGTTTGTTACCCTGTCAACCATTTTCTACCATGAGGCAATTTCAGGAAAGTTTTCTTTCTTCATTTACCGGACACTGCAAAAGTTTGCTCTAAATTGAATTCTATTGATTTTTTATAAAATTTGTGGGGGGGGGGGGGGGATCTATTTCATATTTTTTGATGTTTTGTTTTTTAAATTAATCCCACAGGTTTCCTTCATACATGGATATAAAATCTATCTTTGATGACAAAGATCAGATATTGAGACCATCTGTTAAAGAAAAAAAAAGCACCAAAACAGAAAATTGCATAAAATTCAAAAATTGCTGTATGGGTACCGAATAAAGGTTATTGAAAAGAGGAAAAACTTTATTACATTTGGTTAAATGATTGAAGTCAGATTTCTTTTATTAATGTCAAGAAATCGCCATAAAACTAGAAAAAATGCTAAAAATTGTATGAAAAAAAAAAAAAATAATAATCTGAGGATCAGGTGCATGTGAACCTATCTTTATCTATTTGTAACAAAATTTGCAGATCTCTGTGTGTAACAGATTCCCCTAGTACAGTGGCCTATGCAAGGTGTGTGTGGGGGGGGGGGGGGGGATTATAGGGTGTAGAACCTCCATCCTTAATGTTTCATTATAGTAAAACATTTCATTACATTAGAGCAAATGATGTCACTTGAAAGTGAAGTAAATGCAACCTGGGAAAACAGAACATGTCTAAGGTCTGTCTCAAAAGTTTAAGCACAAGCATAAAATGTCGATTTTCAAAGAATTATAAAAAGTTAGAATGAATAACATTTTTTTATTTGCAGATTTCGCAACATTATTTAAATAAATGATATCAAAAGTAGAAAAAAATAAATTACATAATTGTAAAAAATATAATAAAAAAAACAATGGCACTCCGGGAGTGCCGACAGAAGTGAAAACTTGAACAATTACGTGTGTATTTTTTGAATTGTCAGGAAACGTTTTATTGTGCAGGAAATACTTAAAAATGAAGTGTTTTTTTTAATTCATTATTATAAACTACTACTACAAAAATTATATTACAATTTTCATTTAATGCGCTATTGTACATGAAAAATAATGCATATTATTTTACATACAGAAATTGCAATCTATTGCTTAAAACGTAAATTTACAAATAAATGAAATATAAAATTTAATTAATTGGTATTCTTTGAAATGAATACCAATGAAACTTATGAATTTTCATCCACAATTTAAACAACTCTCAATACATTCATCATTTCTTCCGTGAGATTTAGTTTCATATCTTTTGTAATAACATTTATCTGCAAAATAGGGTTCCCGCTTCCTATCACTCCAAAAATGACTTCTTTGCTGCCTGTCTTGTTTACTGTATTCGTGAACATTATGCTTTTTTCTATCTTCATACTGCACGTATTGTTTGTGGTATCTATAATTTCTATCAACAAACTTTTCTTTTCTATAAAATGATTTCACTTCATTTCCGTATCGGTAACCACGTTTCTTAAAACTTTCGTGAAATATTTCATTCAAGACCTCCTTATCATAGTATTAGACCTTACAATCAGCAAGTTTCCTTTGACCGCTATACACGTGGTTAAAAACCACATGGTTGTCCTGCTACTAGCTCCTCTACCGTCAGTAACAGGAGTATTTTTAAATTTGTTTTCCATACATGTTTTCTTATTTTCTTTATGATATACTGTATGGTTGTCCTTTTCAAATGAGAATTATTTATATGTTATATTAATTATTATGTTTATACATATGAAGAAGTGAAAAGTCTACATGACAAGTCCCATAATCAGGTCCACAGCCAATTGGCGTCAAAGATGCATATACAAGTGTACTTAGCTTTGATTGGCGTATCTTAGCCAGCATGGTTTGGCGCTGGCGCATATTTAATTTCTTTGTTGTAACTGACGTACATTTCAAAACACATTGTTGCCAACATCGCTCATGTTTGACGCCACCTTGGCTTATGGACACTATTATGAAAGATTATCAGTGTTTTCATTTATTATAACGTATCAGTTTATCACAAACTTGCTAATAGAAATCTTGCCTTTCGTTCAGCAGATGCTGATGGTTATATCGATCTAGAAAATTTGAAAGTGTCGAGCTTTATGAGTGAAAGCAAACATAGTTTCCTTTTTTATTCGACTAGTTTGAAATAACAAAAAACAAACGGTCTTATATATTAAATATAGTTCCATTTAATGTGTATGAATTATAAATACTATTATTGTGTATGTACACAGGCTGCATCGTACTATTGACCAATAGCTAATTTATAAACTATAGTTTTGGAGGTATTACTCCATTTGAAAAAGTTTTTCAAATGTTGTTGTTCTTTGTCATATTAAATGCTATTTGCGTCAAAATAGTGGGTTTTTTAAAGGTTAGGGAATTAAAATTTTTATATATTATTTGGATCATATAGGTTATATTTTAAAAAGAAATTCCTCTTCAATAGAGAACATGCCTTAATAATAATAACAGTAACTAAACCATAATAATGTATATAGGTTCCATGGCAATCCAATTATTTTACGAAAGTTAGAAGACGGATGGACAGACAAATATACGAGCTGAAGTCATAAAAGCTTTTTTAAAAAATTGGAAAGCATAAAAATGCTTAATAATGACTTAAATTATACGTGTCCCCTTCTCCCCAACTTTCCTCCCAAAAAATAAATTCTTGTCATGCTACGCTTATTGTGTTTGTAAATCTTTAATGGGGATTCTTCTGTAATCAGGCCTACATCTAATTGGCTTGTTACAGTAAGTGCAGTTTGTCAAAAAAATAAGGTACTTTTTGGTTAGCCGGGTGCCAGTGATAAATATACATGTATATATGTACACACACATATACACATATCTACATATACATATATATACATGCATACACATATATGTATGTATATATATACGTATATACATATATATTTATATATGTACATATATCACTGGCGTCCGGCTAACCGAAAAGTACCAAAAATAATTTAATTTTTTAACCAGTGTTGTAACTCCCGTACACTTGGAACCACATTCTTCCAGCATCGCTCATATTTTGCGCTAACTTTGGCTGTGGACCTGATACTACAGAAGATTGACTAATACTATAGTATGTAATAATTAATCTTATATTTAAATCTTCATTTTCAACAATATTTTTGAAAACTTGATGATAATTGTGCAAAATATTTATTTATTTATTTATGTATTTATTTATTTTTGTGTAATTCGAAAAATGTTTTTTGAATTTTATCAATAACACAAAATTTTTTCATAGCTCCATTTTTTAAAATGCATTTTCTTATGAACTAGTATCGGTAGTATCCACCAGGCGGTGATACTTTCCGGAGAAACTCCGTTAATAAGTTGGCAATTTCCGCGGACATTTTCACCCAAAGACTTTCTCCGGATTGTCAAGTCTGATCTATGATAAGGGAGTCTTGATTTCATTATTTTCATTTTTTTTTATATTACTTCCGTTTATTTTTCTCGTGCTCGTTAAATTATAATATTTTCCGTGTTTTGTTATTTCATTTTCATCTTTTGATTTGGTCTCGCGAGTTGAGTCACTTTTATTTGTTTTCACTGCGCTTGCTAAATTTATCTTGAAATTTTTTTCTGAATTTTTTTTATTCATAATACCAATCATTTCGCTTTCTGCACGTGAACTATTTCCTTTTGATACTTTCGCTTCATTGTACGAATTGGCAACATATACAGTGGTGTCGGTAACAGGGTCGCGAATTCAATGATTTTTTCCCATCTCAAAAAATGCCCAACGTGCCTAAAGAAGTTTTCACTTCAAAAATGTTAAAAAAAACTGTCTCAAAAGTTTATGCACAATGTCAAAAACAACCAGATTTATCATTTTTACAGAACTTTTACTTACAAATTATTTTTCCGTGATTTTGGATTAGTTCAAATAAACGTGCGTCCATCGAAATTTTTAGTTTGTTGTAGGGTTTCTGGTGGCAAAGAGTACCATGCTTTCTCAATAGCCTCTTGGAGTTCTTCAATAGAGTCGTACTGCTTTCCATTGCTGTAAACCTGGCGGGTTAAAATACCCCCAGACATTCTCAATCGGGTTTAAGTCTGGACTTAAAGCTGGCCAGTCGAGAACTTTAACATTTTTCTGAGAAAGCGAAAGTTTTGTAGAATGTGATACGTGGATTGAGGCATTGTCTTGTTGAAAAGTCCATTCAGGACCCCCCAAAATGTCACTGAATGGAAGCGAATGTTGGTTTAGCGTCTCTTGATACTTTTTTGAATCTTGTCTTCCTTTTAGAAAAGCCAGAGAGGTCTGGCCATTGAATCCAAATGCCCCCCCTCTTCCGAAACCATAACAGCCTTGCTGCCTGCTGAAAAATGCCCTTGGTTCCTTTCGTAAATCATGTCAATACTCATTCCAACCATCAGGGCCATCTAAGTTTCACTTTTTCTCATCTCTGAATAAAACAGTAAGCCATTTGTCTCCGTAGGACATGTGTTTTTTAGCCCAGTTCATTCTTGCCTGTTTGTGATGTAATTTGAGAGACTGTTTGCGAGCCATTTTCTTTAGTATGATGTAATCACACTCTTTAATACGTCTATGTACAGTGTCTTTGGACACCTGTACACTGAGATTATTTTTAATTTGCCGTATGGACATATTTTGTCTAGATACCAATCTCCATATTCTCCGATCAGTCTGAACAGTCGCCATACGTGGTCATCCACATCTTGGTTTCCGCTTAAAAATATCATTTCTGGAGAGTACTTGATATATACCTTGCTTTGATCGGTTTAAAACTTTTGCAATTTCAAAAACAGTTTTATTTTGCGATTTTAATTTAAAAACTTTCAAAATCTCACATTTTGTAAATTCTTTACCCTTTGGCATTTTTAAAACGAGAGGAAATAATTTCTCCACCTTTTATACTTTTATAAAAGGGCAATATGATGTCATGCAACGTCATTACACACGGCCAATTCCTGTGTTTCTAAAAAAAATTGCATAAAGTGCTTAAACTTTTGAAACAGCGTTTCTTCGGGAAAAAAGAAAAATTAAATAAGAATAAATATATTTTTTATTTTAACCACCCAAAACAGCTTATTTTATTTTATTTTGATTAAATGTCGAGTATTTATTGTAAATTAGTATAAAATATTTTCTTCTTCAATTATTTTAAACCAGGTTTGCAGAGTACTTAAACTTTTGAGACTGACTATATAACAAAAAAATTTAATGGTGACATTGAAAAGAATACCATAAAATTATACCTGCAAAAACAAAAACCTGTCTAAAATTGTTTTTTGTTTTTTCTGGGCCCTTGAAATTCTGTTTTTACAAATTTTACTGCACTCAAAACAGGTTTCTTCCTTAGAAGGTATAATTATATGTTATTATTTTCAACGGGAATTTTTTTCTGATTAAGAAAGACAAAGTTTGTTTTCAGTATTTTTAGTGTCCAACTTAGATTGGCTTTCAACAAAAAATAGCTGTTATGACCAATTACATTACATCATCTGTTATATAAACATCTGTGCATATTTTTTATGCAGATGAAGATAGAAATTTGTAAAAAAATATTGAATGGTCATTTTCAATTCACATAATCAGACTTAAACATAATTCTAAAATTCCAAACTATATCATAGTCTTCATGACCTTCTTTTTTCTTTTTTGAATATTTCTTTCAAAGTGAAAAAATACCTGGGGAACATCAGTTATGAAATGCAATTTTAGGAATGCTGAAGCTGTGCCATTTGTTTTATACTAGACAAATATCATTAATGCAGTCTTTTGAGTTAGTATAATTCCTTTTAGCATTATCTGTATCGGCCTACATACATCAGAAGGAAAATATCATAAACAATCGGTTTAGAATTTAATTTATAGCTTACAGAAAAGTCAATGTTTTGTAAAATGAACCACGTTTAATTCTTTTTAGAATGGGTGCATACCTATGTGCAACCGGTCTACGACAGAATTATACCTGCTATGACCTGTCTAAACAGAATTTATTTCCTGATCCTTGCTATTCTGAAATCAATAGTGAAATCTTGGCATTTTTTGCTGTACCTACTAATTTAACAGTTATGATAGGACACTGATAAGTTTGTCATGATTTCTGTTTTCACCTTGAGTACATACTGAAAATGCAATCTATTTATTTAGATTGATAAATAGACAGGTATATAGAGGGCTGGATTTTCCTTTTATATGCACATGGGTCCAATGCCCCTCAAGCTCTGTCCTTCCTTCCAAGGTCATACACTAGCATCAAGATCATGTACTAGCTCATGTACACATCAAGAAATTCTTATTTTTGATCGGGCATGATGAAGACTTTGGAAAACTTTTTTGATTACTTTATTTTATAAGATATGAATATTGATTTGTCAGCTTCTGACTCCTAGCAGATAATCAAGACACCACAGCCCAAATCTCCATTTAGATCTAAGAGACATTTTTAAAAAAGGTCAAATATTGGAATAATATCTGAGCAGTATCATAAAGTTCCCAATATTTGGGAAGACAAATATTTCATTTCTGTATGACCATGTGCTGACAATTGCTTAATAACAATCAATATTTTCTGAAGAGCACTAATCCATTATCTAACTTTTTTTTTTCTGCGGTAGTAAATGCTGATCAAGTCTATGTTTTAAAAGTTGTCATACTCTCAAAATCAGAGAAAGAAAAAACCCTCCAACTTCAGTTGCTGCTTCTCTCTCCCAAGTTTTGAGGTCCGTGTCTAAAGCAGGCCCTGGATATATCATATGTACAATAAAATCTGCAAAAATAGGCAAAATCTTGTCTGAAACTGAAAATTGTCATGGTCCCATAAAAAAATACCATACAATTATTCCTGTCTAAAATAGAAATTTTTTTTTCACGATCCCTTGTGATTCCATTGTGGTGTGTTTTCATATATGGTCTATACAGGCAAAAAACTAACCCTATGTTGTAACCTCCATAATTTTTCTGTGTATGCACACATACAAACATCTTTCTTTTATTAGTATAGATGTATTTGATCTATTTATAAATAATTTAAAGACATTTAAAAAGTTATCCTGTTTTGAATTTGTAAATACATACAAAGTAGTAAAGTACATAAAAAGAAGTAACACTTAAAATTTTTATGCTTTTTAAAAATGAAAAATATTAATGCACATTTTTATTTCAGACTGTAAAATTGTGGATGAATGCGGAATTAGCTGAAGATCCTCATTTAGAGGGTGTTTGGATGTGGCTGGATTATATCCTTTTTATATGAGTTATGTTTATTTAATTGCAAAAAATCAAATATTTTTTCTAATATCAACATCTTTTTCCCTATGTGCATACAAAAAGCACAACAATGAATATTGTGTCATACAAAATGTTTTTAAACACACTTTTGAAACTCTCATTTTTTAAAAACATGTTGCTTGATTAAAAATTGCATTGGTTAAAAGTGAATGAAAAAATGTATCGGCAAATAATCTCTCAGGTCCATTGGTTTAAATAGCTTTTGAATCAAGTAATACATAAAACAACATTCTCAATTCATTTTACTTCCAAAATAAACTTTATAATTAAAATTGAAACTTTATTTAGTGGAGTTTTAAAATAGTTTCATTTATTGAATAAAATTTTGAATAATTGTTTTTGTTTACTCATCAAAGGACTTTTATCCATCTGGAAAACAAAAAACACAGAATTGTTTGAGAAAAATAAAACTTAAAATGTCAGGAATTTTTATTTATTTATTCATTAGAGTTTTATTCTTCTTATCGACCACTTTCTATTGAAAAAATAAGTCACCAAACAACAAGATTTAATGCCAAAAATGCATATAATTGTTACATGTTTGTGATTTTCAGCCAATAGCTGTGGTCAAATGACTCGTCCCTGCATCCTGAATACAGGAGATTGCCGTGAAAGGTTTTAAAAATACTAGTTCAAGTTTTTTGCTTTGTAAAAAGACTTTCGTCAGTTTCTACAATATTTTTAGGCCCTGATTCTTCTGGAATGTCTTTCAAGAAGGTAGATGTTCAAACACTTCTTGGAGATAACTACAGTAGACTCCCTCAAATCTGCAACCCTAAAATCCGCACATCATTTCAGATGTAAACAATGAAACTTACACTTAAGATGAAAAATTTAAAAACCATGAATGAAAACATGAAAAATTTAATTTTTTAAAATTTTTATATCATTCTGTACACATTTTAAAATGGAATTGTGGTTAATAGGATGTTTGGGATAGGATGGGATGTTTAATAGGATTTCATGTTTTCTCATGAAGGAAAAATAAATTTATTTCTGAAAAATTTCAATATAGCGCTGATATCAGTTGTGATCGCTTTCTTTTTACCAAATACATTTCTGTATTCATCAAGCTATTTTGGTTATTAAGTACGGCTAAACATGACATAAAACTTTCTTATTTTAAGATTTTGATAATTATTAGTGTACATTTATAAGGAGAGTTTCACTGAATAATTCAAGAAAAAAAATATCTCATCATTATGCATTATTTATTATTTTCTTGACCTTTACTTTTAATATTTTAATTCATAATAATAATTTCCTTAATTTTTATTATTTTACTTTATTTTAAGCATTCATTATAATTTCAAGTGCATTATTAAATTCAAATGACTGTTTAAAAATGTAAACAAAACAGTGACCAGAAATCAGCAAAATTCTAAAATCTGCACAACCTCTGGTTTTGAGCTGTGCAGATTTAAGGGAGTCTACTGTATTTATATCAACTTTATATATATCTAACTATTTTTTACCTATTTGATTGTTGTCAATTCATCTGACCCGCCATAAATAAATCTTAACGCAGTTGAACTATGTTCTTTTTTAACAGATTTGCATATCATAGTTTTGAATGTTACATCGTCATTGTTTATCCATTTGTAAGTGGCAGATAAAGTCTCCTATCATGCCCAATAATGCTTATTTTTTTTTTTTTTTTTTTTTTTTTTTTTTTTTTTTTTATGGCAGAATTACATAATCTTGAAATTAGTTTATTGCATAAAGTTCTGTAGATAAAAGATCCCAGATCTCTTTTTTTTTTTCCCCAAAAAGAGTTAAGTTAACTTAAATCCTACTTTAGTGAAATTAAACTAGCTTATCCACAAAATAAATAAAAGTGGAATGCATACATTGCATGCTAGTGTATATATAGTGTATATATAGTGCTAGTGTTTGTATTTTAAATCAAATATGACGCTATGCTTTTGTATTATTGGTTTTAAATCCCATTGTTTGGTAGCAGTTTTTTTTTTCATCGAAACCTGGAAAATTTTAGGGCCTGTTTTGCATCATTGATATCTAATGGAATAGAAAATAATTTTCAGAAAGAACAGAAATTTGCAGAGACTTACAAAAAAGTTTTACAGATGCCATGAGCCGAAAAAATATGTGTTTTCCAAAACTTCCATTTTATGTTTTATGATAATGCATAAAAATGAAAGTTCTAGAATCAAGACAGATAGAGGAACTTTGAAAGTTAAGATATCTTTTGTTATTTTTCAAAAAAGATAGATAATTGTTTATTTGAAATGTTTGAATGATATTTTTATGTTTAATTTTACTCAAATATACCTGAAAAGGTCAAAGAAAAAAATATGGCTAATGTTGTATAAATCTTTTTATTCTTAAACAAAAACCAACATAGATTATTTTACACATTACTTTTTTTTTTTTTTTTTATCATTTTTTTTCTTCAAAGAATTTTTTAAGAACAGAAAAATACTATTCTTTAATCAATGTTGCATAAAAACTTTTGATGTAGACTCATTCAGAAAGCAATATTCCATAATGAAAATTATGTATAGAGCTGATACTTATTTCTATTAATCTATTTTTAAACCTTCATAATTCCTAAACTACTTGACCAAATGACTTTCCATTTGGTGTCCTAAGGTAAAATTGAATGAAAAAGCAAATAGTAACATCAAAAACTTCAAAGTTTGATGCAATTTGACTATGAAGACGACTCCTAATCTTATTTTTATAGCATAAGTTAAAGGAAGACATTATTTACAGTTGAATGGCTATTTCCTTTTTTTTTTATTTGTCTGACCATTTAAAATTTTATCATCTTTGAATAGCTTTATTCTATTTCCGAATCTATGTAAAGCTTCTCGGTTTAAAACTATGATAAGCAGTTTTATGTTGTTTTCTTTAATCCATATGCACTTGTAAAAGCAGCTGAGAGCGAGTGGAAAAGACGTTCCAATCCCAGACACCAGCCAAAATTGGAAGGTGTCCACACAGTCATATGTGGTGAAAATGGACACACCGTCTTGAATTCGAGCGAGCCCATACCTGGTATTTGGAATGGTGTCACACTAGCCCATGGCAGAATCTCTAAATATAGCAATGAAGAAAGGTAATTTCATCAAATAAAAAAACATGTTATTCTAGGTTAATTAATACTGAATGTTGGTTCCTATAAATTAATATTCATAAATACTCTCCAATCTGACATTCATTTTAATGTATTCAGTAATGTTTTTATTTTCATATTTTATCGATACAAGAAGAAAGTATTGGATTTGTGAAAAATTTTAACTTTTTTCAACGTATGTATACGTTTTAGAAAGTCCTGAACACAATTTGGCTGTTTTTAGAAAATGTCTGTTGGTATAGGATACACATTTTGTGGACGCTCTATCTCAAGAACTACTGTGCCGATTAGGATGACATTCCTTATGTAAATGCTGATTAATTATTAGGCAAAATCCCTCTAGAGGAGGTGCTGAAAATCAATATTCGTTTGATTTATGTGACGCTTATATCTCCAGTTTATGTGTGCAGAATTTTTCAAAACATCCAATTTAGAATACTCGTAATGGGAATAGATTGTCATTCAATGTTGGTTGCAATCCTCTAAGGGAGGATGCTGAAATTCAATGATTAGTTCAAAGTAGGTGATGCTCATATCACCTGTTAAAATGCACAGAATTCAACGAACTGAATATAGGAATACATTGTCATTCAATTTTGGTTGCAATCCGAAATTCAATGATTGATTCAAAAAATACAATGCTTGTATCTCTAGTTTAAATGCACACAATTCAGCGAACCTTTACCTCATCATGGGAATAGATTGTTGTTTCATTTTGGTTGCAGTCTGTATGGAATGCCAAAAGTGTTGTAAATATGCAATGTTTGTATCTCCAATTTAAATGCATGCAAATCAACAAAAGTATTTACATAGAAATAATGCAATTTTTAGCCTTTTTAAAATATTTTGCATTTATATATTTGAAAAAAAAATATATTTGCTTAATCAATTTAATTTCATTTAATAGATTTGATTTAGAAAAAAGTTTTGTGAGGTCACAACATACTTTTTTTTTTTCAACTTATTTGTAAATTACATTTTTCATGTGAAACATGAAATCAAAACAACAGTGATCATAGAACTGATTATGTTTTTTCCTTTTTCCTGTTTATCATATATGCCCATGGATTTTTATTTATTCTTTAATAAAATGACATTTCCTTTTTTATGAGTATCTTGTTAGGTGCGTTTGTAATTATATAAATACGTAGCACCCATAGTGATCGTTTGGTCCATCCGTCTGCAAAAAACAGCACAAAAACTACCCAACTGAATGGTTTGAAATTTAATATATATATATATTGCGAAATTTTGTCAAGTCATTTCAAATTTTATGAAAATTGAATCAAAACATAAAAAGATATTAATAAAAATTTTCTTCATTCTATTAAATCCTATCGTACATAATCTATTATAATAATAAAAACGTAAATGATGGACTGAGGAAAGCAATTTTCATATGCCAAGAGACCATTTTTATTAAAAATAATTTTTTTGAATAAAATTGCATAATAGTTCCATTTTTTCAAAAAAATGTTTTGTGTTGAGAGATGAGTTCTATTCAAATCTGAGATAACTTCAGTTGAAAATAGGTTGAAAGCTGAATATCACAATCCATTAAAGAAAATAAACACAAGAGATTCATTCATCATGATTTACATTGTAAAACTAGTTATAATATGAATGCACCTCATTTGTTACAATTTTTTGGAACAGTTAAGATTAACGTACAATTTCCAACATGTTATATGTATTTTATTTAGTAATATTGTATTTAAAATGACTTTTAATGTTTAATTGTCTTTCTTAAGTGTGTACTGTATGAAAGAGCGTTACTTCCTTTAAAGGAAGTAAAATAAAAATCTTCTCATTAGAGATCGACCGAAACAGGTTTTAAGACCTAAACCGGATTTCGGTGATCTTCCCACTTTCGGCCGAAACCGAAACCGAAAGTGTTAAAATATTTAAAAACTGATTAATACATACATAACTTCATATAATTATTAATTATTTAATTAATTAATAACAAATAATTAATAATTACTTAATAATAACTAATTACGTTACTAATTATTTTATTCATTATACGTGCATTGAACCACATTTCTAACAAACAAATGTACATAGTATATATGTGTGTGTGTATAAGTTTCAAACAAAAATTAAACATGAGTAATACAACTTTTATATTTTATTATTTTATAACAACCAATAATTATAGGGATTTATCAATAATTAATTAACAATGTAGTTAAATAATGTAAAACAAATTCCATAATGAATATTTAATTTTTAAATATATTCATATTTTCTGTTTGTTAATATTTTGCATTTAAATTGTTTAACCCGTCAACACACGCGCCCCTTTCCATGACGTTACTACACGCGCGGGATAAATTTTACTCCAATGGGTTTTCTTGTGTCAATTTCCTCCCGATTTGATTATAAACAAAAATTTATATTTTGAAATAGACTGTAAATCAATAAAGAACATAATTTAACTTAAAATAAGAATTTCTTTTATATTTAAAGCAAAAGGAAAAAAAAAAAAAATCTAGCACTAAGATTTTTTTCTGCATATCATTACATACAGAGCTTTTACAATCCCAATTCATCCATGAAAATGCAAAAAAGTATAAAACTGATCTATAGAAATTGTATGTGCAAGAGTTGTTAACGTTTAAAAGAAAAAAAAATTATTATTTGGACACTATATTTTTTACATAAACATTTGCATTAACATTTTCCTATCATTATGGGTTACGTTATAACACGCGTGGGGTAAATTTCCTCCCACGTGACATTTTTATAATAAAAGAATGGAAAATCCACAACCGGAGGTAAATTCTTTTTGGCCACATCTTGCTATCTTTCAGCTTGAAAGGTACTATAAAGCTCAGAACGATCACGAACGATTTTCACATAGTTTTAAGTAATGGTTGTGAGCTGGGGTAGATTTTATCCCAGAGCGTGTGCTGACGGGTTAAGTATAGAGTTAAGTATTGGTTAAGTAGAAGTAATTGTTTAAGTATAAGTATAAGTAAAGGGCACAGAAGCTAAATTAATTTGTTTAATTTGACTAAAAAAGGAAAATTAGCATTAAGACAACATTTTAAGCCTAGAAATTATTAAATATAAACTTTATTTTCCATTTCAATATTCTCAAAGTGAGACATGTTTAACACCATTTTGTACTTTAGCTAATTTTAAATATATATATATAAGGATAAAAATGTAACAGTTGTCAATTTTCTTTTAGGATGTGCACAATAAGATCAAAATAAATCTTTGCTCACTCACCTTCCCCCCCCCCCTCTCAAAAAAAAAGCTTTGCCATTCCCTACCTCCCTAAGAAAGTATTGAAATGGCACCCCTGTTTGAAAATTTTATCTCCGGTGCCAAGTTGACTCTCTGTACCTCTATCCAAAAATATTTTTTGTTCATATAAAATAAAACGCAATTATTTCAGCAATAAGACAGAAATGATTTCCAATTATACGAATTTCATCTAATAAAAAATTATTTTAAGTATACATACCTCGATATATCTTTTATAATAAATTTCGTAAATCTTTATATGTTTTAACAGCACCCTTCTCATAAAGCATTCGAAACAATCCGGAGTTATAAAGTAAAAAAATTCTATTACTGTTACATTTTCAGCTTTTAAAGATCAAGTGATAAGCGTCTTTTAAGTTTAGTCATATATGCTTTGCTTGCTTTATAATTTACACTCGCATCAGGCATCATGGATCAGTCATGACCGATAATGATAAACAGTGGAGTTCGCAGCAATAAACAGTGTCTCATTTGAGCCGATACAACTCATATCAATGGGTAAAGTTGAAAATTTCCGAAAGAAGGAACGAGATTTTGAAATGCAGATAGTTTCGGTCAAGTTTCGGTCAGGCCGAAATTTTGGCAGCAGTTTCGCCGAAAACGAATATTCGGCGGAACTCCGATTTTGCGCCGAAACCGAAACCGAAATTTCGGTCGATCTCTACTTCTCATGCTTACAAAGGTAAAGTTCAAGTGATGACTGCTTTTTGGGGTGAAAAAAAAAGTTACCGTATTTCAAAATTTACTTTAAAAACCTAGGTGCACAGGACACATGATGAGTATTTGGAATTTGACTGTCCTCTGTCTATAGGATCATTGGTCACTACATAAAATCGTTGGCTGGAAATTTTGTATTCAAATTTATGAAACCAGTAGTGTAATTTTCTGTGTAATTTTAGCACTAATATAGATTTTATAGAATAAAAATAAAATATAGAATAAAATCTGTTTTTCTCTACAAATGAGGCATTAAAATTTAGGGCGAGCATGCATGCATGTTACACAAGGATTGCAGCATACATGAAAAAATACAAGGAGTATTTTTAAATTCTTGAGATTTTTTTAGCGTTCCGTACATAAAAAGTAAAAACGGAACCATTATAAGATCACTCCTGTGTCTGCCTATCTGTGTAAACTATGGCACATGGGAAAGTTATAAAGCCTACTGACCCACCTATTTTACAGATTATTAGCCATTTCCAAATATGTTTAGGAAAAATTTAGGGGGCTAATTAAGTTACTTGAAAAAAAAATATATTTTTCTATATCGTGTGAAAGATTTCGTAATATTGAACTCAAAAATATATTTGTCTTAATTTTAGCTATTATATTTTCAGAGATAGCGTCGAAAAAGCACTGCAAAAATGTTACCCCCCCCCCTCTATTTCCGAATCTTCTACTGAAGCTAAAACTATGAAAATATGAGGGATAGTAGGAGTTTATTGAAACCTTGCAGGAAAACTATAGATATTTTTCTAGGTAACATAGTTTTTGGAGAAAAACGCTTTTTTGTGTTACACACAAACTTTACTTTTTGGGCAGTTTGCAGAGGAGTTGACGGGCACTCAAGGTATGTATCGATGCAGCTATCCAAAGCTATTTGATAATGATTTTCAAAAAAAATTGTCGGTCATTAGCCCGAGATATTAATTAAGTTACTTGAAAAAAAATATTTCTTTCTATTTACCGTGTAGGGCAGTGGTTCCCAACCTTTTTTTAGCCGCGCCCCACCAAAACATCTCTAAAATGATGATGCCCCCCGTCCCCCTACAACATATAATTCTTATAAAATTTTAAAAGAATTTACTCCTGATAGAGTCAAAAGCATTTAACATTGATCCTGAAACGTGCCGAAGGTAATGGATGAATCAAATATTTTTTTATAATCATCTGATACTCCTCGTAGTTCACTGGCACATGGTCGCCACGTATGCGTGATGTATAGAGTGCTCGAATCCTTGATTAGAAAAATCAATAATCTTGAATAAAACATTTTTGCCTTATTTAATCGCAAAATTTCTGCGATTAAATTACGCAACAATTTCTAATCAGAATAAAACGTGATAAAAGATTCTGTAAAGGAAGGTCGTCAAGTAATTGTTAAATATACACTTGAATAGTTTCATGTGTAAAATTGATTTTCATGTGACATATTGCAGAGCGACTCATTCAATAAATAATCGAAAAAGTTGTTTAAAATTCTAAAATACTTATAAATTAGAAAAATTATAAAGAATTTTTAAATATATAAAAGTATCTAAATATCTTTAAAAGTTTTCTCTATAATTATTCTGGTAGATATGTATTTGAAACTTTTGAATGGATACTTTTTAAAAATTGAATGAAAAACTTATTTTTTTTAAATTATTTTTTTGAAATTTGAATGTGTAACTTTTATTTTCAGTCTACAACATTACTATTAGAAAAACAATTCAGAAGGTATGAGTTCACAGAAATTCCGAATTATCCCCTTGAAAAGTTAAATTGCCCCCCTGTGGGGGGGCGTACGCCCCCCGTTGGGAACCACTGGTGTAGGGTATCATTCGAAAGATCTCGTAACATCGAACTCCAAAATATAGTTGTTTTAATTTTATATATTTTTTCAGATATCCTTGAAAGTATACTGGAAAAATATGTCAACCCTCCTATTTCCGAATCTATTGAAACTAAAATTATGAAAAAATTAGGGATAGTAGGAGTTTATTAAGTAATAAATAGTAATTAATAAATTATGGTATGGAACCCTTTGAGCACGAGTTATACTCGTACTTGACCAATTTATTTCTTCTCAAATCTATATAAATCCATGAAAATGTGCATTATTCCAACTCAAACTTCCAATCTACATTGTTTTACTATTAGAAATTTGTATCTATGTTATTTATAAACTGAAGTTAAATTATTTCTGGTTGTTAAATTGTATATCATTTAAATGTAATCATTGTTTTTTTTTTACGTTATGTGTCATTTTGATTGTAGGAAACGAGCTTTGTTAGTATGTGGTTGGAGTAAGGATTCAGACTCTGTCAGCTTTTTGAAGTTTCTGGAAAGGTAAGTTACATTAAAAAGTTTATTATTTTTCTAAAGATGTAATTATAACTTCAAAGATCTATATTATGCATCTCATTGGCATTGCCTGGGTTTTGCCTAGGCCCAGACCTTGATCTCCAGAATTTTAGGAGCCTCCCCAAATAATCTTCTAGTTGCATTACATATTACTTCAAGATACTGTGTTAATTGTCAGACAGATTATTTAAGACAAGCTGTTTATAGCATCCCCCAGTATTGGGTTGTGCCTATGCTTATAGGGTTATGTATAAATTATGTATAAATAATTTACATAATCTACATATAAGTTACAATTTTTTGGAACAGTTAAGATTCATAGCATGTCCTCTCAAAGGATATCCCCCACTTTTTTCTTTATTAATTCCTGATTGCATAACATTTTCAAGTATTATCCTGAACTTTTTATATTGTTTAAAGTGCAAACGGATTCATATTTTGTAATTGACTGCAAGCTATAGAGATAGCTATTTTAAAAAATCATGCTTGAAATTTAATTTAAATGCTATCAGTCAATTAAGATAGTTTTCAAACAAATTGCATTTGAAAGTGGATTTTTTTTTCCTACATAATGGTATAAAAATTAAAAATGTGTGATGTTTAGAAATTAAAAAAATTGCAGTAGCAAAAATCGCGAAATCGAAATTTCATTGTCAAGTGGTGCCATTTGCAAAATGACATCAACATTATGTGCAGATACTTTTGTCCTTTATAATATAGATATCATGTATCTGAAACCAAAGTCACATTCTTCACGAGAACCCATCATTTTATACTATTTACAGACCTGCCAACCTTTGAAAATGAGAAATAGTAGCACACCAAATTCAAATTTATCTGAAGGTTGGTTGGTTGGTGGCTGTTTTTTACGCTGTAAATTTTAAGCGAGCAAATACTAATCAGTTAAACGCATGTGTATATCTATAAGCACACAAAGTAGGAGACTCTTTTGTTTTTGCTAATTTTTTTTGTTGCTGGTGGGATTGATTAAACATAATTATTCCTATTCAATTAATGCTCTGTCCACTCCTAAGCCAAATTTCTGAACTTCACAGTGAATTTTCTGAAAGATTCCAAGGCAGTTGGGGGGAGGGGGTGATGGAACTACGGGTATATCTTCCAGAGAAAAATGCCTGAGTTAGAGTCCTTCATCAGGTCGAGTAAGCTGATGTCCACTCCCGCCACTTTTTTTTTTTTGCGTCCCTTTGACCAAATTTGCGTTTTTTCGCGATCTTTTGACGAAATTTGCAGGTTTTTTTTTTTTTTTAGATCTGTTGATAAAATTTGCGTTTTTTTTTCGATAATTTTTGACAAAATTTGCCATTTTTCGCAATGTTTTTGACGGAATTTGCCGTCTTTACGTGATTCTCTGACGAAAGTCATGTTTTTCCCGTGATCTGTTGACAAAAATTTGTTGTTTTTTCACGATCTTTTGATGAAATTTGCCGTTTTTCGCAATGTTTATGACGAAATTTGCCATTTTTTCGTGATCTTTTGACGAAATTTGTCATTTTTTGCAATGTTTTTGACGAAACTTGCCGTTTTTCGCAATGTTTATGATGAAATTTGCCTTTTTTTGCAATCTTTTGACAAAATTTGTCGTTTTTTCGCGATCTTTTGACGAAATTTGCCATTTTTCGCAATGTTTTTCACGAAACTTGTCGTTTTTTCGCAATGTTTTTGACGAAATTTGCCGTTTTTTCGCGATTTTCTGCCGAAAGTCACGTATTTCCCACAATCTATTGACAAAAATGTGTTGTTTTTTCGTGATCTTTTAACGAAATTTGCCGTTTTTCGCATGGTTTATGACGAAATTTGCCGTTTTTTCGTGATCTTTTGACGAAATTTGTCGTTTTTCGCAATGTTTTTGACGAAATTTGCAGTTTTTCGCAATGTTTATGAGGAAATTTGCCATTTTTTCGTGATCTTTTGACGAAATTTTTCTTTTTTCGCAATGTTTTGGACGAAATTTGCTGTTTTTTCGCAATTTTCTGACGAAAGTCACGTTTTTCCCGCAATCTTTTGACAAAAATTTGTCGTTTTTTTTCGCGATCTTTTGACGAAATTTGCCATTTTTCGCAATCTGTTGATGAAATTTGCCGTTTTTTCGCGATCTTTTGCCGAAATTTGTCGTTTTTCGCAATGTTTTTGACAAAATTTGCCGTTTTTTCGTGATTTTCTAACGAAAGTCACGTTTTTCACGTTTTTCCCGTGATCTGTTGACAAAATTTGCTGTTTTTTCGCGATCTTTTAACGAAATTTGCCGCTTTTCGCAATGTTTTTGACGAAATTTGCCATTTTTTTGCGATTCTCTGACGAAAGTCACGTTTTTCCCGCGATCCTTTGACAAAATTGGTGACTTTTCTTCGAACGAAAGACGAGATTGATTTTTTTTCGGCGATCATTTGCCGAAATACCGATACATTTAATGCCCGAATTTTCGGATTTATGACCGATATATATATATTTTTTTTTCGGAAATCATTGCCTTAATTTTTCGGAAAATTTGAACCAGAATCACCCCTGAACGATCTTTTGACGAAATTCGCATTTTTTCAGCAATCAGTTGAATGAAATTCACGTTTTTTCGGCGATACTTTGGCAAAATTTGCTTTTTCCCGCCAATTTTTTGACGAAATTCGCATTTTTTCAGCGATCCTGTAACGAAATTCGCATTTCTTAGCTCGATCCTGTGACGAAATTCGTGATTTTTCGCGTGATCCTGTGATGAAATTCGTGATTTTTCAAGTGATCCTGTGACAAAATTCGCGTTTTTTCAGAAAATTGTAGTTTTAGACAGATTTTTGTAGCATCGTAGTTTGTGGCTCAAAATCATAGCAGTTGGCAGCTCTGTATTTACAAACATTCATTACTTAAACACAATCACACTGATTGGTAAATATATCATACGAGTAGTCATTTTTCCAACTGATGTGTCCCTGCCTGGACACATTTTCACTCAGTTGGAAAAATGACTACTCATATGATTTACAAACTGTCAAATTTATCCCTATCAAGCCTTTTGTATAATCTATCCTTAGGGAAAAGATGAACTCTGGCACAAAGCACTCACACGAGAACAGTAATAGGTCTAATACTGGAGTTATCAAAACCTTTTTACTATATTTAAAAAAAACAATGTTTATTAGTGAATGCATTAGAAAAATACGTTCTCAAAGTCAATGTTATTTATGACATTGTTTTGTACCCATTGTGTCACCACTCTCTGCACAAAGTTTAATAAAACACTGTCATTTCACAAAGTTGTTTATCTCTATCCTTTCATGATACTTTACTTTAAACTTGTAACATATTGTTTTTATTATATTACTGGCTGCATAGCGACCTGTTGTGTTGCATTTAAACTGCATGAGGTCTTTTGATTGTTTGGGGGAGAAAGAGTTTTATTATACATTTCAAGTTTGTAGCCATAACAATTCCAAATAAATCGTAATTTAGAACATTTTCGGCTCATTTCACTTTATTAGAAACTGTTCTTAGAGATCATTTACATCTTAAGTAACTACCATGTGAAATTTCAAGTTTTTAGCCTCAACAGTATCCCAGAAATCGCAATTTTAGAACGTCTTTTGTCCCTGCACATTTCAAATTAAAAAAAAAAAAATTCTGTTGTGAGTATTTAAGTGGTAGAAGTAACAGTCATATCAAGGTTCTAATCTTAACAGTTCCAAATTAATTGAAATATAGAGATTTTTAGAATATTTTCTGCTTACCCTTTTACATTTCTAAATTTATAGAAACTGTTCTGTGCAAGCTGTGTCTTGTTAAAAGTAACAGTCATGACAAATTTCAAGTTTCTAACCATAACAGTTCTAAATAAATCATAATTTAGAGTGTTTTCTGACCATTTCACTCTTTTAAATTACAAACTTTTTTGAAAACGTTCATAGCAAATATTTATATCTTAAAAGTAACCACTACACCAAATTTAAAGTTTCTAGCTCCAACAATATCACAGAAATCACAATTTTAGAGCACTTTTTGCTTTTGCACCCCCCTCAGAGGTTGCTGTACCAACATAAAGTGATGTATGTTATGTTATAACCTATGTTAAAGTAAAGAGGGTCACCAGCATTTTGTCACCATTATTTTTTAAATCAGCTCAGTAGTTCCAGAGAGTATAGAAGAATAAATCAATTATACATTTTTTTTTTAAGACCTGACAAAACATTGCTTGCAATCCACATTTTGGCAACCACTGGTTTATATCGTCCACATTCCACTTTTACATCAAATTGGCTGTCAATCATGTTTGCTTCCTTGAAAACCTGAATAAGAATATCTGTAAATTTAATATAGTGTCAAATGAAAATGATATCAGAAAGTAAAGTAGTGAGTTCGGATTGGAGAATAAACAGGAGAAATGATTGATATATAAGTATCCTATGACAATTAACCTTTTTTTTAGTTATACTACCCCATAGATAACGTGTTTTAAATCTAAATTAGAGTACTGGTGTGTCAGACTTTCTTTGATGTTATCTTCTTGTCCTTGAAATATTTTATTTACTTTTTATTTCATATGTGTATGAATCTTTTCAAAATAATCTCACCCATGTTTTAGTATTTTTACATAAAGTTGAATAAGGTCTTATTGGCTTAGTAAGAGTGGTTCAGATTGTTATTATTATTATTTATAAAGTGTTTTTTTTTTTTTTAATGTTTGTTCTAAAAAATTGAATATTTGAGGGAAATATTTTGTTTTAATAGGCTCGAAAGTGAGGGCCATTTTGCGAGAGCCGCTGCTATTGCTTTATTTAACCTGGAACTTCGTAAAGCCATTGAAGTTTTGAGTCGAGGAGCTTCTTCAAAAAACTATAAAGGTATAGAACACCTTTTCAGTTTTCTTCTCACTGAAACAGTGATTTAATTAAAGTTTTGCTTACATGATAAAAAGGAAATTTTGAAAAGTGCAAAATATTGTTAATGTGTTTTTAACTCTGAATCAATAGAGAAAAATTTCCATGGAAGTGATTCATTTATTTTCGCACTAAAATTCTGATTTGTGAAAGGTGAAGAACTGTATAAACACATTTCTGGTATTTTTTAATAGCATATACCTGATTATTTTCATTGTTTGTTTTATGAGTGCTGAAGAAATTAAGCTGCTCTTGGACATCTGTAAATATTATACTAGGACTTCCCTCAAAGGGATTAGTCTGAGTGATATTGCTGAGAACATAGGGTTAACAATTACAATATAAAGAAAAAGAGCAAATTAAATGATAGAATTACAAAATATTATACATAAATTCATATACACTGTTAAAAAAATAGAAAAGAAGTACCGTTCATCAGATGTGTTGTCATAATTTTTTTTAACATGTGGCAAAGAATCTCATTTTCTTAAGCGCGTATTGCGCAAAACTTGAAAAAAAAAAAAAAAAAACGCCGGATCTTTTAAAACGCCAAGCTTTTTAAAGTTACGTAATTGGATTTGCAGCCAATAGATTATTCTATCAAGCGTGGCTTAACGCAAATTTAATTTCATTGTTGCACCTTTTTTTGTGTGTGAATTTAAAAATTTTCTTCCTTGATTATATATCTATTATTTGTATAACTGTTTATAGAAACTCTTACACTTCAAACCACATTGATAGCATGCTTTGCTACAAACCAGATTGCAAAACTATAGTCTAAATTACTATTAAAGTATACAAAAAATCTTTCGATGACTTCTGTAAAATAACTTTTACATTAAATCTCCATATCGTCAAAATTGAAAAATTATATATTTTTCAAAGTTAAGCTTAACAGATACTTCTTGATTATTCTCTAGGAGGCTCTGCCCCCTGCGCCTTTACTGCGCCAATCCGCAGACTTTTCTTTTGCCTGTCTGTCTGTCTCTCCACAATCTGTCTGTTTCCCTATCCGTTCTTCTGCCCGTCTCTCCACAATCTGTCTGTTTCCCTATCCGTTCTTCTGCCCGTCTCTCTAACCGATTGTCTATCTCTCTACACGTCTCGCTACCTGTCTCTATTTTTCTCTACCGGACTCACTACCCGCCAATCTATTTCTCTAACCGTCTGTCCATCCGTCTAACTACTTGTATGTCTAGCCGTGTCTCTATCCACTTCGCTACCCATTTGTCTATCTGTCTCACAACTTGTCTATCTGTCTCTCTAACCGTCTGGCTATACGCCTCTCTACCCATCTTCTCACCCATCTCCGTACGTATCTACTCTTTCTCTACTCGTCTATATACCCGTCTCACTATCCGTCTGTTTTTGTATGCGACACTTTACCCGTTTCGCTACCAATCTCATTACCCGTCAGTCAAGTCGTCTCTGTACTCATCTCTCTACTCGTCTATCTACCACGCTACGCGTCTCGCAACCTTTCTCGCAACATTCCTGTCTACCGGTGTCGCTACCTGTCTCGTGACCCATCTCGCTACCCCTCTGTCAACCCTCTTTTTACCTTTCTCTCTAGCCGTATGTCTATTCGTTTCGCTACCCGTCAGCCTACCTATGTCTCTACTCGTCTCCCTACCCATCTCACTACCCGTCTGTCTACCCGTTTGTTTACTCGTCTTTCTACCCATTTGTTTACTCGTCTTTCTACATCTCGCCACCTCTTCCCAATATTTAAACAATTCATTTAATATAGAGAAGCCGTTTATCAGTTATTAAATGCAAACAGAAGTAATTTATCTAATAAGTGTAATCAGATGCATTTTTTTTAAATACATACATAAACCTAAATAATAATTCATCAGTTTTGTGTTCATAGTTGATTATATAATTTGACAGTAAATCTCAACTTCTTAAACCTGAATTGTCTCAAGCTTTTTAAAAAAACCACAAGGTCTGTATAACTGCAAAGTACCCTGAGGGCTATATTAGCTACATGTTATTAAGTTAAGTGAAAGTTTCGTTATCGCGTTTGCAGCCAATTGCTTATGTCAGAAAGCGTGGCTTAACAACATTTTAAATTCATTACTGTAACTTTTTTTTGGGGGGGGGGAGGGGGTTTCAAATGTAGACATTAAAATTAAAACTTTTGCCTCCATGCCATTAGTGTTGTTTGTATTATTAATTAATACCTTGTAGACCGAGCTTCATTTGAAACAAATGTAAAAGACTTCTACAATTTTTTTTAGGAGAAACTTTCGTAATTGGGCCCAAAGCCAATCGGAGCATTTAATATCATTATTGTAACTCTTATAGAGTTAAAACAATATTGTTGCTAGCTTTACTCTTGTTTGAGACCAGCCTTGCCTGTGTATCTGAATGGGGAAAAGTTTCGTATCCAATGACGGTTGGCGAAAAAAATTTTAAATGGTGCCAAAAGGTATTTTTAGCATCTTACAAAATTTTTCAAGAGAGCGGTAAAACATGTTTTTCAAATATTTACAAACATACGTTTATTAAAGCATGTTTTCGCACCATCTTAAAAATTTAAGCACGATGCTAAAATGAAATTTTATCGTCATATTCGATATTTTAATAAGTAATGAAAATACATAAACAAACTTATTTAACAAACCTAAGAGGCATTTTTGTGATAAATAATTGTTATTGTCAGGGGGGTTAATTGTAAACAATTAATAAACGGCTAGTAAATAATAAATAGCATTTAAAATCTAAAAATGAAGAAGTGGTCCGTATAAAAATGCAAAACATAACATTAGAAACTTGATATATGTAAATCTTTTTTATTTTTAACACTTTCCAACCTACTTGAAAAGTGTTTATGACTTTGGTTTGTCTGCCGCCTGGCCGCGCTCTAACTCCCGTAAATATGCTCCGATTGCCCTGCAATTTTTATATGTTATTGTCGTTACCTATAGCATGTTCCCTATTTCAACTGAAGTGTGTAGCACTTATAGTTTTTTACAGGGACACTCAAAAGAATTCCGTTACATTACGGTCTATGGGGAAAAATCATTTGCTGTTTATTTTAATGATGTTACACAATTTCAAACATATCGTAATTGATATATATCACTAAGGTGCATTACAAGAAGCTTAATATAGAATAGGGTGTGCATTGCACTTATAGTTACTTTACAGGGACAATCAAAAGAATTCCGTTACATTACGTCTATGGAGAAAAATCGTTTGCGGTTTTATTAAATAATGTTTCACTAATTTAAACGCATTGAAATTTATATATATCACTAAGGTGCATTACAAGAGGCTTAATACAGAATATTGTGTGTATAGCAGTCATCGTTCATTTACAGGGACACACAAAAGAATTATCTACTGTCTGTTAAAAATAATTCCTGGAAGTGCGTTTTAAGTTGCTGAACGCAATTTTAAATTTAACTCACTTTTTGTCTGTTACTTGGTGTGTATAAATTCTGTAGATCATATACAAGGCAGCACAAAAGTTCGCGAACACATTTCCGTTTATTGACAGAAACTCCAGAAGGAGAATTTTAAACTCTGCTATGCGTTTCCTAACTAAACTAAACCTTAGCATCCTATGTAGTATATATACAAATCTATAGATCATATACAGGGCTGAATAAAAGTATTCGGATATTTTTCCAAATATTGTATATGTTGGAAATTCCTGAAATTATGTTTCTAAATATGTTTTGCGTTTTCCAAATTGTTTACTTAGATGTTATCTTTCAGCTTATTAAACGGTAATGATTTGTAAAATTATTTTGGAAGCGTTGGAAAGTGTTACATAATCTATGCTTGACGCATGATTTTTCGTTCTTGTTTAATATTTCCAAAGGCACAGATAAAAAGGTAAAAATCTCTTTTCCAAATGCCATTTCAATTTAATATATATATATATATATATATATATATATATATATATATATATATATACAGTGGAACCCCGATTTTACGTAACCCGTTTCATACGATATCCCGCTTCCTACGTTATGTTTCGTCGGTCCCAGAAAATTCCTATTCCGATAATGTTAAAAGTACCTCGATTCTACGTTATTTACTCTTAACGTTTCCCGCTTGGTACGTCGTTTTAGGCCAAGTACCTCAGGAATTTTTTTCTTTTTTCATTCATGGAAAATTTTTCAAAAGAACAAAAATGATTTCCACTTGGTCAACTGGTTGTTTGTTATCAAAAACAGTTCTTCCCCTCCCCGTTAATACTCCCGTGAGAAAGTAACGATGAACTATTATTTGTCAAAAGTAGGATGTCTAAAAGAAAATGTTTTGCTGTAGCCGAAAAGGCAGAAATTATCGAAAAATCCAAAGTTTCCAAAGGAACTAAAGTGGATCTCGTAAAATCGTTCGGTATCGCTTGATCCAAGTTGAAAACCACCCTAAAACACGAGGTCTCTGTGGAATTAAAATCTAAAAAACTAGGAAATTTGTCAAAGAAAAGTAAAACATTGAAAACCTCTCTTTTCGAAAAGCTGGAAAAGATTTTGTACGACTGGTTTAAACAAGCCCATTCAGCCAAGATTCCAATCAATGGCCCAATTTTGTAAGAAAAGGCTCTGGAAATTTCTTCTCGATTTAAAATGTAGAATTTCATGGCATCCAACGGTTAGATCGACCGATTCAAGAAGAGGTATAATTTGTCTTACAAGTTTATTTGTAGTGAGGCATTGAGTAAATACTGCGGTAGTTGAGGAATGGATGGAAAAAAACTTCACCTTCTGTTGTGTGTAATTACTCAAAAAAGACATCTTTAATGCAGATGAGACCGGATTTTTTTTTAATCTCTTCCCTGATAGAACATACACCGTGAACGGAGAAACGTGTCACAGTCGGAACTGAGAAGATAACCCTTTGTGATTGGTAAATCCAAGAAGTCCCGATGCTTCAAAATCGTTAAAAGTTTGCCGATTTCAAGGCCAACCACAATGCTTGGATGACTCTAAATCTTTTTGAAGATTTTGTAAGAAAATTGAATATAAAAATGAGCTTACAAAAGCAATTTTATTCGTAGACCAGTGCACTCTTGTTAATCTGAATATAAAGAATGTGCGTATAGAATTTTTCCCACCCAACTGTACCAGTTTATTTCAGCCATGTGACTTGGGAATAAACAGATCCTCCAAAATGCATTATAGAAAGCAACTGGTAAGAAAAGGCCTTTTTTCACTTGATTCTGGTGAGCTTCAAGATGCTTGGAAAACAAAGCTAAATGTGCCGGGTATCTTCATTTCATCTCATCGGCATGGAATTGAGTAGATGAAAAATGATGTCAAATGCTTTTCTGAAGAGAGAATTTTCAAAATCTGAAATTAACGGTGAAGCGCCGCCGGAAGAGCTCTCTATGGAAGACTACACAAAAGAGGATGAATTTATACTTGCAGACATCAATGTTGATGCGTACATTGATTGCGATAAGGATGTTATGTTACCAGAGACTTTCAGGCTATTTCCGATTTTATTTCGCAATATTGAAGTGAGGATGATATTGATGAAGATCCAGAAGACATAGTGCCCTCATCGGCAGACGCCATTGCGAGTTCAAAAATTTTAAAGAAATTTTAACTGGACATGACAATTAAGAAAAAAATTTGCAAAAACTTGTATGTATCGAAAATAGAGTACATGTGAAATTACACTTAAAAAGAAAACGCAATAAAGAATAACACATTTTTAAAAATACTAATATGGTATTGGTAAGTTTATTTTTGTATAATTTGCTTTCTTGAAGTGTTTTTCTCTATTTGACCCCGATTTTACGTTTTCCCGTTTCGAGCGTTTTTTTCTCCTGGTCCCATGGAAAACGTAAAATCGGGGTTCCACTGTATATATATATATATTATATATATATATACAAAATAGAAAAATATCTGCAAAAAAATATATTTACATAATACTACATCAGCAAAAAAATAAGATTTAGAAAAAGTAAGCCAAATCCTGCAGATCCCAACAATCACATCGAAAAACTTATCACCAAAAAAGAACTCGCCAAATCTTACGGCACAGGAGATGGATTTTTCCCTCTGAATGCAGAATATTAGTTTTTTTTTCTTGTACGATGGGTGATTATAATATAATTGTTTCATTTCACATACTACATACCGTTTGATATATTGGTACTTTTATGTTATCCTGGCGCAGTTGATAAATCGCCAAATATTGTTCCTATAACATTTTCTATTGAATTCATTTCATTTAAATATAAACCTTTCACTCATTTAATTTAAAATACATGCCTTTCATTAATCCCATTTAAAATGCTAAAAAGAGAAAAAAAAAAGAAATAATGCCATAAATCGAAACCTTTTATTTAAACATCAAAGATTTTTTTTTTTAATTCACACACGCGAAATAGAAAAAGCTGCTACTGCTGAGATTTGCGCCAAATCTACCAAGTTATTGCGTTTTTTTTTTTTTTTTTTTCAAACAGAAAAAAAATCCAGATTAATTTTCGATCTATATTAAATTGAAATATATTTTATTGTGCTGAATATTAGTGTGTGCATATTTTTTGCTCCATGTACTCCATGAACTTTTCAATTCCGATTGTCTACGAAAATCTCCCGCCGTTGAAAATGACGTATGCACAAAATTTCGTGACGTATGTACTTTAATTGTGCTTTTTTATCTATTTTTTTAATATAATTTCCAAACAGTTTGACATTTATTCTTGGTAATAAATAGACGTTGTTGTCACCTTTATAGGTACCTGCTGTAAAAATTTGAACGAAATCCGTTAAATATTTTTTTGAGTTATGCTTGACGAAAGGTTTTAATATCCATCGTAGCTATATATGGGGCAATGTAATACTGCGCTGTGTATGAGTCTTCGTTGCACTCAGACAATTATTTAATATAATGCATCCTATACGTATGTCATTCTTATGTGGAGCACTAAGCTAATTTGACCTGAATCTAATAAGCATGTTTTGTATCAGAAAATTTGTTTTCTATGTAATACTTATTTGATTTATTCATTAAGTAAAATATTTTGCTTGGAAACATAGTAACTTGAGCAAAATAAACTCCACTTGATTTTGAAATGTTGACAACTGTGATATATGTAAGATTGTTTCCATGAATTCTGGGAATAAGATTATAGAAAATCAAGAAGTAAAAAATAAAAAAATACTACATTATTCGTTAAAATATCTTCCTACAGATCACATGTTTTGGTCACATTGTTCAGTTAACTTTTTTAATTACTTTTCAGAATCATTATGTACCAAAAATAATTTGTTTTTTTTTTTGAGGGGAAAAGAAGCATGTTTATATGAATTCCTGACTTTTGTATCTTTAGTAGACAAAAATTCAGTAGAGATACTGGCATTATTTCAGCTGAAGGGTTTTCCACAAAAATGTCTTTCCTTTGAAAAATAGACTGAACGATGGGATCTTATTTTTGGTAAAGATCAAGTTATTTTTTACTGTACCTATATTTCTTTATATTTTACCAGAAGAACCCGTGCGAAGCTTTCACGCTGCAATCTTTGTGATTATTTCCTGGTACGTTTTAGCAGTAATTTTTAATTAACTGATCTTTTTTTTTAATCAAACAACACGTATTAACGAAATGTGTGTGTACTATCTCAGAAACTTGTTCAAAAACTTTTCGAATGATACCTCATTCATCGTTGTATGTTTTGTATGTGCATAGAAAAAAGGATGTTGACAACAGAAATAATATATATGATGATTGCTTGTGTATAAGAAAATGGGAATAGATGGCCAGAAAAATTTTTCCCAAATTTTCTTCTCTCGCCAAGGTAATTTCTTTAGGTTGCCAAGACTCCTATACTGAAAAAAAAGGGAATTATAAAAAAAATTGAAACACAGAATCTGACGTTTAGGGAATTCATATGAAAACATTTCCTCAGATTTTGCAAAACTGTTCCAGAAATGTCGTAATACATAAATCAATATTTGGTACACCAATTTTTTGCAACCCTTATGGGAAGCATTGTGGTTCTTTGTGGTTCAGCAGCCATTTAAGTGACGTCAGACTTCGTTGGCGTATTAAGAGCTTAATGAAATATTAAAAATTAAATACTTACAATTTTCGTGATTTCTAATGAATTGTACATCTAAATGGAAGATAATCCTTAAATCACGTAATCTACTGGCGCTCCGATACAGTACGCATATACACAGCCATGATTAAAGAAAGAAAACAAATAAACAATAGGTAATGCACGCGTAAAAATTACATAAAAACCTGATTAAAAGCTCGATATTTTTTCAAAAAGTACGCGCAAGAAATAAATTAACAATCGTATTTTAATTGCATTAGAGAATGACGTCATCTGATAATGCAGTATTTTATTTTTGTGGCAACACTGATTTGAGAAAACCTTTCATTTCTTTTATGAAAACAATGTCGATTTAATTTTTAATTAACAGCAATATTTAATTGAAAAACATGTTTTAAAAAAATGTAAGTGTACTATGTCAGAAGCTGGTTCAAAAACCTTTCATATGGTATCTCATTCGTCGTTCTGCGTTTCATATTTTCTGAGAAAAAGAGATGTTGACAGGAGAAATAATATATATGATTATTATTTCTATGATTTTATTATTATTTTTATTATTATGACAGCTCACAGCATGTCACTGCTATATAGCAGTGACATGCTGTGAGCTCTTACATAATCTTGTTACCTGGCATTTACCGTAGATTAAGTTCTTTGCCTGGCATCTGTGCCAAATCTCCCAATTTTTGAGTACCCCTGTTTCTGAATAGAAATATTAACATTTAATTGCAGAGTCACTATTCAGAAATAGTGGTACTCAAAAGTTGAAAGCCTCCTTTGAAGTTTGAACAGTGCTTTGATTGTATTTCTTTAAATTTACCTCTGGGTTTTTAGAAGTGCCCCGTTCTTGTGCTTTTTCAAATTAAGGGTCAATTATTGTTGTGTAAAGATAGCAAATTATTAATATAGATTAGCAATATAAAATCATCAATCATAGAAAGAAATATATCTGATCATATGTGAATTGATATGTGAATATAGAATGTGTTTTGTTGTGAAATGTGAACTGAGAACTTCAGACTTTGACATTGATCCTAGACATTGACGAGACAGGAACATTGATCATGCATCATGGATATGATACGACTGATAATGATTTGATTTGATCTTATGTTTTTACAAATGAAAGGCTATGACTGTTTTACTGGTTTTTTTAAGTGCCATGAAAATAATAACTATATTGCATTTGTTTCGTTTAATGTTTCTCGCACCCTTTAAAAATATATATGACCTTTTAATGTGTGATGTTGAAAATAAAAGTAACATCATGATCTTAACCCTTTCCCTGATTTGTTCGTAGGTGTTGTTTTTGGCCTTTACTGATTTGTCCTCACAACCTACTGACAGTTTCATTCAATTGTTGTTTTGACTATTCTGCTCGTATCTTTTCTCTTTTTAATCTCAAATCAATCATATAAATGGTGATAGTTTCCCACTAAATGCTACATAGAGAAGGAAGAACTTAAAAAAAAAATCTGATTGGTTGAAACAAGCACCTATTTCATACGAATTTGTATCTTTCAAGTTTGACTGTTTGATAACTTTTGTTTGAAAATGAAAGAAGGTTAAGTAAAGCAATTAATAGTATTTGAAATTGTAAATAATTGTAAAATAATTGTATTTTTTTTTTATATGCAGAACTGTAAATATAACTTTCCGGTATTTTTGTGCTATAGAGGCCACCAAGAATGAATTGCCAAACGACCAAGATTTATCATAAAATTATAAAGCATATATTATATGATAATAATATGATGTATATAGCATTTTGTGACACATATTGCTCAGTTATAGTCATATATGATGCATATATGACATAAATATATTACACCTGTATAATATGTATATGGTGTATATAGAACATATAAAACGTAAATAATATGTATATAATGATGTATATGGTACCGTATTTTTGGGAATACCTGCCGCACCCATTGTAAGCACCACATCTATGAAAATCTATTTTTTTAAAGTATATCCACATAAGCGCCACACCCAAGAAACTGAAATTTACTTATAAATATTTTCACTTAAACGCCACAAAAAATTGAATTAAACTAGCAATTAAATATAAAGAAATATTGTATTATTATTATATTTTCACTTAAAGTGCCAGAAAAATAAATATATAAAAGAATATCGTATAGTAACTTTGCCAAAACCACCTCAGCATAAATAGTAGCGTTCCTGTTTTTTTCTTTTTTTAAAGGGAGGGGGAGATCCCGTTTGATAAAAGACACATTAAAATTACTAAGACATTTGCATATGAACCATGAAACGAACAGTTAATTATCTGGACAAATCACGGTGTAGCATTCCTCATAAAAAGTACGACGTCATGCAACTGCGAAACACCAGCACTGTCTATATGCCCTGCAAAGCAATTTATCACATGAGGATGTAATCGTCAGACAACTAAACTTGGAAAAAATGTTGGTGAAAAGGTAAACAAGTAATGGCACTGAAACAAAAGTACTCTCTCAAAAAGGGTGGATGAACACATAGTTTAAGAGGACAATATTTGAGCAAATGGTTAGCTAAACTTACCGCTAAAACAAAATATTTCCAACATTAGCCAAAACGGTTATGATGGCTCTATATCCATTCTAATATCCCAAGGATATGGTGCTTATTGATGGATGTACAGAAAACATAATTATTTTTAACTTGAGGGCTGGTGAGACCAACATTTTTTACTCCATTGATTGCTCAAAAATCGACAAATAACCTTTCACGGACATCCAATGTTGGAAGACGTTTTCTAATGTTTGATACAAATAAGAGAGCATGTGACAGCTGATCAAAGAGGTTAAAATGGCTGGTAAGAAACAGGTATTATAAGACATCCCTATGAAAAAAAAAAAAAAAATCACCGTACATAATGCCGCCCTGGCGTAAGAGCCGCAATTAGAATATTTTATACTTTTAAACTCCTATGCGCCGTGGCTGATACGCTCAAAAATATGGTACATATATGAGTATTAGAAGTGTGTATATGCATATACAGGGTGATTATAAAAAAACTATCCCGATATATGAGCCCCTAACTATCATACTGTTCACAGAAACTGAATGAAACTTTGGTTTAAAGTATTTTGAGGTATGCACTCAAGAATCATATGAAAGACAACAATTAAATTCTAACAGTTATGGTTGTTGGAAAAACTGGATAGTTTTCCCTTTACTAATTCTTTTAGTTCTTATCACTCATTCAAATCATATCTTAATTGACCTAATTCATCCATTCATGCTTTATTATATTTATTTAATATTTAACTCCTATTCAGTTATATTCAGTAATTAGCTCAGTCATATTTCAGTAATTAAATCCTTAAGTTTAATAACCTTGGTTTACAGTATGAAAGTATATTTTTATTTAAAGTAATTCATATGGTTTTAAAGTAAAAATATCTTTATTTAGTTACTTACCATTTGGTCATATTATCAATTCTAACGCTTCAGGTTTTTCCATTTGCTTCTATTTACTTTCATTTCATTTTTTATCTACATCATGTTTTTCACTTCCTATGGACATCGTTATCGCTTGTTTACATTAGTCATGTCTCCTCATTTCTTGCGGTTTTCGGTAGATCGATTACGTCACGATACAAGTGATTACGGCAGCTGGTGACAGATGGCTCTGATAATCTGTCATTACCTGTAGTATCTACCTGTGACCGTAATCGATCGTCACGTACCTTTGGGAGGCCGGAAGTGACCTGTTTGCTGCAGGATTGAGGAGGTTACGTCATTGACCTTGACACAAGGCGGTAATGTATTTAAGAGAGAGGCAGTCGTGTATTGGTATATTCTAGCTGGCTGGAAGCTGTCTCAGTTTGTTGTGTTGTTTTAAGTGTGTTGTCTAGTCGTTTGTCCGTTGATGTTTTACTTTAATAAGGAAGTGCTTTTAACTGTGTTGTGATGTTATAGTTAATGAAATGGGAGGTGATTGTTTTCAATGGAAGTGAGTTATGCAAGAGAGGAAATGTTTTAAAGAACGCCACGTCTTTCAATTGTTGGAAACGAAGCATTTGATTTCATCACGTTTTTAGAGAAACCTTTTGAGAAATAGTTATTAAATAAAAAGGCAGCTTTTTCTTGTGTTATTTCGTGCAGCTCATTTCATATATCTTTTGATTTAGTTTTCCATTGGATATAAAGCTTTTTATTTAAAGTGAGTAAAGCTTTTCCTTTTTGTCCTGATGTTGTGGTTTTTAGACTTTCATAATATTAACTTTCATGTCATCAAAAGGCTATTGATATTTTTAATAGTTCAGAACGAGATTCCATTTAAAGTATGTTGACACCGTTCTGTCTATTATTCTTGCATCAGTAATTTCGGAAGCCGAAATTACTTGTTACCGTTTTAACTATTGAAACACCAAATACGATGACTCGGTTTGGATTTCTACGGATAGTGCTTTATATCAATAGACCGTTTGCCATTGGGCTTGTTACTTAATAAGTATAGATAGTACCCTGGAGTGGCATGTTTTGTCCGGCGGTTCAAAGTACGACTGTATCGTGGTCGAGCAGGTACGGTTGGCCGTTACTGACAAGTTGATGAATGGAGGTTGTATTTGGAAGGATAGAGGCATTGGATCGGGAAGTGAGGAAAGATTGTTTTATGTTTTATTAAAGTTTTGGTTTTAGATTAATGGAATTTATTTAATGTTAATATAATTTTTACAAGATTAAGGTTATTTAATTTAAAAGATCATTAAAGTAAATTATATGTTTCTTTTGAATCTTTGTTAAAGCCTTTAATTAAAAGTAATTGTTTTTCCATTTAAGTTAATCTGGTAATGAACTTAATTTAATTAAAGTAAATTTGTTAAATGAATTTTTCCATCGGTGCTCCAGTTTTCACATCCAGAATATGAGATGTATGTTTAATGGGTCTCAAGATATATTGTGTAAATTTTTAAGCATTCTGTTTTGACAAATGCAAATATAGATTGAATGGTAATGTGATATCGTTTTTACTCTGGAATATTGGAAATATGTATTTTATTCTGAACTTAGTAAGTTGAATAAATCTTGTTGAGTTTAATTCCTTTTGTCTGTTATTTCATTAATATTGTGCCTATACTCTGTGCCCACTTGTGCCTATACTCTGCTTACTTCATTTAATTACCTAAGTGTTTAAATACAACAAGGTTATGGGCCTGAGGCCATGGATTGTTTAGAAGCTGATTTTCGTTAGTTATACTTTTAAGGATGGTTTTTTTTTTCAATTTTTCAGTCTTGGATTATAAAAGTCCTCCAGTTGTCTCATTTCAATAATTGAGCTTTGAGATGGGGGGGCTGGTAGCATGTTTGCTATAATAATTTTTAAGAAGTTTTTGAAATTTGTTTTCTGTTTCTATTCAGAATTTTTTTTTCTCCAATTCAAATTTAAGGAGCTATCTGAGGTTGTTTTTCTAAACTTATAAAGCTGCAGTATTCAAATGGTATGGATCATGTGCTGTCACGAGGTGCCTTTATATAAGTAAATGAAAGTCATAAAAGTGCTATTAGTGAAGTGATTTAAAGGAAGATTTGGTGCTTTTTGTGGATGAATCCTTGTCTGAAAGACGTGTTGTTAAAGTAAAGTGCATATTTCTCTTGAGAGATAAAGAAAGTGTATAAGGTTGTAAAAGATTGTGTTTTTTTTTTAAATGCATCACCATTCTTTATTGTGAAATCTTTGTGCTGGATTATGATCTACAGTGCCAGTTAACTTTGTTTTTAAAGTATGGAATGTGCTAGGTGGTGAATGTGCTTAGGCAGTGACAGCGTCTGGGCCACTTTACCTGGTGGAGTTATGATTCTTGAGATGTGAACATCATTATAGTAGAAAGAAGATGATTGTTGTTTTACGTGGACTCTGATTTTAGAACTGAGCATCAGCATTTTTTTAAGAACTATGGTTTAAACATGATTAAATGTATCAAGTCTGTGATCAAGTATGAGAAGTGACCGTCTGTAAATTTTTTTTAATGAATATTAATGATTCTATGCCATGTTGTTTTGATATTGAAATTTTTTTTCATAGTGGTAAGGGTTTAAAGTTTTGAAGTCACCTACTTGTATTAAAGTTTTTTTTAATAAGTTATAAATATAAATTTTTTTAAGGCTGAATCTTATATAATTAAGAGCTGTTAAAGTATTTCAATTTTTGATATCAATATGTAAAGTAAATCCTGTTGATATTTAGAGACTGAAATTATTAAAAAATTTTTTGTGTTAAGTGTTAGTAAGTCTGTAAGATAGTGTAAAAGTGTAAGATGTATTATGGGACTGATAAATCTTTGAAATTTTTTTACTAAGGTTAAATTCCTTTGTAAAAGTTAATCTAATTCTTTTAACTAATTTGATAATTTTTAATTATGAAAGTTATAAATTTAAATTTAATTAACTTTGATTCAGCCATTAAAGCTAAATGTTATGTAAATGTTAAAAATTTTTTGTTGAAGTTAATGAATTTGAATTATAAATGTTATTGTTAGAATAATTCAGCTTTTATTAAGATAGAAGGTGAAATGGATTATATGTTTGTTTTTATAAAACTTATAGAGATTGTCTACATGTGTAATGTGTTAGAGTAAATTTAAGAATAATTAAAGTATTATGATGTGTTTGAGATTTTAAGGAAGTTAAATATAAGTTTTTCCAAATTTTATTATGGAAGGTTAACATATGAGTGAGGTTAACAGAAGTTGAATTTTAAAGTGTTAAAATGGCTACAGTTTGCCGTTCAGCTGCAGTTTCTTAAATGTTAAAGTTTTTTTTTTATTATTTCTGAAGGTGTTTAAACTGTAAAATGTAATAAATAGTTTTAAACAGTTTAAAATTAAGCATTCATAATTTTTTTAAGTAAAAGTTTTTCTTTAAAGATAAATCAGTAATATTGTTAAACTTATGTCCATATACAGTTTTTTTTAGTAAATTTGAATTAAATTTAAAGTCATAATGTTAAAAGTAAATTTTGATCTAAAGTTTAAATTGTTAAAAATCTTGATTCCAATTGGATAATTCCATGTGTTAGGAAAATGGAGTCCTGTATATTGGATCAGGAGTATTGCTTTTAAATGCAATGTTGTTTAAACTTAGATATTCAAGAATTTTGTTTTACAATATATATTTTTATATACACCTTCAAAGAGTTAGGTTTAATTTAATAATGGTATTTTCTATGTTTTATGAAATTTTTGTTAAATTTTATTTAAAATATATATATTTTTTTTTTTTATAGATATTGATTTTATTGAGTTATCAGCTTTGGGTGTGTTTCACTTGCAGAAGGGGTGTTTTTATGGAGATTTCTTTTTCGGGATAGTACATTTCTTTTAAGGTGGTAGTGTCAATGTCCTGAAATGTGATGGATCTTTTATGGAATACATAACCCTGCAAATATAGTGAAGACATGCATGTTGAGTTTTTTTTATGTTGGAAATTTTTTTTTGGTTGTTATAAAAGTTTTTGTGGCTGTGGTATATCAAGTGTTAATTGGTGTTAGGATATATCAGATTGTGTAAGGAAATTGTTATGTTAAAATGTAAGGAAATTTTTTTTGTTAGAAAGTGTAAGAAATATATCTCGGTGACATAGGAAAATTTTTTTTGGTTTGTGTCAGGAAATTTTTCAATAGTTTAGAATAGTTTTTTCAATAGTTTTTTTGGAAAATTGTGTTAGAATCGTGTTAGAAAATTGTGTTAGAAATTTTTAGAAATATTTGATAAATGTGTTAGGATTAATTGGATCTAATTTTTTTTGTGTAAGGAATAATGTAGATTGTATTAGAACTGAATATGCAGATTTTTCGTGATTTTTCAGGTATTGTTATTCAAGGAAGTCATGGCTGGTGAATTTTCTATTATCCAGTATATTGATTAGGTTAAGGGCATTTGTTTTTAGGTTGCAGATGTTAGAGGCCTTGATCAAGTTTCTGGAAGTACCCCATATAGGGAAGAAATTTTTTTTGACTTCAAGTTAGTTGAATAATGTAACATAGAGTTTGCTAGCCCTGGCGGATACTGGAGAATGGCAGCTATTTTTAGGTATCTTATTGTAGTCTCTTGAGGTTTAATGAGATATGGCATTGAGGAGGAAATGGCCGGGTATATATATTTTTTTTTTTAGATCATTCTATTTTGAGTAATAAAGTTTCAGGTTAAACAGATGGGGAAGTATATTTTTTTTAGGTCTTTCCCAGTTTGTTTTTATGAGGCTTAGCATAAATGATGTTGGAAAAGGACTATTTGTTAGGAATTTTTTTGGATTATGTTAGATATGCTGAGTACTTAAGGTTGAAATTGCCTGGTCATGATTCTTCTTCTGGAGTGTTTTTCTTGTTGGAATAAGAGTGTTAGAATTCAGATCAAGATAGTTTTGATTGTGCTCCAGGTTTAAATTTGAAAATAGTTTGTAATAGGTGTTGAATTTTCAAAATGGTTTGATAATTATCCGTCGGTCATGTTCATCTGTGTTATGTTGTAGTGAGTGGTATGTAGACTGGGGCCCCAGCAAGTGAAGTTGATTGATAGGTTTTTTTTTTTGAAAGGGGATGAACAAATGGAGTGTACTCAGTTAAATTTGTGATGTTTTTATGTTCAGGAATTCGAGATGAAAAAGTGACCAGAAATATGTTATGGATTTAATATTTAATGTTGCATAAGATAGTGAGATGGTTTAATGGAGCAGATGTCAAATGGGTTTGAGTGGAGCTATCATGTCTTGAGTGTCTGTATGGGAATTTATCTGAGTAGTGTTGATGTTGTTATTGGTTTGAGAAATTGGTTTGTGTCATACATTTTTGTTTAGTAAAGGGTTGTGTAAGGTTTTTTTGTAAGGTTTATATGGAGTTTAATAAGGGTTTAAAGAAATTCGGTATAAGATATAGAGAAAGTATTGGAGGTTTTTTTTTTTTGGGATTTATGAAGTGTTATAAATTTTTTTTGGAAAAATTTATGAATGGAAGATTTTGATTCTCTTTGTTGGCATAGTGAAAAAGGAGAAGAAAGGAAAAAAAAAAAGGGGAGGGGGTTTAGTTTTTTTTGTTAATTAGATTTGTGAAGTTATTTCTGTTATAAAAATTATAATGTAATTTTATGTTGTGAAGTTAATGGTGAATTGATCCTTCTCATTACTAAAATGGACTTTTTGGGAAAGTATTGACATACGATGAAGTAGTTTATCTATGATAAACTAGTTTTTAGCTGATGTTCATGTTTTTGATATTTCATATTTTTAGAGAGTTCATGTTTACAAATGGTGAATATTTTTAAATGTAAGGTATATTGTGTTATATGTGCATTTTATATGTATTTATTTTTAATGGTATAGTATATTTTTAGATGAGGACTGGAGCCCAAAGAAGTTTTTTTTTGCAGTTTTTTTTTAATGGGGAGGAGTCCTGGATTGTTGGTTTGTTATATTGTGATAAATGGCCGTGTAAGTTTTAAATGGATTTAGTTTTTTTTTGAAATTGGAGGATAATTGGATTACAGTTAATATGGTTAATAATTGGATAGGTGATCAGGGAGGCTTTGCTGATTGTGCAAATTGTTTTAGGTAGCCTGTTCGGCGTGCTTCTCATGTTGCCGGTCTGATTTTCATTCGAGTGATAAGAGGGGGGGCTTTGTTGGAAAAACTGGATAGTTTTCCCTTTACTAATTCTTTTAGTTCTTATCACTCATTCAAATCATATCTTAATTGACCTAATTCATCCATTCATGCTTTATTATATTTATTTAATATTTAACTCCTATTCAGTTATATTCAGTAATTAGCTCAGTCATATTTCAGTAATTAAATCCTTAAGTTTAATAACCTTGGTTTACAGTATGAAAGTATATTTTTATTTAAAGTAATTCATATGGTTTTAAAGTAAAAATATCTTTATTTAGTTACTTACCATTTGGTCATATTATCAATTCTAACGCTTCAGGTTTTTCCATTTGCTTCTATTTACTTTCATTTCATTTTTTATCTACATCATGTTTTTCACTTCCTATGGACATCGTTATCGCTTGTTTACATTAGTCACGTCTCCTCATTTCTTGCGGTTTTCGGTAGATCGATTACGTCACGATACAAGTGATTACGGCAGCTGGTGACAGATGGCTCTGATAATCTGTCATTACCTGTAGTATCTACCTGTGACCGTAATCGATCGTCACGTACCTTTGGGAGGCCGGAAGTGACCTGTTTGCTGCAGGATTGAGGAGGTTACGTCATTGACCTTGACACAAGGCGGTAATGTATTTAAGAGAGAGGCAGTCGTGTATTGGTATATTCTAGCTGGCTGGAAGCTGTCTCAGTTTGTTGTTTTGTTTTAAGTGTGTTGTCTAGTCGTTTGTCCGTTGATGTTTTACTTTAATAAGGAAGTGCTTTTAACTGTGTTGTGATGTTATAGTTAATGAAATGGGAGGTGATTGTTTTCAATGGAAGTGAGTTATGCAAGAGAGGAAATGTTTTAAAGAACGCCACGTCTTTCAATTGTTGGAAACGAAGCATTTGATTTCATCACGTTTTTAGAGAAACCTTTTGAGAAATAGTTATTAAATAAAAAGGCAGCTTTTTCTTGTGTTATTTCGTGCAGCTCATTTCGTATATCTTTTGATTTAGTTTTCCATTGGATATAAAGCTTTTTATTTAAAGTGAGTAAAGCTTTTCCTTTTTGTCCTGATGTTGTGGTTTTTAGACTTTCATAATATTAACTTTCATGTCATCAAAAGGCTATTGATATTTTTAATAGTTCAGAACGAGATTCCATTTAAAGTATGTTGACACCGTTCTGTCTATTATTCTTGCATCAGTAATTTCGGAAGCCGAAATTACTTGTTACCGTTTTAACTATTGAAACACCAAATACGATGACTCGGTTTGGATTTCTACGGATAGTGCTTTATATCAATAGACCGTTTGCCATTGGGCTTGTTACTTAATAAGTATAGATAGTACCCTGGAGTGGCATGTTTTGTCCGGCGGTTCAAAGTACGACTGTATCGTGGTCGAGCAGGTACGGTTGGCCGTTACTGACAAGTTGATGAATGGAGGTTGTATTTGGAAGGATAGAGGCATTGGATCGGGAAGTGAGGAAAGATTGTTTTATGTTTTATTAAAGTTTTGGTTTTAGATTAATGGAATTTATTTAATGTTAATATAATTTTTACAAGATTAAGGTTATTTAATTTAAAAGATCATTAAAGTAAATTATATGTTTCTTTTGAATCTTTGTTAAAGCCTTTAATTAAAAGTAATTGTTTTTCCATTTAAGTTAATCTGGTAATGAACTTAATTTAATTAAAGTAAATTTGTTAAATGAATTTTTCCATCGGTGCTCCAGTTTTCACATCCAGAATATGAGATGTATGTTTAATGGTCTCAAGATATATTGTGTAAGTTTTTAAGCATTCTGTTTTGACAAATGCAAATATAGATTGAATGGTAATGTGATATCGTTTTTACTCTGGAATATTGGAAATATGTATTTTATTCTGAACTTAGTAATTTGAATAAATCTTGTTGAGTTTAATTCCTTTTGTTTGTTATTTCATTAATATTTTAGAAACTTTTAGTTATCTTTACTTCGCTTTTGAACATTATAAAACCTTGGTCAATTACAGCATAAACGCACCACTTGTGCCTATACTCTGCTTACTTCATTTAATTACCTAAGTGTTTAAATACAACAATGGTTACAGTGACAAAATTTCGAAAATTTCAAACGACAACACCTACTTTTTTTTATTGGAATGTGATCATCATGGTGAAAAACCATAAAAAGTGTTGGAATGGTACCTGTAGCACAAAAATCGCCGGTGCTAGACAGACTAAGAAGAATAGTAAAAACAACCAATAAGGACAGAGAAGCAACAGAAAACAAAACATTTTATTGTGTTTCATACATTTTCCATTTCACACACGACGGCACTTTACATGCGGCAGATGGTGGATAGCACTGAACAGTAAAATGTTTTACTTTCTGTTGCTTTTCTTTCCTTTATTGGTTGTTTTCACTTTTCTTTCCTTTATTGGTTGTTTTCACTTTTCTTTCCTTTATTGGTTGTTTTCACTTTTCTTTCCTTTATTGGTTGTTTTCACTTTTCTTCTTAGTCTGTCTAGCGCCGGCGATTTTCGTGCTACAGGTACCGTTCCAACGCTTTTTATGGTTTTTCACTACGAAGATCACATTCCAATAAAAAAAGTAGGTGTTGCCATTTGACATTTTCAAAATTTTGTCACTGTAACCGTAACTGTTAGAATTTAACTGTTGTTTTTCACGTGATTCGCATACATCAAAATACTTTAGGCCAGAATTTCAATCAGTTTCTGTGAACGGTATGACAGTTATGGGCTCATATATCGGGATAGTTTTTTTATAATCACCCTGTATATGAGGCCTATAGGAGCTTTGATATGATTTTGGCGTGATCGCAACTACAATCATGCAATAATCGTAATTGTGGGAGCTGCTATAACACAAAGGTACCAAGAACTTTCCTGTTGGACACCCATGTATTATTAATAGGCAACTTTGAGAGAAAATATTGTTAAATATTATTATTATTCTAAATGCTTACCCTTATTGGAAATGTTAATGTTAATAACATTTTTCTACTTATAAATGTAAAATCAACAACAATGAAATGCTGGCTTTTTTGGGGTGGAATTTGTGCAAAAATGAAACTTTAATATGTTACTGTTGATCCCTGGTGGAAGGAAAGCCGTCACATTACAATGCCATACAGTTCACAGATTTCTTAATTGCTTATGCCTGGGGCGATTATGTTTTTTTTTTTTAATCCTTAAAATATTTTATGCAAAAGATAATTTCAATTGACTGCTTGCTTCTTTAAACAAAAAGTAAAAATGACTTTGCTAAATAGGCTAACTAGAGAAGAAATTTCTTTCGGTTAATCATAAAACAAGCACTGAAATTATTAACAGAAGTAATAAAAGCTTACCAGGTCACAGAAATAAAAGCTCACAAAAAAACCTTTTTCAGTGAATATTTAATACTGATAAATCCGGATTTGAAAGAATAGTGCATACATTTTACAAAAGCACATCTCAAAATAGTAGAGAAAAGCAAACACCCTTCAAAATCCATTTTATTTTCCAAAGGTTAAGTATAAGGTATAAATAAGGAATGGTTTTTAAGAGGAAGGTGCAAGTTTCATTTGTTTAGCTTTGCTTTTAGTTTCAAATTTATTTTTCTCACCTTTTTTTTTTCTCTAAGATTTCTGGTGTTTCTTTATATAATTGGGTGCCTGTTTCAAATAAGGGAAAATTCCAGAGTATACCCACAAAATAATCCATCACCATTGCTGTTACAGTTTGGTATGTTAGTTTATTATTCACAAGTGCTTTCTGTTTTGGGCAAAAAATGTTTAGCAATTGATCTTAGGATGATATCAAACTCATGATGAAACTAATAATGCACATGAATACATACCTCATCATCAGTACACACATACATATGAATACATGCATTTATAGTGCATACACACATATGAATACATGCATTTATAGTGCATACACACATATGAATACATGCATTTATAGTGCATACACACATATGAATACATGCATTTATACATAAATACATACATACATATAAATGCATAAATACATGAACACATACATGACAGGAAATCTTCATTGATATCTTTGGCAATAAACCATGGTATGCAGCTATTATGTGAAAGTATTTATTTTTAATTATCATATCTAACTTACATGTTGTTTACACTACATATATTTACAGCATGCTAATTATTTCATGTTAGGAAATGCCGATTTAAATGCCATTGCGATGGCGTTGGCTGGCTATACAGACGACAAATCTGCTCTCTGGAGAGAGATTAGTGGCTCACTGAAAAGACAGTTGAATGATCCATACCTCAGAGCCATGTTCACATTCCTTACAGCAGAAGATTTGAATTACGATGAAATACTTGTGAGTTGTTTTCCTTTTTCTTCCTGATAAGCTTTTGTGTATGTTACTAAATACTAATTCTTGTGCATTGATTGTATATGTTTTTATTTGTGATGCCTTAACTAAAATTTTCTAAGAATGCTTTATAATGTGTTTAAATAGATAAAGGCCTTGTTAACTAATCAAGATTAAAACTTATGGTGGTCTCTTTGAATGTTTCTAAAATATTATATCTACCACTTCCAGCCTTGCCAAATTTTTGACTTTTGGACTACTTATGTCCAAAAGTAGAAAGTATGGCAACTACTTTGGACTAATTACTTATTTCCTCACCAATTTTTGGTAAAGTTAAATCCTGGGATTTGTGCATAGTGACAGCGCATACATTAACTGTTAAAGACAGCAAAGTTTGTGGACATGAAACTTCTTCTTTCTAAGATTTAGAAATAGTCTTTAGGGAAATGTATTTGAATTAGAAATGGCCCATGGTAATCATCCAATTCAACCATTATAACCTGCAATAACCCTGGAGGATGGATATATTTTACTGTAACAATATAATGTATAACAAAATATATATACCTATATAAAATATTTGTTAATCCACTTTTTTAATGCTGGATTGTCTGGATTAAATACAAATGAACAGATTCAAACTGTGTTTACAATAAACTTGAAAAGCACCATTGGCTCAGGTCAATTTAAAAAAATAAATTTATACTCTTAAAATTTTTGAAAGAAAGAAATGTTTATTTTAAAATTGAATGATTATGTTAATAAGTTGTGTAGCATAGTTGTGTAAAAGATTAACTTCATTCCATGCATTTAAAGTTTAAAAGTTATGGACTCATCATTTCGAAAGAGTAAAATACTTCAGCTGGTGAAAATAATGTTATTAACTTGCATTTTTATTAAATATCTGCATCCTTTTATAACAATTGCATCTTAATAAGTCATTTTTACTTCCTTTTCATTTTGTCTGGTCTGAGAGCAAAATTAATACATTTTGTTAAAATGTTGTTTCTTCTTCTTTTTTTTAATAATAATAAGCTTTTTATGATGCAAAAATGTCAACTGTAAAATTTTTGTGAAAATATTTCTAAAAAGAGCTAAAGCTTTTATTTCAATATCTCACTTTCTAAAAACACCAAAATGAGCTGTGAGGAAATTCTAATGTGCATGCATACATACAAAAAATCATTTTAAAAATAGCAAAAACAGATTTAAGTAACTTTGAAATGTTACGCAATATTTGTGTCCAGAAAGTAAAATATTTTTCTAAATGAAGTCGTGTTCTGGTGAAACATAGTTGTTGTATTCACATAACATGATCAATAAAACTATTTATTTAAATAAAAATATATTGAAATTAATATAATATATGAACTTCTATGGGCTTTTTGAGCCAATTTTTCTGGATGAATGTTTTTGATATTCAATCCCCCGTGAGATTTTGCCGCTATCAATTTCCAGTCCAATTTGGGTGTCGATACAATTTGAGAGCTATCATGTTGTGTAATTTTTTTTTTTTTATGGGAATGAAGCTGGAGCTGTGCCCTAACATTGATTATGTACATTGCAGTCCATTTTAGATGGACTAACAGTTTTTAAAATTCAATAACAAGTGAAAGATCTGTTAAATCAGGAATTTGTTTACTATGCTTTCTTGTTTTCGTTCCAAATATCACCAATACTGGTGTCTCAAGCTGTAATAATCCTTACAATTTCAAAACACGGGTTTCGACAGCTGAACAGAATGTAGGAACACCTGAGTGAACCTTGATTTAACTTAGAATACTAAATTTGAGATAGTGTATTTGGAACAAAAACAAGGAAATTCCTGATTTCATGCATTAATCTCCTTCCAGAATAACTTCAGTAACTGTTACCATTTATTTGTAATTGAATTTTTAAAAATATCAGTTCATTTTAGGATATCCTGTATATTACATTTCATATGTCATCCGATCTTGCTTGTCATCCAATGCTCTAACTCGTGTAAATAGACTCAGATTGTCATGCAACTGATATATGTTATAGATATTTACTATGGCATGTTCAGTGTTGAAACTGAAGTGTGTAGCACTTATAGTTCCATTACAGGGGATTCATTCAAAAAAATTCCATTACATGACAGTCTATTGAGAAAAGTGTTTGCTGTTTATTTTAATAATTTTTCACTATTTCAAACTTGTTGATATTTGTATATATCACTGAGGTGCACTACAAGAGACTTACTATAGAATAGGATGTGTATAGTATTCATCGTTCATTTACAGGGACACACACAAGATTTCAGTTGACAAAAATTGCTGGAAGTTTGAGTTGCAGAACGCGTTTTTAAATTAAGTAATTTCTTGCCTATTACTCCATGTGTATAAGTTCTAAAGATCATATACAGGGCAGCATAAAAGATCTCTAGTACATTACCGCTTGTCGTGATTCGAATCCACGAGTGTAGTTTGTGTACAGGTGTGGTGTAAGGAAATAAGGTGCGTCACAACCACATGCACAACATCTATTTAAATTAATAATTATGTACACAATAAAGGTAGTTGTGTTCCCTACGCATTAGGGATATAGATGAGCAGATACTCTGTCAAAGAGCATATAGTAATCCAGTCAGTACTGAATATAAGTACCAGAGTTTCTTCCCCCAGACAGTTTCAGAAGGGTGCTGCACCCTGCCTGCCCTTTGGTTTACAAAATAGCACCCATCTTGCCCCTCATTTAAAAAAAAAGTGCCCTTTCTTCTTTTTGCATTAAAAAATTTGCTTTCATAGTAAAAACTGACTCAATGTTGTCTTAAAAAGAGTGCCTTGACTTTTAAATATCAAAAGTGGCTTTAAAAACAAAAGAATAACCTTTAATAACAATCAAAAAAGTGCCCTTAAGAATCTGAAAAGTGCCCTCAAGAATCCAAAAAATGCCCTTAAGAATAAAAAAAGTGTCATTCTTAAATGCCCTTTTCTCATCAGCAGCACCCTGCCTTTTTTTAAACCTGGGGGAAACTCTGTAAGTACATAAACAGATGGTACTTCTGGTGCGGGTGAGAGACAACATAAGTCCCTGTGCGGTTGTAAGCGGACTTCTGCACTGTCCAGTTGCAAATTGGAGTCTGATCTGAGATAGATTAAGAACGTCCCTCTCTTTTTTTACTTTCACTTAGGGAAAAAGCAAAATAAAGTTAATGACTGAAAAACATTGGCAAGCCCAGCGCGTAGGAAGTTCTGTTATTGCACTTATTGCAAGCAATCAGTCAGTTGTGTGGGCGGAATTGGATTAGATATTTGTAATTAGATGAGATTGTACTTCCTCTATTCAATAGCTCAGTTAATGATTTAGATTATTTCTAAATATAATCGAACACTGCTTATCGACGGAAATTCCAGAAGGGAAATTTTAAATTGTGCTTTGTGTTTCCTAAATGAACTAAAATTTACCCTTCTATGTAGTATATATGCAAATCTAAAGATCCTATACAGGGATACGCAAAAGAATTCAGGTATTCTGAATAGTGTTGGTCATTCTTGAAATTGGGTTTATGAATCTGTTATACATTTTCCAAATTGTTTACTTAGACATACTCTTTCACCTTGTTAATTGGTAAAGATTTGTAAAAGTATTCTGAATGTGTTGGAAAGTGTTACATACTCTATGCTTGACGCATGATTTTTCATTCTTGTTCGTTTCCAAAGTGCTCTTGGGGCCACAGTATACATTGGAGATTTTATTTCCAGCATCCAAAAGGAATATAATATAAATATACTATATCAATGAATATAGTATATTATCTACTATATATATAAAACACAAACGGAAATTTCGTTCCGTTCCTTTATAACTCGAGTTCTGCCGAATGGATTTTGATGGAACTTACACTGTTCGAGAGATAATTTTTCAGGGAAGGTTTTAGTATATAACACAACGTTCTACATATATTAGTTATAGAATTATGATAGAAAGTTCTGTTATTTTGGCCGAAAAGGTTACCATTGTTAATTTTTTGGCAATCGTTACTGTTGCAGAAAAAAAATGAAAAGGCTATACATGTCGAAAAATAAAAAAAAACTGTTACTAATTTTATTTAAAAAAAAATAAAAGAAAGAATGAAAAAAAAAAAAGAGAAAGGAAAAAAAGAGTTTTGATGAGAGAATATTATAAAACGTAAACTAGCCGCCACTGGCGACCAGTTTGATCTCCCTTAAATGTATGTTAAACATTGCAACACGTTACATTTATTCATAATTTAATTTTCCCTTAATCCTTCGCCAAATCGGAAGATTCTAATAGACAAATCATGAACTTTTGCGATCATGGTAGCATTTCGCATATTTTTTGGGCACAAATGTCACATACGCACGTTGGCGCGATTCCCCCCCCCCCCCCATCAATATTTATTTACATCAAACTATCATTTATTTATTTTTATTCTTTTTTTTAATTATGAGTATTTTTGTTAGCCGGGAGCAGATGATAATTCGCCAAATATCGTTATTTTAAATTATAAACCTGTCACTCATTTCATTTAAAATACTTAACTTTAATCTAAAATGCTTATATTACATAAATTTAAAATACTTCACACTTTTCATTTAAAAGAGAAAATAAATAAATAAATAAGAAATAATATCATAAATCAAAACATTTGATTTCAAAATCAAAGTATCATTTCTAATTTGTACACGCGATAAATAAAAGCTGTATTAGCGATTTTAAAAATGCTAAAAATCTGATTCATTAAATATTATTACATGAGTTCAATTTACGTCAAGAAAAGGTCCGAAAGTTGAGTTGTATAGCACATAATTATGGTAAACTTTGATTGTCTCACTGGTGCGAATTATTTTTTTGACGCGAGGCAGCGGTCCAAAAATTCATTCGCGGAGAACTTGCTTTGCGAATGATTACCTCCATGATTTAATATTTTAAATGTTCACGACGAATCAATCTTTTTTTTGTTTACTTTTATGAATAGAGAATTTGAACTGCGAATCTTTCGACTGAAGTTATTGCAGAATATATACATAATTGAACGCAAGTCATCTCTCAAATATTAATTTATTTTGAACGATCTTTCTTAAAATGTAACTTTTATGCAGTTTATTCGAAAAAATAATTTTGAATAAAAATGGCCGCTTGGCATATGAAAAAGTGAAACGGACATCCCGGAACTGTTGAGGACAGTCACATGACTTACGGTTTTATTTTAGAAGATATTGAATTTAAACATGATTGGGAATGTTACAATCTTAAAAGCTTTAAAAAAAAGTAAAGCTTAAAAAATTATTCAAGGGGCAAGATTTCTATATTGAAACAATATTTGGCGATGTATCTTTTGTTTTTGGTGATTTTTATTTTACTTTTGACACCAAACAATTTGATTTTAAGCCAAAAGCTATCTTTTTTTTTACTGCAGAAAGAATTGAAATGGCTATACATCTGGAAAAATAGTAGAAAACTGTTACTAATTTTATTTTAAAAAAAGAAAGAAAAGAAAAAAAATAAGAAAAACAGTTTTGATGAGAAATTTTAAGCCAAAAGGTGTTTTTTTAAGTGTACGACTGCATTTTTGCAGTATATATTATTTTGGTACTTTTCGGTTAGCCGGGCGCCAGTGATATATATACACACACATGTATATATCTACACAAATACATGTATATATATACACACACACACATATATATATATATCTGGCGCCCGGCTAACCGAAAAGTGCCTTTTTTTTAAAAATTCAAATGCAAACTATATTAATGGTAATTACTTCTACTTATATGAAATTTCATTCCGACTGCTTATAACTCGAGTTCTGCTGAATGGATTTTCGTAGAACTTAAACTGTAAGATAATTTTTCAGGGAAGGTTTTATTGCATAACATATCGTTCTACGTAGCTTAGATATAGAATTATTCTGGGAATTCTACATCAGATCAATCCGATTATGAAATATTAGCCTTTTTAAAACATTGCCAAATGGATTTCGATGGAACCTACACTGTTAGATAATTTTCTAGGGAAAGTTTTATTATATAACATATCATTCTATGTTGCTTAGTTCTAGAATTATAGGGGGAAATTCGAAAATCGGGTGACCAATTTTTTATCAAATATTAGCATTTTCAATATTTGATTCCGATTATGAAAGATTAGCCTTCTGAAAAAGTTCTACTGGGCGGATTTTGATGAAAATTGTATTGTTAGTTCGATGCTATTTCAGGAATGGTTTTAATGTACTACATATTGTTCTACGTTGCTTAGTCAAACAGTTATGTGTGAAGGTTATATAGTCAGGTGAACCCGATTTCGAAAGATTAGCCTTTTTGAAAGTTTTTACTGGGCGTATTATTTGCGACTTGCATTGTTAAGTAGATAATTTATAAGGATGGTTTTAGTATATTTTATATTGTTCTGTTAGTTTTAGAATTATGTGGAAAAGTTCTATAATCAGATGAACCCGATTATCAAAGATTAGCCTTTATAAAAACTTCTACTGAATGGATTTTGTTACTTAATTTGTTTGCATCATTAGTTCGACAATTTTTAGTGATGGTTTTAGTATATTGCATATAATTTTATCATTCTTTAGCAAACCTTAACTGTAAATGACCAAATAAAAGAGTTGGTCCTTAACAGCTAAAATTTTGACTGCACATTAAAAAATATAATAGCGAATGGCGTCATTTTTCAGTAATGTGGAAGGTAAATATACAGATTGCTTTCAAATACAAGGTCAAATTAAATGATATATTTCGTTTGATTCAAGGTTCATTTGTAGAAACCGACCAGCGCAGCAGGCGTAGCTTGCTAGTATTTATATAATTTTTTTTTTATAGAGCTTTACAAATTTAATAAAATCTGATAGCCAAAAAAAATTTCCATTTGCTTGTAAACAGTGCCCCCCCCCCCTTTTTTTTTCTCACCTATCACTAATTTTTAAAAAAGACAAAAGTTTTTATTAATTGAGAAAAAAAAAATAACAAGCATAGTTTAGAATCATTAGTTATATAGTTTAGAATAGTACATAATTTAGAAAGTTAAAATAAACTAAGTTTTCTAATTATCAAAATTACATATCTATGAAAAAAGAGCTAAAGAAATACTGTAAAGGAATATTTAAATTAAATGTGATAGATTAGTCAGTTTTAATTCTCAACAGATACATCTGATTTGAAACATACATGAAAACTTCGGCATTTTTTTTAGCATTGTATCCAATTTAGATTCCACAGAGGCTGGATGGACACTGTTTTTTACTGTCCTGTTGAAAACCCCCTCCCTTTCTCCACATCCCCCTGTGCATGAGATGGATTTGCCTTCTAAACTTTGTTCTTTCATTAAAAGTAGGAGAGAAAAGGAAGATCATTGCTTACTATGCACAAGAGAAAAATACTGTTTATGCTCATTTCTTTGGTCAGTTTTATACGAAAAAAAACAAAACAAGAGGCTAAGTGTGATCGAAGATCGCTCAAAGGGTTTCGTTTAATATTCCTTTCAAAACACTTTATCACTTCTTTAATAAATCCAAATAAATTTCATTTAGCAAAAAAGTCGTTTTTTTATAAAGTACAAATTTACCGGTCTATTTTTTTGTTTTTTTTTGAATATCTAAACCAGCCTGATAGCGGGCAAAGCCCGTTATTATATTCTGTCATAATAATATCTGTTATGCAGACTAAATGCGATATTTAAAAAAAAAATTTCAAAATTAAACATGTTGTACACCTTCAAAATGTTAAAATATGCGAATACTTCCATAATCGGATTTTTATCACAATTCAATATGTTTCTCAAACTCATATATTTACTATTCTCTATTACCCATATTGATGCTCTCTTTGTATTATTCTCAAACATCTGAAAAATTCATTAAACTTCCGATATGACGTTAGATTTTCTTTTTAATTCTTTAATGACGTGATATTCTGCTTTGTGTACATACACATACTCATACTCCTTGTATTATTGAGAAATCTTTGAAAATTTCCGCTTTATTACCACTATGACGTCAATCTTTTTTATTTCATATTAATCTTTTTTTCAATGGGTGAAACTTTTTATTTCATTTCCATTTTTCACGTGGAAATTGTTCAATAGAAAATTAATTATTGTAGAAAGAATTTCTTTGTGGATTTTTAATTTTTGGCAACTGCTATAACAAAAAATGTTTAAATTTAATAGGAAAAGGCTGTTAGAATTTTGGTTTTTTATCTATTTATTAAAATAATACGATGTTTTCAAATTTTAATATTTTGAGCTTCATAGCTGGTATTCAGCTAGATATATACAAAGTTTCAACTCTGTAAGCTACATAGTTTCTGAGAATGGCTCTGTGACAGACAGACAAGGGATTGAGAGTAATAGGGTTTCGTGAGATGAACGAAACCCTAAAAACATCAGAACTTAGTCGCCAGTGTTTATCAAGCCCTGGTTACGTATGTAAATATACTTCTGCCACTGTCTTTAATATGACAGCTATATAATATTAACTATGCAGTTACAATGAAGAAATCAAAAAATAATTAAATAAGGGTTAATCAATATTTTTGGTGCCATTGTTGGCACAGTGAATCTGACTTGTCAAGGATAATACTTCAGATTTTAATTAATTTGGTTAACAAATATAAATGATAATTAAAATTAGTAGTCATAATCAGTTAATACTTATAATCAAATCACTTTTATAAATCAAAAAATTCAGAACAATTTTTTTTTTAAAGTTTACTGTTTATTGATATTGGCTAATTTGTAATAGGATTAATTAAAAGAAAAATAATAGTTCTGATAATTTTATGTTAGCTGGTCACCAGTGATATATATATATATGTATGTATGTATGTATAAATATGTGTGTATATACATATGTGTATATATGTGTGTGTATATATCACTGGCGCCTGGCTAACATAAAAGTACCATAGTTCCTATATTAGATTTTATAGTGTGTTAAGTCTAGCTTTCATTTTCTTGCTGTACTTTGTATTTCAAAATTTTTAATGCCATCATTCTTGTTACCACGTCTGTAAAATGTTTTTTTTTTTTTTAAATTGAAATATATTTATTTGTCTTACATGTAATTCATTGGTATTAATTGGTATTTTCAGAATGAAAGCCAAATTGCTGTTCAAGATCGTATGGCATTTGCTTGTCTGTATTTGGATGACAAAAAAGTAAGTTTCTGCAGAAGTAACTTTCAAAATTTCATTTCCTCATTTTATTCATTTGTTAATCTTAAAGAAAATTGTTGTCTTAACACAATATAAATTTAGAATTGTTTGTCTGATGTGTATTTTTATGACTCTCTGTAAAAAGTCAGTATTTTCTACTATTGTTTTTATGTTTCATTTTTGCAAATAGTATTGAAATATAATATGCATTATTTACATTGCTGTAGTAAGGTATAAGTATCACTGAATGCTATGCAAGAGTTTCTTAATATTATTATTGCAGTGAAACAAGGTTAAGCATACTATAATATTTGTTTATTATAATAAAACTCATTTTAAGTTTGGTCGCCCGTCTACTGCTTTATCCCGGTTAAATTGTAAACAAAATAGTGTGATAGATTTCAATCAAGCAAAAATCATTTATCCATGATCTAATTACTATACATCCGTTATCAGAGAATATATAGATATTTTATGTAAAGGAGATCAGGTTTGCAACGATACAGTATCATACAATATACCCAATATATGGTTTAATGTCCTAAATATTAGAAGATAAAGTATATGAACCCCTCCCTCCCCCTAACCAACTCAAATAACACCCAAGAAATAATGGATTTTTCCACCTCAAGGCGAAGCTGGAGTTCAGATGCGTAAGACGGTAGTCAGTAAGAATTTTCGCTCCCTGGTGATGGTGGCGGTAGCCAGCCGAAAGTACTAGGACAGCAACCTAGGACAACAACCTTTTAACATCTTTTTGTAAACAACCTTTTGACATCTTTGTGTCTTATCACCTGTTAAGTAAACAGTGGGATCTGTCGGGTCTCCTATTGGAATTTTATGAATAAAACTCTTATAATAATCAATTTTAAGGTATGGCTTTATTAAAATAAGAAAACGAGTTCAAATCAATTGAATTGAAAATAATTGAATATTCACTCTTGTCGAAGCAGTTTTACATTTCTAAATTAATAACATGAAATTACATTATCAGTTGTTTATTTGTATAGTTTTACCAGTATTTGTTTGCTATAGGAGTTCTTTGCGAGATACAGAAAATGATCTTGTCAAGAGTAGAAAGATTTTCATACATATTTACTGGCAACCTATTCATTGTTACAATACACACACGCAATTTTTTTAAATATTTAATATAAAGAAGTCATTTATCTATTTTCATATACAAATACAAAAACAATAATAATATATCTATAAATAAAATGTTTATATATATATAAACATTATATATGTTAAGGTGTTTTTCAAACATACATAACTGTATTTCACAATGATATTATCATTGTGAAATACAGTTATGTATGTTTGAAAAACACCTTAAGTAAAGTTTTATTAAATGATGCCTATGTGATTTGTGACATTTGTGTTGTTTAAAATAATAATTTTTTTAATTGATAATATTTTTTTAATGAAAGGTATTGTTTAAAAATATAACATGTATTTTTTTAAGATCATACAAATCACGTGACTGTCCTAAACAGATACAGGGCCTGGCTATTTTGTATTTCATGTGCCAGTTGGCCAATTTTTAAAAATTATTTTTTTTTTTTTTTAATAAAACTGCATAAAAGTTACATTTTCATAGAGATTGTTAAAAAAAAGATAACTTTTTGAAAGAAGCTGTATATATTTTGGTATATCTTTAATTGAAATTTTGCTGACAGCTATTGTATCATTCCATCAAAGTAAACACGAGAAATTCGCTCATCTATCAAAAAAGAAAAAATATATATATATATATTACACCACAGAGGTAATCATCTGCAAAGCAAGTTCTCTAGTGATGGATTTTACAGTCTGCTGTCGGAAAATAGTTCTTTGAATGCTAATGAATGACCTTGGAATATGCTGGAGATTGTTATTTTCAAATAACAATCGCTTGGTCCCCTGTTGAATTACAAAAAAAAAAAAAAGAAAATACAAACATTTTTGTGGTACTTTTCTGATTGTAGCAATATCTTTCTCTTTTTTAAAAATATTAATATTATCTATTTCAAAAAACTTTTTTTTTTCTTAAGCTCAATTTCATATTCATTTTCATGTTTTCCATTTTTCTTCTGAAGCTTTAAACTGTCCTATCTGTTTCCCAGATGAAAAATACAAAAGATACCCACTTATTCGAGGTACTATCCCGGTTATAACAGTATCTTTTGTTTAAAAGAATATTAATATATTACTTCAAAAGAAAAATTTTCTGAAAGTATTTCAAATCGGCAATGACTATTTTTTTGTACTCAGTGACTTTGAAGACACAAAAGGAAGGGGACTTTTTTTGAAGATGCAATCAATTTCTTACTGAAATTTATCCATAAGTATATTTTGAATTACTTTGTTTTGCCCTGCAGGTAATATTCCACTTCTTTAAATCCAAATCAAAACGAGCTTTTATATCATTTCAACTAAAGTAATACTTTTGAACCAGTGGACCTGTGTGAAGATTTTACATTTATTTTTTAACAATATCTCATATTTTTTAGATGTAAATTTAAACTTCTAAAAAAATATTAAGATCTAAAACTATCCGCAAACAACAGGAGTCAAGCCAGAATAGCATCTCATGGATGCCATCAAAGTAACAGTAAAAACTGATCAAAAACAGCAAACACACACACAAAAAAAAAAAAAAAGTATCAATCGTATTTTAACTGCATTAGAGGGTGACATCAACTGTTTCAGATAAAAAACATGGGACAAAGAAAAACTTGTCGTTGGGCGCCACCGTAATACTTACCCACCATGGATATGCATAATATAAAATATGGAAATAAAACATGTGTATACTATTTATAAAAGGCATTGCAATTCCATTAAAATCGTGCCTTGATGACGTCCTCAACTTTAAGTGCTCTATTACTAAATGGCGTAAAAGAAACATCCTTATAACTCCAAAATTGATAATCCTATTCACTAACGGTTTATTGCGTTGGATGAAGCGTCTCATTTCCAATTAAAATATATCTTTAAATTTCAATTGGAATTAAATACAGGGTCATGAAACATCGAAGAGTGTGAAAAATAGGATTACAAATATAGGATCGGCAACTCATTATCCATCGGATCCACTTCATTCTTTATGCAAAATTTACGTTTTTTTATTGTCTTTTATATTCTCTTTTTAAAATAAACAATTTCGGAAATTTTTATATACCTTTTATCAGAACAAATATTTTGAGAGTCCGAAAAAAACAGTTCCAGATAATCGAGGTGACTGAAATTGAATAAGCTTTTTCTCATTGTTACATACTAAGTACATACCCAATTTCATGCCTCTATCTCAATTTGTTCGGGAGAAAGAATGTTTACAGACACACAGACAGACGGCAATTTTTTTTTCCTAAAAATATGTTTTTCGGAATTTCCAGTGTCTAAAACGTGTAAATCCGTCAAAAAAAAATTTCTGATTTTTAAAACAATTACAAGATTTACCCTATACTATGTATGATGGGTAAGTAATAAATTGGGCATTTGAATTTGAATTTTGCTTTTTAATCCTAAATATAAAACAAACCTGCGCAGCAACTACGTCCTACTTTATTTTTATTGAACGTTTTTTTATATATATAATCATGGTTACGATATTTTATTTTTGTGGCAACACTCATTGGAGAAAAACTTTTCATTTCATTTATGAAAACAATGCCGATTTCATTTTTAATGAATTGCAATTTATAATCAGAAAACATGTTTTAATGAAATAGGAGTGTACTCTGACAGAAGACACTTCAAAATCCTTTCGTAGGGTATCTCATTTGTTGTTCTGTGTTTTGTATTTGCTTAGAAAAAGGGATGCTGACAACAGAAATAATATATAGGTTGGTGGGTAACAATTTTCAATTCCATATTTTATTCATAGCGATAGTGTTGCTAACTTACTGAAAATTTCCGGAGCATTGTGTCCATTTGAGCTAGGTCAAGTAAACATGTTTTAAACTAGAAATTTTATATAAAAAATGAAACAAAATGAGAACCACCGAGAAACAAGCGAATATTTTTCAAATAGTTTCTCTGGTTTAAAACTTTTTTTCTTTGTTATTGAAGATATCCGTACCGTGTTCCAGAAATGTTTGTAAAGTTGACAATTTTCTTGTTAGCAAATCTTGGGCAATGGCAAAATGGAAGCTATCTATTTATTAACTCAGTTAGAAGTTTTACAGCAGACAGAGATTTTTTTTCTTCGGCAATCTCACTCCTGACAGACAGCACACAAAAGTATTGCTTTCAATAAATTTCAAAACTTCATTTGAAAACCTATATTTATATTTTTCATATAAAAATGCTTTTTGGTGGTGTTAATGAGTAATCTGAAAACATATATTAAAAATCCAGGAAGCCCAGGTTGGATGCCTCAATGTTTTTAAAACTACAGGAGTCTGAGTTCAGAATCAGTCACTTTACCTACCAACTCAGCCGCCTTGTTTTCTAAAGTTATTTTAATTTGATTTTGTGTTCTATAAACAAAATCTGAATAACCCTACTGGAGTACTATACTCTTGGGGCAAACATTTCAGATGGAGGGCGTGTATCTGAAATTTGCACTAAATTAAAAAATGAATTCTTGCTTTTGAACTTTTGGATGGCCCGGGACAGCAAACTTGTTTGCCTAGACCCTCTCTGTAAGGATGCTGTTGTGAATCACGTGGGCGGCTGAGATTGGCGCTAATATACGACCGGTGTGCAGCCCCACCCTAATCTGTGTGTTGTGTACATTAAATAAAACCAAAAATAAAGACAATTACTGCAGTTTCTTCAAATATACCTTCATAATCTCGAATTACTAGATTTTAAATACAAGACTGTTGCTTTCATTTTTTAATTTGCTCTCCTCTCCTGCTAGAGTGTTTTCTTCAGATGCTCAAGAATAGCAGAGCTGATTAGAATGCTTGATTACCTGATGATCTCGTATATTCTTTGGATGTAGATCTATATAAGCATCTAGAAAGACACTTGCAATATTAGAACATGTATTGTACATTTCTCATGGGTGCAAGACCAGTGCAGTCTCAGGACTGATTTCAGTCTTGGAGAGATTTTTGACTGATAGTAAATTCTACTTTCTGTACTTAAATAATAGAAATTTTACTATCAGGAACTTCTAATAACTTTCATTTGTTGTTAGAGATCCATTTTTAGTCATAAAATCTTCTAGCCTGTTTTTATTTGCTCATTCCTAATATTATTAAGAAAAGTTTTCAGTCTTGGCTTAGGCAGATTTCTTGCACCCATGAATTTCTTCTAATCTTGCATTTTAAAAACTTGACTCATCCATCATTGTTCTAAAGGAGTAAGAACTGACAATCATTCTCTAAATGATGATAATGTTATAGTAAATGTGTTCAAATGTGTCTATTTCCATTATTTTTTAAAAATTGCATGAATTGGGGGGGGGGGGGTGATACTAATACAACAGAGCATGAGCAAAAGTTTCTTGACATTTTTACTTGTTAAAAACCATGAAGTATTATTAACATGTAACAGAAATCTCTGTAAAACATTCATCTATTGTCTTTCTGTATTTTTAGTTTTGTTTGGGCAGCTTTCAAACAAATTGTCTGTTGTTTTTCTAAACTGTTCACTGAATTCCCTTTTAATTTTCCAGTTATTTATGTGATTTTTCACTCTTCTAGTTAGCTGACTATTTAGACACTCTAAAGAAGAGAATGTGTGAAACGGGAGATTTAGATGGCATCATATTAACTGGTAAGAAAGAAACACTAAAAATATTTTTACTGTTTATTTAACTGTTGAACATGTAACAATGCATTATAATTATCTGAACAAAGCAAACTCTTTCTTTTTATTATGATTCAGAGTTTAAAGTTCATTTGTATGTACATTTGTAAATTAAATATATTTGATAATTTAAACTTAATTAAATAAATAAAAATTATTTTTATGATCTATTCATTAATTTTATTCAGTTTATTTAAAAACCTTTACTGAAGTGTGTGAAGAAATTGCCTTCAACTTTATTATCATTATTATTTATTTATTATCTTTATTTTTTATTAAAACTAAAAAATAGTATGTATGTTATATACGACCAGTGGACCCTTGCAAGGATTTCGCACTGCAGTCTAATATTTTTTAGATGCAGGTTTAAACTTCTAAAGAAAAATTACGGCTAATAATATCTGCAAACAACAGGAGTAAAGCAAGAACATCATCCCATTTATTCCTAACAATTAAATCTCATCAAAGATAGAAAAAGGCAAGTGCGAGGGGAAAAAAATTAATAATTGTATTTTAACTGCATTAAAGAATGATGTCATCTTATTCAGGAAAAATACGGGACAAAGAAAAATAAATTGAAATACACTTAAACTACGATTAAATCTAATATAACAAAGTATACCTTTTATGCTACATGTGTAAAATATCACTGCTTTGATCAATCAATAATTTTTTTTTTTTCTTCTAAACGTTTCAATTTCATTTTTGGTTTTTAATCGTAAATATAAAATAAACCCATGAGAAAGCATCACATTAAATAAACACACACTCTTTTGTACTATTTATTTTTTATAATCATTGTTGAGCACCACATAATGCAGTATTTTATTTTTGTGGCAACATTGATTTGAAAAAAAAAAAAAAAAAAACCTTTCATTTAATTTATGAAAGCAATGCTGATTTAATTTTTAATGAACGGCAATTTTTAATTCAAAAACATGTTTTAACAAAATGTTAGTGTACTATGTCAGAAACCTCTTTAAAAACCTTTCAAATGGTACCTTATTTCTTGTTGTGTGTTTCGTAAATTCATAGAAAAGGGGATGTTGACAACAGAAATAATATATATGATTATAACAGTTTAAATTTAACATTGTGTGACATTTTATATTTCGATGTGTTTTCAATGATGTATTATTAAATTCAGGGAGAAAAATAGGAAAGATTTATTGTAATGCATTGAAGCATTTTATTTTTATACAAAACACACACACACACACACATAAAAGCAAACAAATTGAGTAGATTTAAAGGTTTGAAATTCCTCTATTAATTGTATTTATATTATAATTTGGAAATAATTATCTCAACTTTATTCCTAGATGTGGTTAAATTGTAATATCATACATAAAAACACCCTTAATTTCAAGATTTTTGTTCTGTCGTCCATTGATTTCATACTACCTCTAGTAGTATAATTGTTTCTAAATTAAATATGGATTTAAAAGTCACAATCTGTTCATTCTTTGTTTTTGTTTTATAACAGTGAAAACATTGTAGCTTTCTTCTTATTTTTAGAAGACCAATTGATTTTGAACTACAGCAGTATCCCAGCTAATTAAAGTGGGTGCTTATAAGAGCAATCTAACAAGGGGACCGCCAAACATGATGCGCACAAATTTTGATGATTTTAAAGTATGTTGTAGGGGTCATTACCCCTAACTATTCAGGTAAAAGGTTTCCTTCAAATGGGCTTTAGTTTTCGAGAAATTTCGGGTTAAAGTTCAGTATGCATTTCAAATACCCATTAGTTTGCAGTCTGGAACAAGAACTCCGTGGTGCTGAGCTAGCGCGTGCAATTTGAGAGCGGGGGATAAGGGTTCTGTCCTCTCTAAGTGACTTTTTTAATAAATTTTATATATTTGTCGCGTTATAAGTTTTATGCAGAATTATGAATTCTGCATCTTTGAACTTTTTGATATTTTCCTAATAAATTCCATTTACATTTTCAAATTTTTCGTAAAAATTTACATTTTTTTTTTTTTTTTTTGAAGTTTTGAAATTAATATTTCAAATTGACGAAATTCAAAACTAATTTATGTCTAGATTTTGTTTAATTTGTTTATTATTTACCCTTTATATTTTAATAACTGTTCTAAAATAATATTTTTTTTAACTTTGTGAAATTTTAAATGAAAATTTATCATTTTTTTATAGTTTATACAATATATTTTTTATCTCAAATCTTCTAAAGGTATGTATGATTAGGTAATTCCAACAGCATATCTTGAAAAGAGTAATAAAATATTAAAGAGCAACGCTTACATCCAAATTTTAGCCTGTTATATGTACATTTTTTATGCTATTTAAATACATTTAACTGTAAAGTTCAAACTCAACATAATTTTTGATTTGCACAAATAAAAAATAATATATTACAATTATTATTTTTTTAATTTTAATGAGTTGATGCCATACAGAAAAATTCAACTAGAAATGAAAAATCGTTTGTAATTTACAATACATATAAAAAAAAATCTGAAAAAAAAAATCGTCTGCAATGACTTTTACGGTAATATCAGAATAAATAAAATTTTCTTTTTATTCATTTCGTTTAGCTTCCTTTGCAGACAATTATAACGTTTGAAATAATTTATTTTTCAACTTTTAATGCATTTTTAAATATATTTATCACAATTTAAGTATTTAAAGAAGATATAATATGCTAATTGATACATTCTTCCAATATTGTTAAAACAATTTACATAACAAATATATTTAAAGACGATTTTTAATACGGAATTCGTTTAGAATATTTTTGCGATATGTATCACACAATTAGTTCATTATTTAATAAACTAAAAATGTCGGTGATGATAAATATTTTAGTATTTCAGCAGTTAACATATTTCAATATATTTAGAACAATTCAAATATTAAAAGGATATATTTTGTTATTTTTTTCTTAATCATTAAAAATTTTTTAAATAGAAAATGCAAATAAAAATAAGTGCATTATTTCATAAATACGATAAATATATAAGTAAATACATATTATATGTAAACAATAATCGTTTTAAAAAGATATAAATTAGTTTGGATTTTCGTCAACAGAAATATTAAAATAAAAATTGCGCAAAAACTATAAATTTTCACGAAAAATTCGAAAATGTAAATGGAATTTATTAGGAAAATATCAAAAAGTTCAAAGAGGCAGAATTCATAATTCTGCATAAAACTTATAACGCAACAAATATATAAAATTTGTTAAAAAAGTCACTAGAGAGGTCAAAAGTCACCCTCATCTCCCGCTCTCAAATCACGCCCACTAGCTCAGCACCACAGAGTTCTTGTTCAAGACTGCGAACTAATGGGTATTTGAAATTCATACTGAACTTTAACCCGAAATTTCTCGAAAACTAAAGCCCATTTGAAGGAAACCTTGTACCTGAATAGTTAGGGGTATGACCCCTACAACATACTTTAAAATCATCAAAATCTGTGCGCATCATGTTTGGCGGTCCCCTTGTAAGTTAGAAATTGAGCTAAAATATTTGCTCTAATTTGTGAGTGAACATTCAACTGACAAACATATATATTGTTTTTTAAATCACTTAATCACTTAATATTTATATCTCAACAATTTCAGTTTTCACTTTACACAGAAAATAATTTGTTATCGGGTTTTTCCTTTATATGAACAGTGTCACTTTAGGAATAAGTAAGCGTGTGATGCATTTATAATACATTTTATGGATGATTTAGATGCATGGGACAAATTAATGAAATTTCCATTGTTCCTAAATGAAAAATATATCTATTGTAGGAGGCATTTAAGATTGTTGGCCGTACCAATAAAAAAAAACAGTGTTTCATGTGACATGTGGAAGACTTAAAAGTAACAGCTCCTTTAAAATCATAGTAGTTTATTATAAACAAGAAGACAGACAATAAGACAGCATAACTTCGCTGTAAAATGAACAAACTAAAGAAAATAATATGCAGCTACATTTTAAAAGCAACCAGCATTACAAGCTGGAGGAAGGAAAAGTGCGAATGACATTCTGGAAAGTCCATCCTTTTAAACACATCATCGGCGAATGTTTTGCATAAACATGTTGCCATTTAAAAGGTACACAAATTCGCATCTGAAACGCCATTGGCTACGAATACTCGCAAGTTGCGAATAGCAGACTACGGTGATTAGCGCGATCCCAAAATCACAGGTTACTTACTGTTACTGAGTAACGTATTTTGAATTTAAGATCGTGAACGAGAACGTTAGCGCTGGCCGTTTCAGATACGCAAGTATGTTTATTCAAGAGATGTTGAAAAACCAAAATGCATTAATGTAAAACTAAATACCTTTACTTAAATTTAAAGAAAGCTTTAAGTCAAGGATTTATAAAGATGCATAACAATCGGCCTCCTTTTTCATCATCTCTAGAATATTACAAAAGCATGAAAAATTTGCATAAACATGAAAAAGTTCAAAAAGTTTACAAAAAAATTACACTTGAAAAGTTCAAAAACTAACAATCTGATCAATGTCAGGTCACATAAGACTTTATTGGCAGGACATTGACCAGAGTGAATAACATTGTAAGAAAAATTATAACCCCCCCCCCCCCCCCCCCCACATAAAAAATTTAAATATCAAAAATTCTTTTACAAAAATTCATCAGCTGCTCTTTTACTTGTGGCTTAGTAAAGCTATCTGCAAGGTTAAGTTTACTAGGAATATATTTAAGTTTAAACATTTTATCAAAAACAAGATTTCTTAAAAAATGATATTTTATATGGATATGTTTTGTTTTCTGGTTTTCAAAAGGGGAATTAGAAAAAGCTATGGCCGCTTGGTTATCACAGAATAAAGTGCATTCTCTCAAACTTAAATTAAGTATTTTATTTTGCAAGACATTTTTTATCCAGATTAATTTTTTAGCAGCTTCAGTTAAACTAACATATTCGGCCTCCAACGTTGAAAGACTTACACATTGTTGTTTAAATGTCTTCCATGAAATAGGAGTTTCATCCAGAAACAAAATATAGCCACCTATGGAAACACGATCGTCTCTGTTTGCTGCAAAATCTGAATCAGAATAACATGAGAGATTTAAATCACTAACTCTAGATAACTCAAGTTTGAAATTTTTAGTATATTTTAAATAACCTAACAATTTTAATAAACAATTCCAGTGAGCAATGCCAGGATTGGTTTGAAATTGGGACAATAAATTTACTGCATACATGATATCAGGTCTGGTTCTTCCAGCTATATAAGACAAACATCCTATAAGATTTCTATAGGGAAATCTAGACATTTTATCTATTTCTTCCTTGGTTGAAGGTGAATCTTGCTTTGACAAAACCAAGCCCTTAGGAATAGGTAAAGAACTAATTGGAAACTTAAAATTTGAATAAATTTCACAAACTTTCTCAATATAAGATGTTTGGTGTATGTAAAAACTATTTCCTATCTCTACAAACTCTATGCCTAATAGCTTTCTAGTCGTACCCAAAATTTTTAAGTTAAAATGTTTTTGCAGCAAATCTATCCCAAAATTCAAATCCTCTTTAGTTTTGGCAAAAATAACAATGTCGTCAACATAAAGCAAAAGAACCAATCTGTCATTAAACACATATACACAATTGCACCAGTCTAGTTTGCAAAAATTTAATTTGGATAAAACATCATCCATCTCAAAAAACCACTGTCTGCCACTTTGATGCAGACCATAAATGGCCTTATTTAACTTACAAACTTTATTTTTTTCTTTTTCAAAACCCTCAGGTTGGTGCATGTATATAGTTTCATCAAGACCAGCATAAAGATATGCATTGTTGACGTCTACCTGGACATTAACCCATTTTAACAGACATGAAAATATGGCAAAGAACAACCGAATTATTGAAAAACTAACAACTGGACTGAAAACTTCATCGTAACTTTCTCCTTTAACCTGGTTAAACCCCCTTGCCACTAACCTAGCCTTATACCTTACAATCTCATTATTTTCATTTCTTTTTAAGGTATACACCCAACGATTACCAAGTATTTTTGCATCTTTCGGAGGTGTCACAAGATCCCATACATTACGTTCATACATAACATTCATTTCTTGGTTCATTGCATCCCTCCAACTAGATGCTTCTGGGGTTTTTATAGCCTGATTGTAAGTTTTGGGGATTTTAACCTCAGTCAAGTTTGCTTCATCTATTTTTAAAAAATTAGAAATTTTACCGGATTCTTTATTTTTACTGCTGAAGTCAAAAAGATTTTTATCACATTCAATTTTATTTAATTTACAGTATTCTAACAATTTATTAAAGGATCTTATTCTAGTATTGGTTCCTTCGATGCCATAGTAAATGTCTGTTTTTTTTTCCTACTTTTCGAGGTACTGGTTTACGTACCCAAGGAATAGTTGCACAAGTCTTTAAACTACTCTGTTCTAAATTCTTGTCAGAATCTGATGCCCCTCCCAATTCAGATGTAATCTCTGGTTCTACATCAAAAATATTTCCGTCCTCTGGGAAATCAAAAAGTGAAAAATTTAATTTAGGTTCTTTAATTTTTGAAGCTATATCTACCCCCCTTTTAGTTTCATCAAAACGAACATTAATGGTTTCTACAATTTTCTGTTCATCTATTAACCAAATTCTGTAGCCTTTAGTTGCCTGAGCATACCCGCACATAATCCCTAGTTTAGCTCGCATATCAAGCTTCCTTCGGACTTGTTTGGGCACTCCAACATAAGCTAAACAGCCAAATGTTTTTAAATGAGAAACTGAAGGTTTTATACCAGAGTACATCTCAAAAGGGGTTCTTTTTTGTTTGTGACAGATTCTATTCCAGGTGTAAGAAAAACACATTAAGGCCTCAGCCCAAAATTTTTGTGATAAGCCACTTGAATTGAGGAGAGCTTTAACACCATCAAGAGCAGTTAAATTAAAACGCTCCGCGACACCGTTCATTTCTGGACTGTACGGGTTCGTTTTCTCATGTAAAATTCCCTGCTTCTCTAAAAATTTCTCAAATTCGTTGTTGCAGAATTCTAAACCCCCATCAGTTCTAGTAGAAATTACTTTCTTACTTAAATACCTTTCAGCCCTATTCTGAAATTTTAAGAATGTCTGAAAAACGTCTGATTTATTTCTGATGGTATATACTGCAACATTACGAGAAAAATCATCAATGATGGTGAAAAAGTGTCTGTTCCCTCCATGTGATGCTACAGGTAAAGGGCCGCATAAATCCATGTGTAAAAGTTCTAGAGCAGTTTTTGATCTAACATTCCCTATTGATTTAAATGACACTCTCTTAGATTTTGCAAGTTTACAGGAGATGCAATCCTCGGTTAACTTTGACAGCTCTGGCAAACCTCTAACACTTTCATTTTTACTAGTATTAACCAAATATTCACTATTTACGTGACAAAATCTCTCATGCCACAAGTTACTCAAATTTAAATTTTCAATTTGGTTAGCTGAAATATCAACCGAGTTGCTTTCTCCTTTACAAGTTTTATAGCTGAAAGGTTTAACAAAATACAAATCATTTTTCCTTACTGCATAAAATAACCATTGCCAGTCCTTGTCATACACAATTAGTTTGCCTTTACTGCCAACAAAATTTATGCCTAGTTTTTCAAGTTTACTACCAGACAAGAGATTTCTACGTAAATGAGGATTATACAAAACATCTTTAAGAATTATTTGATTAAAACTTCCATCTTTACATTTAATAAAAAAATGTATTGTACCCTTTCCCTGAACAGGACTTTCTTTTTCTCCAACAGCAAGTGACATCTGCATATTTGAAACTGACTCATAATTCAAAAAAAGATTTTTGTTATTACAAAAATGAGCAGTAGCAGCTGTATCAAACACCCAGCTACTATTTTGGCCAAAATCAGATGAATTTGCCTCAAGAAAATTACTTTTAAAATTACTTTGAGCTACTTCAATTAAACTAGTCTCATGTTCAGAGAAGGTACATTTTACATTACTATTACTTTTTTCATTACTACATTTAACATTACTATTGTTTTTTTCATTACTACATTTTACATTACATTTTAACTCTGCGTTACTAGATTCTTTAAATTTACTATTTGACTGATATTTCTTAGTTTGAAAATTTTTAGACTGAAAATTTTTAGATTGATTTTTCAATTTACAGTTAGCAATTAAATGACCATAAGATTTACAAAGAAAACAAGGACCTATTAATTTACTTTGATTAACATTATAATTCTTAAATTTACCTGTTTTACACTTTACTATTTCTCCAGAAAAAGCAACACTAGAAATGTCCTTTTTGGCCAGTTTCAATCTATTCTCCTCCAGTAGCAATTCAGCCTCGATCTTGTCTGGTACAAACTCTGCATCTGGCCACCTGTAAATCGCTTGGACTGTAGACTGGAACTCCTCGGGCAAACTTCTAATCATCTGGTAACCCATGTACAAGGGCTGAAGGGTATCATCCTACATCACGCATCAAGGGTCCTACATCACGCAGACGCTCTGCTGCTTGCTTGACACGACACAAAAAAAGTCCCAAATTTTCTCCAGGAAAATAACGGACACCAAAAAAATCATCTAGCAGTTGTATAACACGAGCTCTTGTGGTAGGTTCAAAATGCTCTTTAAGGATCTTCCAGGCCTCAGCTCCATTCGTTATATGCGAAATTAATGGCTTGAATTCCGATGACAAGGTCTGGTAAATAATAGTATAGGACCGGGCTTTTCTCAAATTCACTTCACTCTGTTCACTCCATGTCAGCTTATCTGTCACAGGAACTGTTTTTGCTGTTTCGTCTGATGTTGCACCGCTTTCACTCTTGCCGTTCTCGATATATTCCCAAGCGCCATAATGCATTAGCAGAACTTTAACTTCTACCTTCCACGTCTCCCAGTTTGAAGAGGTCAAAAGAGCAACGTTCTGAAACTCCATTTTCTATACGGCCTCCGTCGAATTAGTAGGGAAAAACACTTTAATGAAAAAGGCAAAAGTCTCTTTAAAAGCTCACCTCAGGGAAACAAACATCAGCAGTAAACATCGGCGACACGTCAGCAGAAAAACATCGCAGCGACTTCGAAAAAAGAAAACATCAGCGACGTCTTCACTTCCACAAAAACAAACTTTAAACTGCAAAAAATCACAACCACGCTCTGCTACCACTTGTTGGCCGTACCAATAAAAAAACAGTGTTTCATGTGACATGTGGAAGACTTAAAAGTAACAGCTCCTTTAAAATCATAGTAGTTTATTATAAACAAGAAGACAGACAATAAGACAGCATAACTTCGCTGTAAAATGAACAAACTAAAGAAAATAATATGCAGCTACATTTTAAAAGCAACCAGCATTACAAGCTGGAGGAAGGAAAAGTGCGAATGACATTCTGGAAAGTCCATCCTTTTAAACACATCATCGGCGAATGTTTTGCATAAACATGTTGCCATTTAAAAGGTACACAAATTCGCATCTGAAACGCCATTGGCTACGAATACTCGCAAGTTGCGAATAGCAGACTACGGTGATTAGCGCGATCCCAAAATCACAGGTTACTTACTGTTACTGAGTAACGTATTTTGAATTTAAGATCGTGAACGAGAACGTTAGCGCTGGCCGTTTCAGATACGCAAGTATGTTTATTCAAGAGATGTTGAAAAACCAAAATGCATTAATGTAAAACTAAATACCTTTACTTAAATTTAAAGAAAGCTTTAAGTCAAGGATTTAAAAAGATGCATAACAAAGATAATAAGTTTCTGTTACAAATTTTGTCTGGTAGCTTGAGATATCACAGTGAAAGTGACATTTTTATTACAACATCTAAAATAAGATATTTATATATTTTAAAGTAATGAAATAGAAGTTTAAACTATGGGTGCACTACCTGTGGCCCGCGGGCCAAAAGTGGCCCATGACCGGATTACTGGTGGCCCGCGACCGGATTACTGGTGGCCCGCGGATCAATTTCGCCGATCAGATGCGAAAAAATCACGAATTTCACTGATCAGGTACATAGAAATCACGAATTTTGCCGAGCGAGTGCATATACATCACGAATTTTACCGATCGGGTGCGTATAAATCGCAAATTTCGCCGATCGCCTGCATAAAAATCGTGAATTTTGCCGATCGAGACTGTAAAAATCGCGAATTCTGCCGGTAGGGTGCGTATAAATTGCGAATTTTGCCGATTGTGCCTGTAAAAATCGCGAATTAGTCGATCGGGTGCATATAAATTGCGAATTTTGCCGATCTGGGGTGTATAAATCTCGAATTTTGCTGATCGGGTGCATAAAAATCGTGAATTTTGCCGATCGGGCCCGTAAAAATCACGAATTCTGCCAATAAGGTGCGTAAAAATCACGAATTTTGTTGATCGGGTGCATATAAATCGCGAATTTTGCCGATCAGGTGCATATAAATTGCGAATTTTGCCGATTGGGTGCGTAAAAATCACAAATTTTGCCGATCAGATGTGTAAAAATCGCAAATTTTGCCGATTAGGCGCGTAAAAATTGCAAATTTTGCCGATCAGGTGCGTGTAAATTGTAAAAATCGCGAATTTTGCCGATCAGATGCGTAAAAATCACAGATTTTGCCAATCAGGCGCGTAAAAAGCGCAAATTCTGCCGATCGGGCATGTAAAAATCATAAATTTCGCCGATCGGCATGTAAAAATCGCGAATTTTGCCGATTAGGCGCGTAAAAATCCCGAATTCCGCCAATCGGGCGTGTAAAAATCATGAATTTTGCCAATCGGCACGTAAAAATCGCGAATTTTGCCAACGTAAAAATTGCATATTGAGCCAATCGGGAGCGAAAAATTGCAAATTTTGACAATCGGATGCGAAAAAAATTGCAAATTTTGCCGATCGGGCGCGTAAAAATCACAAATTTTGCCGATCGGGTGCGTATAAATCGCAAATTTCGCCGAACGTGTGCGTAATAATCGTGAATTTCGTCAATCACTAGGAAAAAACTATGATTATTGTCAATCGCGCATGGAAAAAAAATGCGTTTTTTCCATCCTTTCCAATTGAATTGGGTTATGCTGACTAAGGAGGTGGTTGAGTATAGGGAGCTAACCCTCCTTTTAAAATTAGCCCCCCCCCCCATTTTTATGAATTTTCAGGCCGAACCCCTCCTCCTCCTTGCACGAAACAAAATTTTGTCCACCCTATGGATGTTGGCTCTTGACAATCCAGTCATTTTTGTGACTGACCGTCCTCTTATAAAGGTTGTGCACCCCTACTTGATATCCACATTTTATGACTGAATATGTTAAGAAGTACAATTTAGCCTCTCCACCTTCATTCATGAAAGCAGAATTTTTTTTCGGCACTGGCAATCTTTAAAGCTAAATTTATTCCTTCAAATAAAGTTAAGGAGTATTTTCACTCTTTGAAAATAATCTTAGCCAGGGCTTTACAAATTTGAAAACATCTGGTAGCCAGGTATAAATTCTAGTCGCCAGTAAAAGGAAAAAAAATTACCCCCAGCCCCCGAATTTGATTTCCAAAAGCACAAATGTTTTTTTTTTGTGAATTAAGTGAGAAAAAATAATAACAAACATAGTTTAGAATTATTAGTTTCATAGCTCAGAATAGCACTTTATCAAAACAGACAATAACACTAAGTTTTATAAGGAAACTTATATCTATGAAAAAAATCAAAAAGGAAATATTGTAAACTCTGAATAACCGACATGTTCGGGAAATGCTGATTGCCGAATGCTTCAAAAGTCGGAATAGTTGAGTGCTACAAAATCTATATCTGATGAGAGAGCATCGATAAAATAGTAAAACCGGAAAACGATTTTTTGCCCATTTAGCCTATCGAATTCAGTCAAATAATTCTGATTTTATTATTTCGAAATTTGCATTTAATGAACTCTCTTAGTTTTGCCAAATTAAAAATAAAAGTTAATTTTTTTTAATGTGTGTGTGTGAATATAATTTCAAGTTTTTTTCTTAATATTTTGAAGCTTTGCAGAATCTATAATGAGACATCTTAACAAGAAATTTGATTAAACATTGTGTCGTTCGCAGTAATATACATTGCTAAAACGAAAAAAAAAAAATAAATAAATACATTTTCCTGCGCTTGGATTACATAACGGAATGAGCAGCCAGATGAGGTTTATTTTGAAAAAAAAAAAAAAAAAAAGAAAAACATTTTTTCAACGTTCCAATGATAGGAACATAACAATAAATAAATAAATAAAAAAATACCTCACCCTTCTGAAGTGCAATCAATGATTTTTTATTTCCATTTACTGCAAATAATAATCCAAACAATGTAATTATAAAATATTCTTGAGTAACAACCCAGTACCAGACGACAACTGTCTCCACGACAGAGTGACGCCGTACATGTGTGATGCAAGCAGGTGCTAGGCGCCAAAAATTTTAAGTGGAGAAGAAATATTTAAAAGATTCATATTATTTTTATTAAAAAGAATTATTCTTGAAAGTTTAATTAAGTTTTATGGATTTACTTCGAATGAATTACTTATAATCACTTATATGTTACTGTTATTTAAAATGAATGTGATAGATTAATAAATTTTAATTCTGAACACAAAAATCTGATTTGAAAGTTACAAAAAAGCGTTAAGCCTTTTTAATCATTGCATCCGATTTTTAGATGTCACAGATTGGATTGACAATATTTCTTATTGAAACTTCCCCCCTCTCTCCACATTCTCATCACGTGACATGCTAAGCCGACTAGAACGGAAAAGAATGGCGCTTTGTGTGCATAAAATGTAAAATGCCGTTTAAACTTGGCTTTTCCATTAAAAGTGCGAGAGAAGAGGGCGATTACTGCGCTTGCTGCCCGCGCGAGTAGGGATGTTGGAGAGACAAAATATCGTTTGTGCTCTTTTTTTAGTTCAATTTTTGTAAAAAAAGAAAATAAATAAATAACAAAGTCAGATTAAAAAACTTAGTAGCCAGATAGAAAAAGTTGGTCGCCAGTGGCGACCTGGCGACCGTATTTGTTAAGCCCTGATCTTAGCTATATCTCTTGTATAAATACAAACGTAAACTGTTGATATATCATTGCCAACAGAACTGAATACGTTGACTGAAAGGAAGGAACCTGGGGGGATAAATTTACCCTTCCGAAATTTGTTTTTTTAATCTGATCCCCCCCCCCCTCCCCGGTCACACCTCCTCGAAACAAAAATTTCCTGATGGTGGCCCTCGACAACCCAGTCATTTTTGTAAGTGGCCTTTCGCTTAAAAATGTTGTGCACCCCTAGTTTAAACTGTATTACTGTTTTATATTAGAGATTGAAATGACATGTTCATTAAGAAATTTGGTACTGTATGGTTGATGTACCGGTGTTTGTTTTTGGTGCAAAAAAAAAAGTGATTTTTTGCCTGGCATGGTATTTGAGTGATTTTTGCTGTGTGTGGCAACTTTGGTGTTTTATAATAAAATTAAATTAAATGTCTGTGTTTTATAATAAAATTATACTATAATTTGATAATAAATTAAAACTAACATGCTGCTTTTGCATACTAGACCCAACAGGTATTCAAAAACAGGATTTTCTTGCTCAAAACATAAGGTTGTTAACCCTGGTGTGTCTGTGACATCTGTTCCAGAGATTTTTTTGGTTAATTTTTCATTTTACATTTGATACTATTAAAATGTTCTTTTCTAAATTATTAGGTTTGACCAATGATGGGTTATCTTTAATCCAGAGATATGTAGATACAGTGGGAGACGTGCAGACCGCCAGTCTAATAGTACTCCATTCCTTGCCCAACAAAGCGTGTGGAGATGACAGAGCTCAAGCATGGGTGCACTGCTACAGAAATTTATTAGACACGTGGAAGTTGTGGAAACCAAGGTATTACATGTTTGTGTGTGTATATGTTTATAGTAGAGAGCAAAAAAAAAAGGGGGGGGGGGTGAAAAATTCCTTTCATACAAAAATTGAAATTTCTAAGTAACCAATAATGAGATACGTGTACCCACGTGAAATAGGATAAGCTGTCTTCTCGATGTAGGATGTTTTAAGAGAGGGTGTGGCTGATGCAACAGGTATTGATAGACTGTCAAAGTATGCATAAATAGTATATGCAATGCCAGAAAACTTTCAAAAATCGATGTAGGCATCAGTAGCAATAATAAGCAGCAGCTTTATAATAGGTGAGATCAACCACTTTGCTTTTTATCTTACATACGCAAACATACAATAATTTTATTTTCCTAAAGATAGGTGTTGAAGTTTGGATTGAAGTTATAAAGATATAATTATGCTCAAAATGTTATGAAAATAGAAATCTGAAACAGACTCCATATTAAGCCTTATAGAGAGTAGAAAAAAGAGGCTAGTCAGAAAACAGGGATAGAGAACTGTAGAATTGGATGCATTTAAGCCAAAGAACATGTGCATCTAAAATACAGTCTGAAAATTATTGCAAATGGAAATAGGATGCTTTAGTCTTTCAATTGGTTAAATTTTTGGTTATTTTAAATAGCTCCCCGCAATAAATGTTTTCCTAACAAAGTGGTGTTTATTTATGTTTTTTGGCTTTCTACTGTACATTGTGTGTATATTGATATGTTCAGATATAAATGGACACAATCACCAATAGAACTTATCATAAGATTTCAATTGTACATTTTTTTTAAAAATTGGTTTGTAGTTTCACTAAGTTAGAATTATGCAATCTGTTAAATAAATAGTTCGATTTAAACAAAAAATCATTTTCCCATGTGCATTTTAAAATTTTATTTTGCACGATTTTAAGACAATGCTATGTAACTGTAATTTGACATACTGGTCACAAAATACTTTTTTCTTTTACAGCTTTGATAGTTAGCTATAAATGGATCCTTCGGCAAAGAATAAAAATTAAAAATATTGGTAGTTTTACGATTTTCCAAACAAAAGTCTCATGTGAAACAACTGTCTTGGATGTACTTCTTTCTTGGGAACTATTGGAGGAATTTCAGTATTCCTAATTCTGTTTCTACATTGAATACCATTCTATTTTAATTGTAATCTTAACCTTATTGAATCACAGAAATCTGCAATTAATCTACTGTTGAAAATGTAGTTTTATTCTGTGTCTGTAAATCTTTAAAGCTATGATCATGTTAAAACTGAATTAAATATACTTAAAAAAAAAATAGTTTTGTCAGTAGTTCAACTATAAAGTGATTGTTTGACAAGAAATAAGAATAGGAAATAGAACAAAACCTAAGTTCTCTCTTTTTTTTTCTCTCTCTCTCTCTCTTAATTAACATAACTATTACACTTTTTATTTTTACTTTTTGTTGAACAATCAATTTATAATTTAGCTTCCACCGAAACTATTTTTAAAAAAATATTGAAATCCTTTTCAGTAGATTTCACAAAAAATATATACATTGTCAGCTATTGGGTTATTTGGAAAGTTCTTTCTGTTTGAGAAAGGTGGTTTGTACCAGAAAAATCTATCATTTAATTATTTGACATTAATTCTGATATGTAATGTCTAATAATTGAATTTTCCAGTACGAATTGGTTTTCCCAAACAGAAGAACTTTCTGAACAACCCAATATTACACATGTGATTTTTTTTTTTAATTTATTGTGTAACTATTTTATTTTTATTTCTTGCCGAATGATTCATTTATAATTTAAATAAAAATATTGAAATAGCTGTCAGGTTTGGCTGGTAAAATTCAATCCATACCAGCCGCCAATGTGGCAAGTGGATGAGTATTTTAAAAGTATCTGAAAGTTGGGAAACAAAAACCATTCACCCCATTTAGGTGTTTTTTAAAACTGAGTATGGAAGCAGCAGGAAAATTTTGTTGACCTTTCTTTCACTGAACAAAATTTTGGAAATGGAGATGAAAATTATATCTGAATGAGCAAAAGAATTTTATTTTAATCCATTGACTGCTAAAGATTCAGCATGCTTCCTGAATATTATGAAACGGATGGAGCTGATATTTGCAATTCCTGTTGGTACTGCTCCACGTAAAAATGGATTTTATCCATGAACTAGCTCCAGGAAGAGGGTCTTACAATGATCAACTGCAATCAGGCACTCAACATGTAAAAGATGATTACATTTCAAATAACTGAAAATAAGATTTGCATTCTATAATAAATAGGCTTTGATGGGTCCTCTTAAAAAAAAAAAAAAAAAAAAAAATTACTTTATGAAAACTATTTCATGAAATGTATTCTCTCCCTTTTTGATTTATGGCTGGTAGAAAATCAGACTTACATTAGTCACATAAGCTGATAGTTTTTAAATTTTGCTATGCTTGGTTGTGACACCCTCAAACAGGATAGTTGTGTAAGAATTTTGGAAGGTACCCTGTACAAGAATGAAAAGTTAGATCATAACTCTCTAGGTGGCTGACCCGTTTTTCCACTTCCAGAAATCCTATTAAAATAGCTGTAGATAAAAATATTTTTAACAGAATTATGTTTTGAAAAGTATACTGAATGAAGGGATAATTATAGCATCAAACCATGATTAATGTATATATATATATATATATATATATATCCTGGGATTTACGAGCATTCGTATGAAATTATAGAAAAATCCCCAGACACTCGTGGGTTTAAAAGGTTTAGCTAAATCTCCATTCATTGAGACTGCATATGCAAATATTTAGATAGTTGAGAGTTTAAAACTTTGCATTTTTACAATGATGCACTATTTTAAGGTAATATCTCACTCTGTCGAAGAACTAAACAACTAGTTTGGCTAATAAAATAGTATTCAAAATTCCTGTAGTAAAAAAATAAATACTTTTTATCAATAATGAAGCAATAAGTTTCCAAAAGAAAGTTCCATTCAGTTGTGCAACATTCTGAGATTTCTTTAGGTATTTGGAAATTAATTTCCAATTTATATTTCTCCTAGAAAAATCGTTATTTGAAGTATTTCATTGAAAGCATTGTTTTCATGTAACTCATTAGGAAATTTTAAAAAATCTGATTTTTTTTTTTAAGTTTAAATGTATCAATGTGTAATGCATACACTCAAAAAGAATGTTTTTATTAAACTGAATGAACAATAATCTCAATGTCATGTAAGTGTACACGTCTACCATTCTTTCATTCTATTGGTAGAGAAGGACTAGAATTAATTTTAAAGCAAGTATATATTTGATTTGTATTATATGTTGTGAAATTTTATTAAAATGAAATAGATATTTGCTTTGATGAGATTTCACAACGCTTTTCATCCATTCTTTTCTTACAGGAAACAGGTCATGACATACTTTCTTCTTAAAGCTATTTCTTTCTTTTTGAGTCAATGAAAGCACCCTAATTTGATATTATTTTGATTCTTAATATTTGATTTTATCAATTCGTCTCTTGATGGAAATAAATGATTTGAAAGAGGACATAAGTTGAGGTCATTTGAGGTCACTTGTAGTGAAGTTAAAAAAAAGTTCAATTTCATATAAAACTTGAGAATAGAGTCATGAATTGAATAGACATCCTTTCTTTTTTTTTATTCATCTGTATTAATTAATGCATGCCTTTTTTGCATTATTATTATTTTAAAATTTCTCATTTTCTTTTTTCACAATATGAATCTTTCTGATGAAATTGCAGAATCATTTTCATTCCTAATAGGATGAAATTTTCCGGTATTCTCATTGAATTGCCAAAAAATTAAACAGTGCCCTTTATTTTCCTTCCAATGACTACCTAATGACTGCTCTTTTTTTAACACTTTCCAACATAGTTGAAAAGTGTTTATGAATTTGGTTTGTCGGTCTGTCCGTACTTTAACTCGTGTAAATATACTCAGATTGTCATGCAATTGATAGATGTTATTCATGTTCATTATGGCATGTTCAGTATTGAAAATGAAGTGTGCCGCACTTATACAGGGACAGTAAAAAAAATTCTGTTACATTACAGTCTATGGGGGAAAATCATTTGCGATTTATTTTGATGATGTTATACTATTTTAAACATATTGAAATGGATATATAGCACTATAGTGCACTACAAAAAGCTTACTATAGAAAATAGAATAGGGTGTGCATAACACTTATAGTTTCTTTACAGCAACACTCAAAAGAATTCTGTCACATTACCATCTATGGCAAAAAATTGTTTGTGATTTATTTTAATAATGCTTCACTATTTCAAATATATTGAAATTGATATATATCACTGAGTTGCATTACATGAGACTTACTATACAATACTGTGTGTATAGCTACCATTGTTCATTGACAAGGGGGGACACAAAAGAATTCGGTTAAAGTACTGCTTAATAATAATAATTGCTGGGAATGTGTTTTCCATTTTAACTCATTTTTTGCTTATTACTTGGTGTGTATAAATTCTGTAGATCCTATACAAGGCAGCACAAAATATCATGAGTCTATTTTCAGTTATTGACGGAAATTCCAGAAGGTGAATTTAAAACTGTGCTATGTGTTTTTGGATATTTTTCCGAATAGTGTTGGTCATTCCTGAAATTGGGTTTTTAAATGTGTTGTGCTTTTTCCAATCTGTTTACTCAGACATCCTCCTTCAGCCTATTGAACGGGAAATATTTGTAAAATTATTTTGGAAGTGTTACATAATCTATGCTTGATGCATGATTTTTTGTTCTTGTTTTATTCTTTGGCCGTTCTCACTTGCCAAAAAAATCAGCTTGAAGTGTCCAAATGGACAGTATTTTCAGAAAGATGTTTCACTTTTTTCTGCAATTTTTTGCTTTTCGGGGTTCATTTTCTTCTTTGTATGACTATTTTGATGTTGATCTCTGAATTTTTTTTTTTTTTTTTAAGTGGATGACTGTTTTTTATGTTGTATTGATTAAAAATATTTCTAAAACGAATGTTATTAAAATAGACAAAAATATCCCCTGCATTTTTTTTAAATTATTACTTTCTCCTATCTATTTTCCTCTTTTTCGCAACTTTACCATTTTCATTCCTGTATAGGAAAATTTAAATATAAATATTGGATTCATGAGAACCTAAATAAGACTATCTTAAGATTTCATTCCATTACAATTTAAATAAATTTTCCCAATTGTGTCAGAAAGTAGCCTGTTTTTGTTTTAGAAAATTTCTATTCACTAACTAGCTTATTATAAATTGAAAGTACAAACTATCTGTTTAGAAGTAAATAAAATATGCAAGGTACTGTAGCGTGGTCTAATTGGGAGAATACAGCCAAATTTTGTGGGATGGTTAAACAAGACGAGTGGACCCATGCGAAAATTTTGCAGATGCAGCTTTAAACTTCTAAAGATACATGACAGACATGAGTCAAGTTAGAATAGCGTCTCATGGATTCCATCCAAGTTACAGTAAAAACTGATAGAGCAAAAGGCACGTGCCAGAAAGAAATTAACAATCATATTTTAGCTGCATTAGAGGAGGACATCATCCGCTTCGGGAAAAGCATGGGACAAAGAAAAATAAATTGAATACACACAAAATACAATTTAATTTTATGTATCAAAAATACATTTTAGGCTACACATGAAATACCACTGCTTCGATCCATCAAATGTGTCCTTTTTTTTTTTCTAAATGTTTGAAATTCAATTTTTCTTTTTATCATAAATATTTAAAAAAATGTACGGAGATATCCCATTTTATCTTTTTTGCGCTCTATATATTTTTTTAGAATCATTGTTGAACATGATATAATGCAGTATTTTATTTTTGTGGCAACATTCACTTGAGAAAAACCTTTCATTTCATGTATAAAAACAATGCACATTTAATTTTTAACGAGCTGCCATTTTTAATCAAAAAACATGTTTTAACGTAATGGGAGTGTACTATGTCAGAAGTCAGTTCAAAAACCTTTCAAATGATACTTCATTCATTGTTGTGCGTTTTGTGATTGCATAGAAAAAGCGATGTTGACAATAGAAGTAATATATAGGATTTGGAGGGGGGGGGGAAGGATGAAGTATTCCACAAGAAACAAACAGTGCCACGTGTCTCCTAGCAGTGACTTTTGGAACTTTTCCCTCACAGAAATCCATCTTGTTTCACCATCTTACAAAATTTGACTCCATTCTCACATTTAGATCAGAATATACAGAACATGCTAAGTGTTGTCAGTTTAATTACGGACCACCTGTTTTAGTTGAAATTGTAAAGTGGCATCAAAACTTCACTGTTTTATTTTTACAGGCATATTTTTAGGGGTCCGTTTTTAAAGGCAAATTTTGTGGAACTATTCCTGTGTATAGATTTATGTCTGTATACCACTTGATTCAATTTTTCAAAATGATTGGCCTTTGTGTGGAAAAGCTCAATTTCAGATGACAATGTTAGTTACTTTTTTTTTTTTTTTTTTTTTAAATAGAGAGATAGTTTCTCCTATATATTTTCCTCTTTTTCAGAACTTGGCTGTTTTCATAACTGTATAGGAAAATTGAGATAGAAATATTGGATTCATGAGAACCTAAATAAAGATATCTAAAACTTTTATGCATTTACAATTTAAATAATTTTTGCAATTGCATCAGAAAGTAACAAGTGTTTGATAATGTCCTCTATTCACTAACTTATAAATTGAAAATAAAGTAACTAAAAAGAAATATGTTGTTTTAGTTGAAACTGTAAAGGGACAATGAAACTTCATTGTTTTATATTTTTAAAGGCAAATTTTGTGGAACTATTCCTGTACGAAACGTTACCATTTCATTCCCCTTTTCTTTCAGAGCCATGTTTGATGTGAAGTGGTTCAACAACAACCCCCACGCACACAAGCCGAAGCAGCAGGTGTACGTCAGCTGCAACTTCTGTCGGAGGTCGGTCTCCTACCACCTCCAACAGTTCCGTCCGCCTCTCACTCACATGACCAACACCCGCTTTGCCCAGACACCCGTAGCACCTGTCAATAAAAAGGTAATCATCCAGCTTATGAAATAAGAATTGCATGTGGAGTCGGTGACAGTTTCTTTTGTTATACGACTTAACTTGGTTCATGCATGAAATAGATAGAATTTTGTTATTTTTTCACCCAATGCACATCTGCATGTTTCCATTATCCATTAATAGATTGATTTTAATTAAACTTTAATTATAGGTTGAAAAGATAATGTAGAAATTTTAGATAGTTTAAATCATTTTTAGGCATGAATTGTTTTTTAAACCAATTACATGACTCAACAATACATATTAGGCTGTATCAAAAGTATTTTTGTTTTTTGAATGCTTTTATACCAAAGCATGTAGCTGTCACATCCCCCCCATAAAATGTTATTTAACAGGACACATGTCCTTCTATAATCATTCTTTCATTTTTAGGTCACATAGAGGATGATGCAAATGATGAGATTCCGTGCATCTTATAAGGCATGATTTTAAACTTAGACTTAAAACCAATAAAGCTGTCCTGAAAACTCGTGCAGTTGAACACCAGGACAAGAATAGTGTACAGGCAGCTCAAAAAATTCCCAAACGTTTTAAGGAAGGGGACCTTAGCCTTGTAATCAAACCGAGACGTGACAGGCCATCCGTTGTGAATTTTGACCCGTCTCCTCAACTGGTTTAAAATCACAACGGATGGCCTTTCATGTTTGGGTTTGTTTTCAAGGCTAAGGTCCCCTTTCTTAAAATGCTTGGGTTTGTTTTGAGCTGCCTGTTTGTCCTGGCCTTCAACTGCACGAATTTTGAGGACAATTTTATTAGTTTTAAGGCCTAGTTTAAAATCATGCCTTATGATGCATAAAATTTCAATGTTTGTATCACTCTCTATGTGGCCTAAAAATGGAAGAGAACATAGAGGGACATGTGTCCTCTTACATAACATTTTAAGTTCAACAGTAGGGGGGGGGGGGGAGAATGTGACAGCTACATGTTTTGATATAAAAGACGACCTTAATTTGGTATAATAACATAAAGTAGCACTTGCAGTATTATAAAAAATACTTCTTATCTTTACTGTTGCCCTATCTTTTTTTATGACACTAGGGGGCTGGCTCTCCTACGAGTAACATTTGGCAATCCCCATCCAGACCCCGAGGCTTTAAAAACATGCCAATTCATTCAGTTTTGAAAAGATTATCTGATTGCAGAAGATTGAATATTATAACAATCAGTGGCAATCTTCTGTAATTGGGCTACACACATTTTCCTTTGACTGGGGGGGATTTTTTAGTTTCCAAGGCTGCAGTCACTGCTGTTGCGACAGCTGATGCTATATTTCATGATTGGTTGATTAAGTAAGATTTATCACACATTTGAAAATCAGCTTGTATAAAATCGTTAAGAAAAAAAGTGTCACTGCCTCATGGACTTTTATAATGTCTAGAAGTTTTCTTTTTATATACTATAAGAAAATCATTTTGAATAGGATGTTTTAAATAGAACGTAATTTCCCCTCATTTAATGTTTTTCACGCTACTTTTCACTACTATTTTAAAGTTTCCTTTCTCTCGTAATACCCACATGTAAATATATTTTTCAATTTAAAATTGTTTGGCAATATTATTTACACTTTTTTTAAAAATCTGGTAAGAGAAAGTATAAAATTTTCAAATAATGAAATAAAAAAAATAAAAAAACTACAACACAGTCTTGTATAGTATGTGCTCGTGAAAGATGGTTAAATCTTCATCAAAAGTTATACATAGCTTTTGATCCTATAAAACTTTTTTACATGAACTATTTTGACTGCTTTCAACATAAATAGCACTTCAAATAATTCTTCACTTTAAAAACTGTCTGCTTCAGTGTGTTTATCATACATTTCTCTACAAAACTAAGTTTTCATATTTTTATAGGCAATAGATTTTTTTTTTTTAAATATCAGCCGAGAAAGAGCCTCAATCGCAATAAATTCAATTACGGTAGCGACAACAGCATTAGTTACTTCTTTTTTAAAATAGAAAAAATCCAAATCATTTATTTTAATTAATTTAATCCTTTAATTTTTAATCTATTTATTTATTTTTAATGCGACATTTTATAAATAGCATGAATATTCATTTATAAAACTTGAATGTTAAATTATTTCTACTTTTAAATATACTAATAAAAGCATTTTTACTTTCATTTCATGTGCAAAATAAATGTTTTTTAAAAATATGAATAAAATATTTTAAAATATAAATTCTGCAAAAATACACTGTGTCCAATAAAGGTTTGAAATAACGTGCAGGATTGTGCAAATTGTACACAAAATAGAGAAATCCCACATAATGAAAAAAGTTGTGCAGGATTTTCTCCTTTTAAATTATTTCCCAAGCATATGATTCTTCCACAAATATTTTGATTATTTTTGCATTCAGTAGCAAAAATAATAATATTAATGTTAATTTACTATATACTACTATGCTTCTTTACCATTTTTCCTCCCTCGCAACTGCTTGAAATCTAAATGTTAAAAATGTAGATTTTTTTCTTTTCCTTCAACAATAATATCTTTCTCAAAAAGAAATAACTGCATGAAGCAAATTTAAAAATTAATTAAAAACTAATGGGAATGAACCATACATTTATATTGGTGTTGCAGGATAGTATATATATATGCTTGTTATTCCCTTTTTTTATATATAGATCAATAATTAAAATATTTATAAGTAGATGTATCTTCTTGCATGAATTATTTTAATGTGCTGTAACTGTTTATTCGTTGGATGTGTTTGCTAGTTGTATAACACGTAGATATCGTTGCATGAAAGGCATTTTTGTTTAATATTAATTTTAACAATATATTGTGTTTGAGAGGAACAAGAATGCAGTTTTGATCTAACTTTAACAATTTCACGACTTTGTGGGAAACATAAAGTATTCTTTGCAGATAACGTGCTGTCCTGGCTGTCGTAAACCCATGCCACGCTGTTCCTTATGCCTTAGTCACATGGGGACTGCATCAGGGTTGAATTTCTTGAGAGAAACTACAAGCCGAATAGGTAATAAGACGGTTTTTAAATTATGCTCTCTCTCTTCATTTTTTTAAGAACTTTCTCAAACTCTTTTTATTTTTATTATTTTTTAAATGCCATGTTGAATGACAACAAACTTTGAATTATTTAAGGTAACCCAATATTGGGGAACAAAAAGTATAAATGTTGGCATCGCCACAGCTAAAAATATAGAATATGTTCTCAACCATTTGTAGTAAAGTCATAGGCTGCCAGGTCAGAAAAAGCCAGCCAGTTTTTCCTGGTTTAAACCAATTTTTTAAAAAATCAGTTTTTATGATTTTTTTTTTTTTTTTTTTTTCAGGAACTGTTAGAATGAAAATGATATAATACCATTAATTTATGAGTAGCTTTTTAATTATGATAGTAAGATAATCTAATAGGCAGAGCTGCCAACTGCTACGAAAAAATCATAGTTGCTACAATTTTGAGCTACAAACTACGATGCTACGAAAATCTGTCTAAAACTACGATTTTCTGAAGAAAAAAAAACGAGAATTTTGTCATAGGATCGCACGAAAAATCACGAATTTCGTCACAGGATCGAGCTAAGAAATGCGAATTTCGTTACAGGATCGCTGAAATAACGCGAATTTCGTCAAAAAATTGGCGGGAAAAAGCAAATTTCACAAAAGTATCGCCGAAAAAACGTGAATTTCATTCAACTGATTGCTGAAAAAATGCGAATTTCGTCAAAAGATCGTTCAGGGGTGATTCTGGTCCGAATTTTCCGAAAATTTAAGGCAATGATTTCCGAAAAAAAAAAATATATATATATCAGTCATAAATCCGAAAATTCGGACATTAAATGTATCGGTATTTCGGCAAATGATCGCCGAAAAAAATCAATCTCGTCTTTCGTTCGAAGAAAAGTCGCCAATTTCGTCAAAGGACAGCGGGAAAATCGCGAAAAAATGACAAATTTCATCAAAAACATTGCGAAAAACGACAAAATTCGTCAAAAGGTCGCGAAAAAACGATAAATTTCGTGAAAAACATTGCGAAAAATGGCAAATTTCGTCAAAAGATCGCGAAAAAACGGCAAATTTTTGTCAACAGATCGCGGGAAAAACGTGACTTTCTTCAGAGAATCGCGTAAAAACGGCAAATTCCATCAAAAACATTGCGAAAAACGGCAAATTTCGTCAAAAAATATCGAAAAAAAATGCAAATTTTATCAACAGATCTCGAAAAAAACTGCAAATTTCATCGAAAGATCGCAAAAAAAAAAACGCAAATTTCGTCAAAGGGATGCAAAAAAAAGTGGCGAGAGTGGACACCCCCCAGTCCAGGTTGTATCAGCTTATTCGACCTGATGAAGGACTCTAACTCAGACATTTTTTTTCTGGAAGATATACCCGTAGTTCCATCACACCCTCCCCCCAACCGCCTTGGAATCTTTCAGAAAATTCACTGTGAAGTTCAGAAATTTGGCTTAAGAGTGGACAGAGCATTAATTGAATAGGAATAATTATGTTTAATCAATCCCACCCGCAACAAAAAATTTAGCAAAAACAAAAGAGTCTCCTACTTTGTGTGCTTATGGATATACACATGATGTTTAATTGATTAGTATTTGTTCGCTTAAAATTTACAGCAAAAAAAACAGCCACCAACCAACCAACCTTCAGATAAATTTGAATTTGGTGTGCTACTATTTCTCATTTTCAAAGGTTGGCAGGTCTGAATAGGTAAAATTCCACTTTGCAAATCACAAAAAAAAAAAAAAAAAAAAAAAAAATTAGAAGTGCATTTTTATTTTAAAAAGTACAAATTATTTTTACTTTTATAGCTACATAGACCAAGGCTATTATCATGACTTTTATCATGTTCCAAACAAAATCATAAAAAGTAATATTTAAAAAAATTTTCACAAATGCAGTTTGTGTACACTCCTTACTATTTCTAAGGAGTATAACACCATTATTTCCGAACAGTAGTCTTTGACTTATTTAATAACAGAACTTGTAATAATTTTCTCAGAATAAATAAGACTAAGGTTACTATTTGGAAATTGTGATACTCAAAAGTCAGGGCCGTACACACCTTGAAAATGCTGTGTAATATAATAAAGAAAGTCACAAATACTATTGGGTAGTAAATCTACAACTCACAATGGCATTGTGTGTTTGCCTACTAGAAAAATTATTTATTTTAAAAATGTCTTGTTTCTATTTGGTACCTATTGGATTTCATTTATACTTCAAAAAAATGTTTGAGTTTCTAAAAAAAGCAGAAGGTTTAGCATGTATTTGTATGCAAGTGATTTTTTTATGTTCATATAGTAAATGGTATGTGCTAAAAACAAGCTTCATTTTGTTTGTTATTTTAGTAAAATTCTTAAAAATATAAATATTTATGAATCTCCAACTATAATAAAGAAGGAAGTTTGTGTGTGTGTTTCTTGGTTTTATTCTGCACGCAGAGCTACAAAATTTGGTTGGAAGGTACCTCTATGCATGTAGGTAATTGGGCACCTCGAAGCCCAATTTTAGAATCCATTTTTTATTTGATTTTTCCATGTTAGTAACTGGAATTTGTGCTCAGAATGAAAAGAAGATTGTATTTTTACTTCATCTGTTTTTCTATACGAGTGAATTCAATATGATTCATATTTCCAGTAATTCAAGTCTACGGTTATACTTTCGATTCAAATGATGAAGAGATGAAAGTTTCTTTTTCACACAGTATGTTATTTAGTTTTAGCTTCGAGTATGTTTAAAGAGATTTACCAAAGTAAAGCTAATAGAATATAGGGTGTGTTTTTCTTTTCCATTCACTATTAAACTCCGAAGTACTATTTTAAACTATTTAAATCAGAATTGAAATTGCTTTTTCCTTAATTGTCAGGAACAATGTTCGAAATTAGCAGTTGTTAGTCGTCAAATGCAACTACATTATAGCATTTGACGACTACAAAATTATTTGCGGCTGTCAAATTTGATGCCTAGCTTTTTTTAACTCTTATTTTTTGTTTAACTTAGCCAACCACCCACTTTTGAAAAATTTGGTCTCACACCAAGCAAACTCTAATGTGAGACAGTTTGACAGTGATTTTTAGCAGAGTGTACGAATCCAAATGAATATACAGTAGACTTCCGATTATCCGCCATTCGATCAACCGCCCCCTTCGGTTAACCGCCACCCCCCCCCCCCCCCCTTTCCATTTTTTTTTCAATCTGAAACGAACAACAAAAACACGCATGTTCAGTGAACCCGAGTGAGGCGGCGCTATTCCGAGAAAAATGCTTGTGTGACGTCAGCTAAATTGCAGCCACCGCCCCCTGAATTCTAGAGCTTTTAAGAATATTAACATGAAAGCACTGCCTGTCAATTATTACAGTAAAAAAAGTTCCTGGATGACGCAAGATATTTTTAAGAAGTGTTTTTTTTTTATATCTTTGTTCCCGGAGTTAAAGCACATTTAAAAAAAAGTAATCTTCCTCAGAAAGCAATCTTGTTGCTTGATAATGCAGGAGCACATCCGGAAAATTTAGAATCTACTGACGGTAACATCAAGTGCTTATTTCTTCCACCTAATACAACATCACTGATACAATCAATGGACCAAAGTGTCTTTGAATCGATGATAAAACGTTATCGGAAAGCTTTAATTCAAAAGCTGCTACTCGCTGATAATGAATCAAATGTCTTCGTTTTTTGGAAATCATACACTATCAAAGATGCCATATACAACTTGGCTGATGCCTGGAATGATTTATCTGAACAGATTTTCCAGAGAAGCTGGAGAAAATTGTGGCCCAACACTATTGATACACCGGAAGATGCTACCAATACTACCAGCACACAAGATGTACCTGATGATGATACAGAGATACTGACCTTGGTATCAAACGTACCATGTTTAAAAGATATTTCTGCAGATGAAATGAAAAACTGGCATAATTGTGATAACAATGATATTTGTTATGAAGAATTTATGGATGACGAAATTATCCAAAATATTTTGAATCCAGGGAAACCTGAAGCGGATGAATCTGATGAATCGGAAAATGATGACCCAGGAGTCAGTCATGCAGAAGTGGAGACAATACTCTCGAAGTGCATTAATTGGTTTGAGATGCAAGATGAAGCCGATGCAACTCAAGTACTTTTATTACGTAAAATTCACAATCTTGCTGCTGTAAAAGGACAAGCAAACTGCAAACAAACATGTAAAACGAATTATTTTCGATGAAAACAGGTAATTTATTTACTGTGTAAAATTTTAAATTACTCTCATAAATTTATTTGTTATTATTAATTGTGTTTTCTATTCATGAAATACACAGCTAATAAAAAAACACGCGTTTAAATATTGTTATTTATAAACCAGCAAATAGAAATGTGATTTTAATAATGGTCTTTCGATTATCCGTCTATTTCGATTATCCGCCAGCCGGTCGGTCCCGTGAGTGACGGATAATCGGAAGTTTACTGTATTAATTTATGCAAACTTCTAAACTTTATATTGAATCTGCTATTTAGCACTTCTGAATTAGAAAAGGGATTTAGTTTTGTGAATTTTAGAAATTGCAACTAGAAATTTTTATTTGACACCTAAGATATTTACAGTAGATGTCATTTAACGCCTACCTTTCATTTCCCAATTTCTATCACTGGTCATGAAGTTATACAGTGTTGTTAATAAAGTATTGATAATGGAAAAAATTTCTCCTTTAATGATGCATATTGATTGATCTACAGCACCTAAATGGTATATTGTTTTAGCTATTTTTATTTTACGTATTTCTTTTATTTTTATTTAATTTGTTTTTAATAAATGTGGTTTTCTTTTAAATATGCTTATTTCCTTTTAACCACCACACACATTTCATCTCTTTTATGTTTCAGCAGTTTAACTCTTATTTCAAACTATTTATTTAAAGGTTGGGAACGTCAGCTATATACACTTTCCCACTGTACACTATAACTCTGCTTACTTAATCCCAACATTACATAAATATAATGTATTTCAGAGTGGCTTTTGCTAATCAAGTGTATTAATGTTCATATTTTTATTCTAAATTAATTTCATTTATTTATAGTTATTTTCTTCCTCATTTAATCAACAAATTCCATTCATTTACTTTTAGAAATCCCAGTTCATTCGTATTTATACGTATGCAACGAATTTTTCATGCAGAAGAAATGTTTTTGACGATGTAATACTTTGCTGTCGTAGTCGATGCAAGTTTCCATTATCAGAATGCTGAAATTGAAATGACTTTATTCATTCCTTAAGGTCTGGTGAAATGCCGATAGAGCTTTAGCCCTAAAATACGGCAAATAAAATACACAAAAATAAAAACAATGTGATAGTATTATCACACAGTGAACCCTGCTATTCAAATTGGACATGTTCTTTCCAGAACAAAAATGTTCGCCTTATTTGATCGCAAAAAATCACTACAAAACTACAACAAAGATCAGTATTTGGAAGGAGTAGTAGAGTGATTTACCCCATGCCAAAAATCCATGAACTTATTTCAAACAAGAGGAACAAATGTCAAACTAAAAATGTATTTGAATAAGCTTCAATTATTTTGTAATGGTTACGCTAACTTTGTTATTAATCAGCCTTTAAGGTGGTTCTCAAATTCCCTGCTCAGCAACACAATACTTCCTGACACATTGTCTTGACTTTTTTTTTCTTTCATTGAGTACCACTGGGGTGATATGTGATCCCACTATTTACTTATTTTATTACCATTATTTTTATTATTAGTTACATGAAATATTATAACTAAATGATTATAAACCTTAAATTTATTAATTTTGCGACAAAAAATGTGTTCTAATATAAGATAATATAAAATTTTGTGTTCAAAATATGATTTAATATATAAATTTGTATTGGGGGTCACAGGTGACCCCAGTGGTATTCGGTTGATAAATTGTGAATAAAAAATAAAATTTACCAGTCCTATTAATTTGCTCTATATGAGTCAAATGTTTAGTCTAAAATGAACCAATTCAATTTTTTTCAGATCTTTTTTTTTTCATTTATTAGTTGTACGGTAAAGTTGCTCTAGGGTCACAGGTGATCCAGGTAGTAGGAGGGTTAAGAGTCACTAGTCATGGGAAGAAACATTCAAGCTAATGTTAAGTCTATGGGAAGGTTCTTGACAGATTTCACACTTCAGACACTCACATTTTAATATTGTTAAATGATTTATTTATTTTTTTCTTAGGATAGCTGAGGCCGATCCCTAACATTGTTAGTTTTTACTTTTTTGATTTTAGATAGTTTTTTTTTTATAAGTGGACATTTTTAATTTCAGAACCGGTTGGTACCAGTTCTGAAAGTGAAAGTACCCTTACATAAAAAAAAAAAAACTGGAACCAAAATCGAAAAAATAAAAACTAACAACGTTAGAGATCGGCCTCAGCTATCCTATGCAAAAAAATCCTTTAAAAATATTAAAATGCGAGCGAGAAACTGTCAAGAACCTTCCCATAGACTTAACATTAGCTTGAGTGTTTCTTCCCGTGACTAGTGTAGGCTCTTAAACATAAAAGCATAAAATTGGCAGGCCTGACTATTGAAGCGATTTGAAATCGAATAGTGCTTTTGTCATGATTAAATTTTGTTGTACTAAATAGGTGCATTTCATATTAATCCACTGGAAGTTCTTTAATCATTATTGTAAAAATGTATTTTTTATTTTTAATTAATTTTAGTAATTCATTGTTAAACGCTACTTTACATCATACTTTATCAGAATTTACTGTAGTATTAGAAATAAATGATTTGTGTTAAAAAAAAAATCAATATAACATTACTAAAGTGTTTAAAATTTTTATTTTTATTTTCATTACTACTCTTGTGAAAACAAACCATCTTATGCTTATGATGACAAAAATTTCAATTTATAACTCCTAGTCTGCAAATACAAAACAAAATAAAATTTAAGCATACAGTCCTTTTAATTAACTTATAATATCTATCTTTGTACGAAAATGTTAAGTTGAGATTAGATTAAAGTGCTTGAATATTTTTGTCGTTGACTTGGAAGTAAATTAACCGTTTGTATTTATTCCCATTTAGAGAGGAAAAAGGTAACAGATTTTTCCAATTGGCTCACATGGTGCCAAACGTGTCGACATGGTGGACATTCAGCTCACATACTGGGATGGTTTCAGTAAGTGTGTCAACCTTTTCTCTCTCTCTTTTTTTTTTTAATAGAAAAATGCAGTTATGGAGGAAAGTGTTAAAAATAAACAGTACTTCATTGTTATAGAGGCCGTGAGGATAAATTGCCAAGCAACCAAGATGTATCACCTAGTTACATAACATATACAATGTTATAGTCATTTACCGTGCATATGACCAAGTTATAGTCCTATATGACATGTGCATATAATATATACAGGGTGCCCCGATTATAAATATTTATTGTGCGAAAACTATTATAATTAGACATAGGGTTGTTTGGAACCATTGTAAGTAGTACTGTTAAAAAGTTTCTAGTAAGTCTACATACTTCATGAAATTTCAACATCTGCCCCCTTGGTAGCTCGGAGGATGTCAACGAAACCCTGTATATACATCATATGTATGTAACATTTTGTGTGATATATATCTTCTGTACAAGGTAAGCACAAAATCTTGCCCTGATTATATATATTTATTGTGCAAAAGCTATGTGTGTTTGCTAACATGTCTTCTACACAGCATCTTGTATCCTAGTCTTCAGTTTTTCAATGTCAGCAACTGGTGTGGCAAAGACTCTGTCCTCACTATAGCTCCAAAATAAAAAATCAAGAAGAGTCATGTCAGGAGAGTGTGGAGATCAGGGTGTTGGTCAATCCCTTCCAATACACCAGCCCATGAAGTATGTGGTCTTAAAAAAGACTTTATAACAGTAATGCCTTCAAACAGCCATATGTCTAATTATAATAGTTTTTGCACAATAAATATCTATACTAATATTATAAAGGAGTAAAGATTGTTTGTTTGTTTGTAGGGGGGTAATCTCTGGAACTACCGAACCGAATTCAAAAGTGATGGTGGCAAATGGATGGTGACAACCCCTGGTCCATCATAGGCTATATTTTATGTCGGTGCAGGAGCGAAAAATGTTCTAAAATTGTGATTTTTTGTATACCGAAGGAGCTAGAAATTTGAAATTTGGCATTGTAGTTACTTATAAAATGTAAATGCTCTCTAAGAATAATTTTTAAAAAATCGAAATTTAAAAGTGTGAAATGAGCGAAAAGCGTTCTAAAATCATTCTAAATTACAATTTTTATGGAATCTCTGGAACTACAGAACCAATTTCAAAAGTGATGGTTGCAAATTGATGGTGACAATCCCTGCTCCAACAGCCTCTTTAATAAAAAGCTATGTGATGCTGATGACTGGATCTTTCGCTAATTGTTGCCACAGATTAATCCTGGAAAATGAAACCTTTGAAGTTGCTGAAAAAAATAATAGCTCGAAAAGTATTTGTCAGAAAATGATTAGACAAACTGCGTTTGAAAGGTAAAAAATTGTATTTTTCTTGATATAAATTTCAAATCTAATGATTTTGTCATTTTTCAAATATTGAATTTCAAAAATTACCAAATTTCACAATGGAGTACCATAGCGAAATCTTCATGCGTAAAAAGATAATGATAAGGGTGACGTGTCCTGACGTGTATATTTGCACAAGCCACAAATTATAGTAGCCTTATTATTCTGTTAAAATATAAGAGTGAATTATGAAATGTCAATATTTTGTTTGATTAAAAGTTTGTTAAGAGAAATTTACCAGCGTAGCTTGTTAGTATATTATAATCAGGGCAAGATTTTGTACTTATCCTGTACAAAAGATATATATCACACAAAATGTTACATATATAGGATGTCTATATAGGGTTTGAGCTGTTTTTGCAGTTTGTGAAAAGATTTTGAATTTTGCAAAAATATGTAAATAAAATTTTAGCTGTAATGCCAAAAAAAAAAAAAAAAAAAAAAAAAAAAAAAAAAAAATTATAATTTTTATACAAATATTAGTGAGGCAATAATTATGTGACATTAATTTGTAATTGTGGGAGTATGCTATAAGAAGAAAGATGGCAAGTAATAAATAAATACAGTAATTATTATTATTTTAAAGCTGAAAGACTCCAATTCACTTTGATAAAATGTTTCATGAGTACACTGAGATTATTTATCTTGAGAATCGAATGTCAGTGCTCAATTTTTGTGACAAAATTATTATTTAAAAAAGCCAGTGGCAAATCCACAGCCGGGGTACCATTATTTTCCAATTAGTAATCTTTAGCATCTGCTTCGTAAGGTGAAGATTACTGTTTGAAAATAGTTGTAACTGGGCCCCCACTGTGGTTGCAGCACTGAAGAAAGAGAAAGATTTTTACATGATAAACAGGATGCATGGAAGGTGAAAGGACTTCTTTATAATAAGACTTTCAATTTAACCACAATCTTCATCACCTAAAAATTTAGAATTCAGATGTCTAGTTTTAATACAATAAAATTGGCTCTTTAAATTTTTGTTTTTTTAAGCCCTTGATTACGGGTATTTCTCCTACAATAACATTCCGTGATGTGACACTTGAAATAATACTTATTAGGCAACATCTAGGATGAATCTCAGTCCTTGCTAGTATGTTTGCAACACTGAGAAAATGCTTACCATCATGAGGTTAAAAGGGATAGAGACAAAAATTAAATAAACTTCAGAATCTCTAAACTAAGATAGTAGTTTAACTGATTAACTAATCTTCTGAGTTATTATTATTATTTCTATTCGTGCAAGAAGGAATAAAAGATTCTATGAATGAGGGACCACTCTAAAAAATGATTAGCCAAAATTTTAAAATCCTCATCCAATTGCCACAAGCAATGAAAATTCAAGTTACAGAGAGAGTGCAGATCTACAAGGCCATTTCACGTTGGAAGCGGATTCGAAATTTCTCTTTTTATTTAAAAGCACTTAAAAAATTTTTAGGCCCTATTTTTTAAATGTGTTGTCGAGCTAAATAATCATTTTGCTAAAATTGAATTTTGTACAAATTTACTTGCATTGGGTGAGGTGATGAATGCTTAAAGCAGTTCCCGATCAATATATTTTGTAATGTGTTATATGTCTGTGCAATACAAGTTGATTCAGAACTCATGAGCAACAATGAATTGTTTATTACTTTTGCATTAAGGAATATCATTAAAAGGCATTGGGCTTTAAGGGATGATAAAAGCTCAAAACACTGTACAATGCAGGGTCATAACTGAAGCACTACAGCATTACGCTTTCTGATTGTGGAAAGAACAATTAGAACTTCCAGAGCACTCACAACAACCGCAGCACGCTGGCATGAAATGCCTTTTCCTGATTAGTAATACCTTTTTGCAATCCACGTTAGAAATGATGATGTGTGTGAAAGACCAGCACTTTGTGTGTCTGATGACAGCACCATTTAGCAATTCCCTTGCATTGTATGGTGAAAATAGCTTGTTTAGATCCTTTAAAGTTTTGTCCATGAGTTCTGAAATGATATTTGATTCGAACACTCTCTTGAGCTACTTACTTTGCAATTTCTTTATTCTTCTAATTATTTCTTTAATCTTCTAATTTTTATCCATATTAGTCTCCTAGTTAGTAACAACTGTTCTGCATAAATAAAATCAGCAATCATTTGTTAGATAGTGTGTAGAAAACAGGGAAAGCACCCTATAGTGCTTCTCTGCTTGTCTAGGCGTGTTCTATCATCCATCCCTTAAAGTTTTGCCCAGGAATTCTGAATCACTGTGTATATAAGGGCTCAGGTGTAAAAAAGATAACTAACAAAATGAAAGTTTTGAGATATTCAAGTTTCTTACAGAAAACTGCAACTATTGTGATGGCTTCTTCCAGAACAGCTGATTTGTTAAGAACAGACCGTGAGTTAACTAATGTAGTGAAAAGTCTTCGTTATTAAATTTCATATCTAAAATTTATTTTTGGTAAAAAATAAATCTCCTACTTTTAAAAGGTAGTCAGGATGCAGTTAAACAATTTTGCACGAAAATAAGAAAAAAATATATAAAATGCCAGTTTTTACTTCCTTTTTTTTTTTTTTTTTTTTTTTATAAATTGTGAGTAATAATTCATCCAAATAAACTTTGGATAACTAAGTGTGCCATTAAAGAGCAATAAATTCATCAGGCAAATCAATGCAAGGGTTACAGTTAACATGTGAAACCCATGGATGTAGGGATACATCCAATATTGGACCAGATTGCATACATAAAAAAATTTAAGAAAAATTCTTACGTAATTGACATTAATCAATAAAGATATTAATTCAGAATAATTAAGAAATAGAATCTTATTGAACCTAACGGACGTACTAAGTTTGCTTTAAAAGAAAGAAAAATGGAATTAATACCTATACCTGATTTATCATCTTCCCAAAGTGTTTAAAATTAAAGTTTGCCATTATTCCTGCTCTCTTTTATTATTTTTATTTCACCATGTGATGTACGGAATACACTGCCCATGTTTTTCTGTAACTTATTCCATTTTCATTCTTAATTAAATTATTATTTATTTTTATAAATTTGATGTTTATTACTTTTACATTATAGAATATCATTAAAAGTTGATGTTTAAGCTTTAAAAGGCATTGGCCTATCGAGTATGCTACCTGTGTTTTTACGTCACTAGCTGTTGTCTGTGGTATATTTATTCTAATGTTGTTACTTACACTTTAAAATGTATTGACACATGTTTTTAAATTAAATAGTTAGCTTTTAACATTTTGTTGTTTGAAAAGTGAAAATAGTAAATTAATTATTGGTGATGCTTAAAAAAAAAAAAAAACTATAGTTAATAATTCAATGAAGGCAATCCTGTCAACAATTTAGGGCAACCCATACAATGCATAAGTGTGATGTCACATGTAGTTTGCAGATAAGTCAGTTTAGTTTTCATCTACATTATAATAAATCGCATGTCTGCCCTAAACAGATTAACATCCTATGCCAGTTCGCCATTATTTAATTTTTTTTTTTTTTCAAATAAAACTGCGTAAAAGTTACATTTTTAGAAACATTTTTGAGATGAATTATATTTGAATATGCATATATTTTGAGATAACTTCTGTTGTCCACCGAAGTAAACACAACAGATTCATCTCTCTGTATGAAACAGATTCATTAAATCATTCACAAAGCAAGTTCCCCAGCAATGAATTTTGCAGCGCTGCCTAAAAATAATGTGTGTCTTTCAGCTGATTAGAGTTCAGCATAATTCTGTTAGGTTAAGTGCGACACAACTCAGTTCTCTTCTTGCATGGAAACAAACTTGACTCAGTTTAAACAATGCAGATAAGTCCCCCCCCCCCCTTTCTGATTATAACTAAAAGAATTAAGGAAAATGTGACAGACTTTTTTTAAAACGCTTTGTGATTTTATTTTTTAACGAATGGATGTGAATTTGCCTAAAGCATAGCTTCTCTATTACAAATAAGAAGCCTTTAAAAATACATTCAAATAATGCACCCTGTTTGAAAGCAAATGGTGGTGAAATGCTGAGATGGTGCACACACTAAACTTAATCTATACTAATATTATAAAGGAATAAAGATTGTTTTTTTGTTTGTAGGGGGTAATCTCTGGAACTACCGAACCGATTTCAAAAGTGATGGTGGCAAATGGATGGTGACAACCCCTGGTCCAACATGGGCTATATTTTATGTCGGTGTCACTAATCCCAGGGGGGTGCAGGAGCAAAAAACATTCTAAAATTGAGATCTTTTTTATAGTGAAGGAGCTAGAAATTTGAAATTTGGCATTGTAGTTACTTATAAGATGTAAATGCTCTCTAAGAATAAAATTTTTTTTAAAAATCGAAATTTAAAAGGGTGAAATGAGCGAAAAGCGTTCTAAAAACATTCTAAATTACAATTTCTATGGAATCTCTAGAACTACCGAACCGATTTCAAAAGTGATGGTGGCAAATTGGTGGTGACAATCCCTGCTCCAACAGCCTCTTTAATGAAAAACTATGCGTTTCTGACGACTGGGTTTTTCGCTAATTGTTGCCACAGATTAATCTCGGAAAATGAAACATTTGAAGTTACTGAAAAAAAAATAGTAGCTCGAAAAGTATTTGTCAGAAAATTTTTAGGCAAACTGCGTTTGAAAGTTAAAAAATTGTATTTTTCTTGATATAAATTTCAAATCTAATGATTATGCCATTTTTCAAATATTGAATTTGAAAAATTACCAAATTTCACAATGGAGTACCATAGCGAAATCTTCATGCGTAAAAAGATAATGATGTGGGCGACGTGTCCTGGCGTGTATATTGGCTATAGCACGAGTCACAAATTATAGTAGCCTTATTATTCTGTTAAAATATAAAAGTGAATTATGAAATGTCAATATTTTGTTGGATTAAAAGTTCGTTATAAGAAATTGACCAGCGTAGCGGGCGTAACTTGCTAGTGATTTTATAAAACGAAACAAGAAGTATAAATCAGGCGACATGCTTTAAAGGAAAAGAACTTTTCTGTGAAAATGAAACAAATTCTTCTTAGAAGATATATATATATATATGTATATAAAACAAAACCTTTCTTATTAGAATAAACAAAACATTAAAAATATAAAAGACTGCTTATCTATGATTACTTTTCACCTTTTTCTCTCATTTATCATCTAAATGCAGATGGTGGCAAAAAAATAATAAGAGGAGAGGGGTATAACCTAGATTAATTTTTATTGCAAAATTCAATCCGGTTTACATGAAATATAAAAAGCAAGGAGACATGACGACAGATTATTTTTATGAGATCTGATTCTTATAGTAGAGGGGAGAAAGCAAACAAGTACCAATAAATGTTGTAAAACCTCTTCTTTAAACCTTAAAATGGAGGAACATTCAGCTAACACTGTTTCAAAGCCAACTGAATAGTTACCATTTGGTATTGTGTGCTGAATATTCAGCCAAAATCACTATTCAGTTCTAGCTGCCTCATGTTCATCCGCTTTCTTGAATTGCATTCTCAGTTTCTTTAATTAAAGGCATCCATCCGCCTTAGTATTCTGTTCATAGATGTGTGTTATATACTTAATAAATGTGTGTTATTTTCACAGAGATCTCCGATAAAGGTCAAAATGAATGACGGCCACATACTAAATGAAAAAAAAAAGTGGCTTTTAAAAAATATCTTCCTAAGGTCACCTTTCTCAGAATAAAATTTTTTAGCATGCATTCAATGATTCTACTTTTTGCATGTTAATATTAACATACTTATTTGGATTATTTAATTTTAAATTAATACTAATGTAAGCAATTTAACAAACGTTATTGTTTAGCATAAAAAAAAAAAAAGTTAATAAAGTATCTACTTATAAAATTGCTACTAATGGCCATTAATTAAATTTCCTACTTTTGTCCTTTAATCTCAGAAACTGAAAAGAGATCATTAGATGCAAATCATTTTTTTCTTACCCTGTCAATAAACATTTGTAAGCTGTCACCATTAAATTTCAGGGAACCCATTCAAAAATTGTCATTAAAAACAAAAGTTCACTCACAATAAAGCAAAAAGTAATTTATTTTTTGTGTTCCGTTCATTTATGTATTCTTAAACCATTTTAGAGAATATGTTTTTGCTTTGCCTGATTAAGAATTTGCTTTTGAAATATTTCTCAAATTTGAAGTTTTGTTAATTAATAAAGTAAGTGGAAGCAAATTTAAATTTTGTACACATTCAAATTAATAAGCAAACATTGTTTTACAGAAAAGTTACATTTTATTGTTATAATAAAAAAAATACAGACAAAGAGGATTAATAAATGCAAAACATTTTTTTTTTCCTTTTTCAGGCATCACAAAGAGTGTCCAGTTACAGGTTGCAGTTGTAAATGCATGTCTTTGGACGCTGTCGCCAATCTGAAGTCACTGACCATTAGCTGAGATTGTTTTTTTTTAATTAAGCATGTTTTTAAAATTGTGATATATTTAATAAAGATTTTTTGAAGAAATTTCAGTGTTATGACATGATTGGATAACGACCAGGATACTTCCACATGACATCCACCACATCATTATACAACTTCATATCTGGAAAGGAACAAGGTTTATATTCTTTTTGACATGAAAACAAGAGTAACATACGCATACATATCAAAATATCAGATGCACACCCATGAAAAAAAAGATTTGCTTAGGGTATTAACAAATTTATGTACCACAAATTTCAGGTATTCGAATAGAAGTTATTATCATACGGTGGCTTACAAAACTGGGAGAAAGGGAGGGTCAAAATTACATACAATAATCAAGATGTTATAAAACTATTAGATTTCTATTACCTTATTGATTTAAAATATATAAAACCCAATTTTTATTTTTATATATATAAAATAATGCTTTGTAATTTTTTATTTTTGTTCCATCAAACACAGGAAAAAAGAAAAACTTTTGTATAGATAAAATCATGAAAGGTCGTATCTTCATACTTGTTATATGAGTAGTACCTTCTTAAAATGTGACCCAATAAGAATAAAATGAAGAGATATAAATGAAGTTAAGAATAAAAGAAAGAGGGAGATTCTTTAAAGTTCCAACATTGTTAACTGTAATAGCTAAACTTAATAATGGTTATTTTTGAATAAATATAGAATTAAAAGTATTGTGAAGATTATCTCTTAAGAAAAAAACACTGTAGTACTTCAAATATTTCACTTAAGTAAACTTTTCATTATTCTAAATAAATAGTGTATGAAACATTAAAAAATATTTAAGGAGTGCTTATTTAGTTTTAAAATAACTTAAGATAACAATACGGAATGTTATAATACATAGAAGGTTAGAATGGCATATGATACATAATCTTTTATTGATTTATGTTAAACCATTAATAAGTAATAAAATACTTCATTTTTAGCAAATTATATCAGATGTTTTTTTTTTTTTTTTAAGGTAATTTATTGGGTAACTCTTGCTTAATTGGCTGTTAGTTTGTAATACAGAATAAAATAAAAAATGCTCAACATTAAAATCTTCGTTGGGGGAAAAAAACTAAAAAAATTTCAATTTTTTTTTTTTTAAGGACAGCTCAATATACAAAATATTACAATTAACCACTTAACAGTCTTTATAACTTAGCCATGCAAGTATTATTTTTAAATCAGCCTTCACTTGTGCAAACTTTTATGGGGGGGGGCAGGGGTGGAAAATCTAAAATCCATTTTTGTAGCAGGTCAAATTGCAATTTTGGAGCAGTAAATGCCAGTTTTGGAGCAGTAAATGCCAGTTTTGGAGCAATAAATGCCAATTTGTGAGCACGTCAATTACAGTTTTGGAGCAGTAAATGCCAGTTTTGGAGCACATCAATTACAGTTTTGAAGTGGATTAATTACATTTTGTATCAGCTCCAAATTAAAAGCAAATATGCTTTGTTAATGAACTTTTCTTTAACATAGTGCATATAATACAATTTCAACAAAATTAATTACTTAGAGTTTCAAAATTTGTAGTAATATGACTATAACAGATTAATTAACTTTCCACATTCCAATAATACATAACAAATATACCACATTCTGACAACAAATGTTTTACACCCCTTTTAGAAATTAAAAAATAATTCAACTTATCTAACACTTTAGGAAAAGATTTAGGAAAGGATTTAAATTAAAAACAGAATGTAACAAGTTAAATATGTTTACTTACAATAGTTATTGTATATTTTTGGCAAATGACAAACATTTGATAGTAAATTTAAATAACCCAAGTAATACCTGTAACTGTGAGTAATCACTAGACTGCACAGTGGTTTTCTTTTAAAAAAGTAGTATAAGTCAATAAGACACATTTTAAAATCGTGGCCAAATGCATTGTGGACTTTGTGAAGAGTGCATGCTTCTATATCAACAGTATTATTGTTGATTTCATGCAATTTGTTTTTTACAATCTTCGTGACATTCAGTCCACTGCTAAAGAACGACAGCAACCAATCTTTTGGCTAATTGGCTGAAGCACACTTTATAATAATAACAAATCTTCTGATTTGGAGTCTCATAATACAGGAGTAAAAAAAAAAAAAAAAAAATGTTTTTGTATCAGAATAAATTGTAGTTCTGTATCAGAATTTAATGGTTTTGTAGTAGAACAAACTTATGTTTTAGCTTTTAGCATTGAAATCAAAAAGAATTTTCTGTTTTTCAATAAAAACAAAGATTATTTTTTATGTTATTAAAGTGAGCATTTTTAACTCAATTTTAGGACGCTACAGTTCTGTAAAGGTCTTTATGCCTCAAAAATCACTTATAGCATAAGATGTGACATTTATCAAAAACTGCTATTCAATTTCATATTACTTCAGTAGTCATGCCTTACCAATTTCATGCTTGTACATCTTAAAATAGTTTGTGGATGTCAGAAATTTCTGCACTGTTGACGGGGTAAAAATATTTTGTTTGAGAACAGTCTTAATGCTGGATATCTTTTCAATAATGCTTATTTTTGATAGATGGTACATCAGCTGGGTTTTGGAGTAATCATCCTCTTTGGATTAAGATATGTTATATTATAAAAACTGAAATGTAAGACAATGATTATGTAGTATAATCCATTATTCAGTTAGAAATAATTTTTAAACTTAAAAATGATGCTGCATATCTTAGCTACATGCATCATAGCAGTATGTTGTCAAGCCTATACGAAGTTAATGATTTTTTTTTTATTCTAATTTTTTAGATTAAGAAATTTCCATTTTTGGAGCAGATTGGAGCAGAATTTTAAAAAATTGCTATTTTTGGAGCAGAATGTAGCAGGAAATCAAAATTGGAGCAGTTCGGAGCAATTGGAGCAGATTTTCCACCCCTGGGGGGGGGGGACAAAATTAACAATATCTTAAATTATGAAAAATATCATCGTGCAAATTATACTTCCGTAACTTCACTCATGCAAAAACATCTGCTTACTTAGAAATTTTTTTATCCAACGCAAAAAAATCATTCAAAAATATTGAAATGCAAACGAGATATTTTAAAAAAATTCTCCCATAGGATTAACATGAACGAGCGGGTGTTTCTGCATGAGTGAAGAAGTGATTAATGAAAATAAAATGAATCGGAAAGAATGTTTACTTACCAAAATTTTCAGTCAAGTCTTGAGCAAATGGAATAAACTTCGAACATTGTATCATATTGTTCGCAGTAACTGTTCCATGAACTTCTAATATCCCTTCAATGGGGTCGCTTGGCTAGTTTATAATTGAGGGGGGAAACTTAATTAGTTGAGTTGTATGAATAGTAAAGCTTTTTTTTTAAAGAGCAATTCATACAAGCTTTTTCAAAAAATTAAGAATACTACACATACATTGCTATCGAATCCATGCAGATATACAAAAAAAGATTCACACCCTTCTTGCTTAAATGAAAATTGTAATTTTCGACAAATCAAAAAGGCCCACTTATATTTTTTCTACTATGCCTAATGTTTTTGCACTGTCCTGTCTTGAAAGTTTCAGGGAATATCAATAAAGATCTTTTTTTAAAAAGAAAACTAACAAAAATGTATACAATTTTAGTACAGATGTCGCAGACACACTTCTTTTTGATGCTAAAAGGGCAAATTTTTGCCTGGCATGGCAACTTGACTATTTTGACCAGAGAATGTGTATTAATCAAAAACCCTCTGGTATTAATAGCTGAGTGAGTTGTATTTTCGACATGTGTATTTATGCTAAAACAATATGTGTGTATTTATAATAAAAATTGTGCATGTTTATAATAAAATTTTGTGTGTTTTATATGATAAAATAAAACTAGCATGCTCTTTTCATACGCTAGGTATGTATTTTAAAGCAGCATTTTCTCACCAATATAGCATAGGCACAAAGTAAAAGCAACGTAATATCTGCGACATCTGTTTTATGTTTCTTTACAACAGTTACAGTGATGTCACTAAGCTTTTGAAATCCTATGTCCCATACACTCCCAAAAAACTAGGTCTTTCTTTTAGAGATAAATCATCATTGATGTATTTAATATAAAATATGCCTCTTTTCCACTCATTCTATGTAAAAATTATGCATCCTGAAGGACCCATTACAATTTTTATCTTAATTGATATGCTGTAGCACATCTCCGGCATCACTGAGTTATTCATTTTACTTCCAATTACTTCCAACAGTGAGGAAATGCATCTGATAATACCCTCCTGATTATTCAACGATTTCAATTTTTGACATACCCTATTCCTCATGAGTATCAGATAATTGGATCTATTTTTTGGATATGGCAAATGTGCCATAGTGTATTTGCATGTTCAAAATTTCTTTAAAAACATACACAAGTATTTTTGAGATGTGAATGACATAAAATTATTGGCCAACAATTCTGTATTTAAATTCACAAAACAATACAATGAATCTGAAATTTTAACATAATAAAGAATGTTTCATAGCAAAAAATAAATAATAATAATCAGATTGATATAATTGAAGTACATTAAAATTTGCTCAATAAAACTATGTTTCTGGTTTGCATATAACAAATTTAGACAATCTTCAACCAAAAATCAGAACATTACAAACACAGATCCTAAAGATAGATGGTTGGTTGGTTGATTATTGACGGCCAATTATCTACACTAGGAATATAGGCCCTCCTAAAGATAGAAAAAATTATCTTATTGGAAGGCCAAAAACAAGCCTTATCCATCACCTGCCTCCTTTTGATAAAATCATTATTACATTTTATTGTTAAAATGTAATAAAAAATACAGCAATTCTGTTTGCAAACCTATTAAAAAAAAAATCTTGAAATTGAATGAAGGAAAAAAAAAATTAAATTCACATTTCTTTTTGCAATCAAGTTTGATCCAATAAATCCATGCTCAAGGAAAGATTCTTAAACATTAATTCAACACCTAACAGAATAAACAAGACTTTGAATGACCTGTGAAATCCAACATACAAAGTTCAATAATGCTTGATCTGTTAAGATGTGGAATTAATATTTGAAAATATTTTTTTGAGCAAAAAGTTATAGACAGGCTGGCCATAAAATAAACTTTCTTTTTTTGAGGTATTTGCAGTTAAAGATAATGGACTATGCATTTATACTTTAGAAAGCACAGAAAGGATTCCACAAAAAAAAAAAAAGTAACCAAAATAAAACAAAGTTTTTTTGTACTTTGATACAGCAAGGCATGCTGAGTAAAATTCATCCAACATTTACTTGAATATTTTCCGTGTTTTTTCAAGGGAAATCAGCGGCTCTGCTCTCATGTACAATACACACAAATCTATTTTATTAGTACACAGATGGCAAACCATACATGTGCCAAAAATTCAAATGCAATATCATAACATGCCAAACTTTTACTACATAAAGAAATATTGTAACATAGGCAAAATTTTTTCAACTTTTATTATTTTTTTTTTTTAGTTGGCACGACCTGAAAAGCTTCAATTCTTTTCTTCTTTCTCTGCAGGACACAGAGTAAAGCCAAAATTGTAAAATTTTCAACTTTTTTTTCCACTACACAGAACATGAAATAATGCGAAAATTGTAAAATTTTCATTTTTCTTTTCTTTTTTCCCATCAAAATTTTCAAGTCTTAGTCTCATTGTCAACTTAGAACAACAGAAATTGTAAATTTTCCCTTTTTCTTCCCAAGAGTCTAGAACTCAAAGCCAAAATTGTAAAATTTTCCTATGTGATTCCTATTTAACAGTATAGGTGCAGATTCGCAAAATCTCAAAGGAGCCAATGGCTCCTAAACCCAAAAAATCCAGTGGCCACATTGTGAAACAAACAACTAAAAACAATATTTTTTTTCTCCATTAAATTTGGACGGTGGGATTTTATGGAATCTTCCCACCATAATTGTATACAATTTGTAGGAATAAATGTTTGTTATAAGGCCTGAATATTTTATGATATACGATTCTCTAAAGTTTTCAAGTTTTCTGTTCTATAGATAAACTCCCCCCCCCCCGAAGTATTTTACATAGCTGAAAATAAATGCTAAACATAGGAATCTGCATTAAAAAATGTCTATAAAAATCAAAATTTAAAAAAATATATGAAAAAAATATGAAGAAGATATATTTTTGTTATGTTTTAGATTTTAATAAAATTAATTTAACAATTTCTGAAATTTTCAAGGATAATGGAGGAAGATCCAATACTATAAGCCTCGTTGCAGCTTTTGTTGACAAGGGGATTTTTTTAAGGATTTATTAAAGATTTTTTTTTAAATCCCAATGTATACAATAAATTGCAATTTTTGTGACCAATCGTTGATTTTCAAATTTTATTAATGGGACTCCTTGACGAAATTCGCGATTGTTCAACAAAAATCACTATTTTTCCATTGCTAACTGACGAAATTCACGATTTTTTTTGCAACTGATTGACGAAATTCACTCTTTTTATACGACTAATTGACGAAATTCAGTATTTTTTCTGCGACTGATTAACGAAATTTGCCTTTTTTTTTTTTTTTTTTTTCGTGACGGATTGATGAAATTCACAATTTCTTTGCAAACGATTGGTGAAATTAGTGGGGGGTTTTTCCGCAACCGTTTGATGACATTTGCGGTTTTAATCCATGGGCAATTGATGAATTTCGTTGTTTTATTTTGTAATCATTTGACAAAATTCACAATTTTTTTTCGCGACAGATTGGAGAAATTTACAGAGCTAAAAATTCCAAAGCTACAAATTTAATGAATGCAGACAAAATTATTCTCTTCTCGGCACGAATTTTTCTGCATCGCGGCCTAATTGCTGTATGCTGTCTCCAAAAAGTTCATTCGTGGCGCATACCAACATAATTCTTTTTCCCGATTCCACTAACATTGCATATTTAAAAAAAAAAAAAAAAAAAAAAAAAAACTGGATACAGTGGGTGATCGGTTAACAAACTTAATCCGTTCCAAAACAATGTTCGTTAACCGAATTGTTCGTTAACCGATCATAGATTTAGTATAGATTTGTATGGGAATTCAATTAATTCATTCTTAAGAGCTAAATAATATATAAAAAATCAATATAAATTCTCCCTAAATTTATTTAAATATAATAATAATAATAAAACATTACATACATACAGTTATGCCGTTCCTTCAGTCATGCATTTTTTTTAATTTTTTTTTTTGGGGGGGGGGGTGGTAATAAAGTATCTGTCCAAAGTAGATTGCTTTTCTCTCTTCTTCAGGATGTTTCTGAAGTGATTAACAGCATTTTCATTATACAGGTCCCCAAGCCTATCAACATCGGCCTGTTTTGGATGGCATTTTGAGACCGTGGTCCTGACTTCCTCCCACTTCTTTAAAAGCTCTTTTATAACAGAGGTCGGAATGGTTTCTTGTCCATCTCTATCAAAAGACAACGCATCATGTTGAGTTTGTGTATTTTCTTCATTTGAAAGCTCTTGCAGGTCTTCGATCGTTAGCTCACTTTCGTGTTCCATTATAAGCTCTTGAACGTCATCTTCATTCACTTCTAATTCTAGTTCTTTAGCTGTTGCGATAATTTCATCCACAATTTCTGGAACATTATTCCCATCTTCCTGGATGCAGTATGGATATAGCTTTTGCCAAGCACAGTTTAGTTGTCGTTGAGTTACGTCTGACCACGCCTTTTGAATTAGTCGTATCGCTTCAAGAATATCAAAATGCTCTTTCCAAAACATTTTTAACGTCAATGTTGATGAATACTCACATGCTTCGAAACATCGACGAAACAGTGATCGAATGTACAGTTTTTTGAAACCCGCAATAACTCCCTGATCCATGGGTTGAATCATTGAAGTGGTATTTGGAGGAAGAAACTTAACTGTCAACCAAGGAAAATCTTCAAGCAATTTATCCTCCACCATATCAAGGTTTTTTGGGTGTGCTGGTGCATTGTCCAATAGCAACAGTGCTTTTAATGGAACTTGTTTGGTCTGAAGGTAATCCTTGATGCTTGGGGCACAAACTTCAAACAGCCATTCTTTGAAAAGAACCTGCGTGACCCAGGCCCTTCCATTCGATCTCCACATTACTGGTAGTTTTTCTTTATTAATAGAATTTTTTTTTAATGTTCTAGGGTTCTCTGAGTGATAAACAAGAAGTGGCTTTAGCTTCAAATCGCCACTAGCGTTAGCTCCCAAAAGTAATGTCAGCCGATCTTTCATGGGTTTATGACCAGGAATATTTTTTTCTTCCTTTGTAATGTAGGTACGTTTTGGCATGCGCTTCCAAAACAAACCAGTTTCATCGCAATCAAAAATTTGTTGTGGACAATATCCTTCTGTTTCAATGAATTTTTGAAATTCTATACAGAACTTATCAGCTTCTTCTTTATCTGCACTAGCAGACTCGCCGTGCATTACTACATGTTTAATGCCAGTTCTCTTTTTAAATTTCGCAAACCATCCAGTAGTAGCCTTAAATTCTAAATCTTCATGTGATGAATGAGGGGTTTGTTTCTTCAGTTCTTCAAAAATTTCTCTAGCTTTCTCTTGAATGATAGCCATACTGGTTATATCTCTTTTCATTTCCCTTTCTTTTATCCAAACTAAAAGCAATTTCTCCATTTTTTCATGAATGACGCACCTTTGTTTCTCACATGGAATTTTCGTTACTCCTTTAGCCGCTTGATTATTCTTAATTACATGCTTGTTAGCTAAGATTGTCCCTACAGTAGACTTGTTCAGGCCATAATGCCTAGCAATATCAGACATTTTATGCCCACTTTCTACTTTAGCTATAATTTCTTGCTTAGTTTGTATGGTGAGAACATTTCTTGATTTTTTAGGCCCCATAATATTATCTGTTTTCTTTTTTAAAAATAACAATTAAGAAATGCAATGAAAAAAAAGTACCAAGAACCGAAATCACAAAGCACACAAAAATGTTGTAGCAAAAAATACTTTCCACGATTTTATGCCACTTGTAGCAAAATAAAAAAATGTAGGATCACTGTATCGTGTAACACAACCAACGTACTCCTTCTTGTCATGGCAGACAGAAGTTGCGCAGCATAATGTACGAAAAATTGTTCTTAAGCTATTGCCATTTCATCACTCCTGGAAAAATGCCAAAATACATGGAGCGCTGCATCACGTGACAGCTTTCCTCGCACATTTTCTCTTCGGCGCAGATAATGGGAGGCGTAAAAGAGAGTTTAATTAAGTTCTGTTTTGAAGAAAGTTTATATTTTTGACAAAAACTTATTTTTCATTTCTGAAATTTTTAATCGCGTTACTATACGTCCGTATTTAATATGGACAGATAGTATTTTGATGGCTTTGTCTGTGTCGTGCCGTACTTAAAAAAATAAATGACATGCCCTTTATAAAATCATTTAGGATCATATTAATTGACTATAGCATTAAATCAAATCAATTTATCACTTTGACGTATCAAAAACTCCATTAGTTCTCTAAACAGTAGTGTTTACTGCAGGGCCCGATAAAGCTCCAGTGGAGCTCAGAGCTTGTTAATAATTTAGGAACTAATTTTCAATTAAAATAATTAATTTTCAATTAAAAGTATTTCTTTAAAAAGGGACACAAAATATAAAAATTAATGTTTTTAATCTGTTCATTCTAATTTGCGGGGGGGGGGGGGGGGGGGGGGGCCTAAAATGTGGGGCCCGAACCCCCGGTAGTCCATGAATTAGGCTTCAAGTATACAACTGTTACAATGTTCTTTAAATCGATAATAGATGCAATTAAATACAGCTCTGGATATCTGAAACACAGCATTGCTACTGCTTGGCTTCGTTTTGTGAGGTGTTCGTTATCCGAACATAAAAATCTCTCGCGAAAGTGTTCGTTAACCGATCACCCACTGTATTTGCGAATTAGGGGAAATGTGGCATTCATGTTCAATCATATTTTTAAGTCATGGACAATAGAAAAAAGAAAAAAATGTCTGCCGTTCGGCGGAAAAGGAGCATCCATGTAAAACACCTGGCGACTTAGACATCGAAAGTTAGTGGCCAAAGCAAAAAATTTAGTCACCACGTGGCGACTGGCGACCGTGAATCTGCACCTATATTTAACAGTCTGTTGGACTTGAAATGATGCCAAAATAGTAAAATGTCTTGCTTTATTCAACATATTTTTCAGGTCTGCACAACCTGAGGTAACGGTAGCAAGGTTTTTGCTTTTTTTCTCCTAGTGCATGGAACCTGAAATTTTTCTTTTTTCTCAGATTTTCCAGGTCTGCAAGACTTAAAATAAAGCCAAAATTGTAAAATTTTCATCCCGCCCTTTTTTTTTTTTTTTTTTTTACAAGCCCACAAAACCTGAAATAACACTGAAATTTGACTATTATTTTTCCTTTCCCAAAATAATATGCCAAAATTGTAACAATGCGTCTTTTTCTTTGTCGTTTTTCCCAGAATTTTCAGGTTCGCAGGGTCCAAAGCTATGTCTTTCTCAAACAAATTTGTGTAAAAAACCTGCTATAGCGTGTAAATGCAAACTCTGAGTGACTTTTAGCCAAGGTCTTTTTAATTTGTTTAGCCCTGCAAAAAATATAAAAAGGTAAAAATTTGTATGTGCAAGTTACTTTTTATATTTTTGTAGAATTAGTTATTATTTTGTGTGTGAAATAGATGTGTATATGTATACATATAAACACACACACAAAGGGGAGGGGTACTATTTTGAATTTAATGCCTGTACATCTCCACACAATCAATGGCTCAGGATATGTGCCATTAAAAACATGAATCCACATCCCCCTTAATGAATTTGTGTGCTACTTTTTCTCATATTGAAAAAGTTATCAGGTCTGAATAATCTCTAATAATTTTTTTAAAAAAATGGTTCTAATGATTGTGTTATATTTTTTTTCAAGATTGTTTAGATAACAACGCATATGTGTGCATAATTAATGCTTATTTATTTTCTCCGGAAATGTGCTCATCTTTAGAACTAAAATGTTGCTAGTTGCACTGAATATTTTACTTATTATGATGAAGGAAAAAAAAAGAGATAATTTTATCCATATAATGACTATCAAATTTAATATTTTGTGTGCTAGAAAAACTGCATACATCCTACCTCTGGCACGTGTGCCATTCTTTTTGCAGTGAGTGGTCCACACAAAAATCTAGATTTTTTTACTTTGATATGGTCAAAATGTTCCCTATTGTTAACTAAATTGTTCCCTAAATAGTAGTACTATTCCATCACCTCATCCCCATGTCTTCAAAAATCTAAATATAAAATTGGGTCCCATTCTGTTTCATTAGCTTCAGCTCCAAACAGGAAATGTTATTTTATGGCCACCCTGTTCATGTGTCCTAAGAATTTTAGTACGCAGTCAAATCGCAATATAAGGGGTCATCTGTTAATGACATCATGCAAAGTTTATGGGGTGTTTTTATCCCTTGCCCCGTTTTGACATCACTTTTTTTTTTTTTTTCTAACTAATAATTTGACGCTTATTGTATGAAAAAAAAAAAAAAGTTACTTCCTCATTGATGTACATCATTTAAACAAAAAATTGTGATGAATGCATCATTCTCCTGCAAAAAACAAAACACTTTGTGGATAATCCTAAGAGGCCTATTTTGTATTAAATGCATTGGAAAGCTTAGCAACATGACTCTTTCTACTGGTGTAATAAATGGTATAAAACAATGAGGATCTACTACTTCAAGTTATTGCAATTCAAAAATAAAGGATTTCATTATTTCAGATGTGGACATTTAATAAATCTCAGCAAAATTCCAAACAAAGCATTTTATCCCGTTTCCATAGAGTGTTATTGTACATGTAAAGGTCCTTGGTGACCCTGTATGAATATTCATTTGCTTCGGTTGTGCTGATTCATTTAAATTCATCCCATTTAAAACCAAAACACACTCTTAAAAGTTATCGTATGATGTATCTTGTCTGACAAGGGGAGGTTCCTCAGTCGGGGACAAAGAATGTGGAGAACATTTGTATATCGACAGAATATAGTTAGTATATAAATCTATGAAAGCCATAAAGTGGGACGTTCTGGAGAAAATGAGCCTCGAAGTTCAAGTAATCGGATAAATTACTTCCTTTGGCAAGCGACTCAGCAGCATGGTTGGTAGCAAGCTAGATTCTTGAATTTTTTTTAAGTTCAAACCCTGTCTGACTCTTAAATTTTTTATCCATTATTTTCAAACCAAGATTGAAACAATATGTATATAAACATTGAAATTTATGAAAAATATAAATTAAATATATGTTTTGTAGCATATAAGTACAATTTTAACTATGGAATTTTGTATGTTTAAAAATATTTAATGCAAAGTTTAAAAAAAAAAAAAAAAAAAAAAAAAAAAAGTAGGATATGTGTATTTTTGTAGATCAGAAATTATTGCTGTTATTTAAAACTATTTAAATGAATCATCTACAAATTTTCACAGAGAAATAAATTAAGATGTGTAATATAAATCTATAATGTATTTTAATTGAGTTCCATATCTTTTTAATTTCATGATTTTCTTTTAAATTTTTAAAGATTTTTTAAATTTTCTAATTTTTGGTTTTGTAATTACTGCCTACATAATAAATGTTTTTAATCCAACATCTTTTCAGAACTTAAGTAGATAGACTGTTATTCTAATTAGAAATACAAGAACACAAGATTTAAAATTTTCGATACAATATATTTTGAAATATTATTATAATTATAATAGAAAAAGTAACAATTATTAAAGTAGCACGTAACGTATTTTAATTTATTTCACTGTGAAAAATGATAGTTTAATTATGTAAATAAATTCTAAAACCAGTAAAATTTTGTGGTCTATAGAAGTACCAATTGCCTATACTTTTAGTTTTTACTAATTTATTTTGTCTTTACTTTTCATTAAATATATAAATTGCAAAATTTCATAGTTTAGTTTAAACTGTGTTCATATATATATAATTATAAAAATACAGTATAATATTATAAAAACATATTAAACAAAACAAAAGAATTTAAATTGCTAAAAATACTTATTTCGTAGACAGTTAGTCTAATTACAAAATCAAGAATCTGGGATTTTAAAAAATCATTACAAATCTAAAAACTTTTTTAAATCATGAAATTTTTTAAATGCATAATTATCATAATTAAAAATAATAATAAAATAATATATATATTACGTTACGTATTATGTATTTAATTTTATTTCTCTGTGAAAAATAGGAAATTGTTCATTTAAATAATTTTAAATAGCACCAAAAATTTTTACTCTATATAAATACAAATTACTTTTTTTTTTATTCTTTAGTAAATATTTAAACATACAAAATTGCACAGTTAAAACTGTACTTCTATGCTACAAAACATATTTAATGTATATTTTTCGTAAATTTCAATGTTTATACATACTGTTTCAATCTTGGTTCGAAAATAATTGATAAAAAATTTAAGAGTCAGACAGGGTTTGAACTCAAAGATAAAATTATGGAATGCTAACCATGCTGCAAAGTAATTTGTCTGATTGTATAAACTTTGAGGCTCATTTTCTCAAAACCTTTTGGGTGTTATTGCACTTTATGGATTTCATACACTAACTATACTCTAGCTATGCCCAAACATTCACCACATTCTGTGTCTCCAACCTCGGAACCTCCCCTTGTAAGTATGGCTCATAACTTGTTGTAGATAAATAAAATTCACAAATCTGCACAGTTTGAGTTATCCCTTATTATCGTCCCTATTTATGACAGGTATGCAATGGTACATTCTGAGCTGATAGTCTCATCTGAACAGATGCCCGGATGAAAAAATATTTTTAGGGTAAGAAGCAATAAATACATGCCTATTTTCCGACTCCATTAGGTAAAATGCATAGGACATTAACCTGGTATTCGTTAACTAGTTTAGTATCATTCCAGTAATGTTTCAGAATGCACCCTTACCTGTTATCGTTTCTACCCTAATTGGGTGAAACCAATTTTATAGGAGCCTTTGTTTTTATTTATTCAATCAATCTAATCCAAATTAATAATTTATTAATATTAGCTATTTGTTAATGTCCCTCTGCTAAAATTTTTCCTTATGTGAGTTTGATTGGAAAAATTGAAGGATATAGAATGGAATTTTGTGTAAGCAATCCTTCTTATTATTAAAATGAGTTTTGTGCAAGGCCCTTTTCCATTAAGTTAAATTTGTCTAAAAAGGTCCAAAATAGGCCTGGATCAACCACTTGGAATGGGTCACATTCACTTAACATGAGCACTCCTTGTAGGCTACCGAACTCCCTGTGGTTTTTATCTATGGACAAAGCCCAACCCATACAGCTGCCAGGTTGACACTGGCAATAAAATGTTTTAACTGCTGACTATGTTTATATTACTTTCATTAAATGAGTTAAACCAGTTCATGATATGTCATTATTGTACATGAAAGCTTCTGAATTGTGGAATTAAAAGCACACAAATAAATAAATTATGTGGATTTAAAAAGTGCCCATTATGGAGGATTTACTATACTAGTCATTATTCTTCATCAATCCATTTATAAAAAAAACTTTTTTCCCCCTTTTAGATCCCTGATTCAATATAATGTGGGTGAGAAAGGGAGTGATCACAAACGTTTTTTACTGGCAACTAGAAATTTTTGCTGGGTACCAAATTGTTTTTTTCCTATTCATAGAGCCCTCTCTATGGATACATTAACAGGGGAAGTACTAGCCCTAGGTGATATTTCAGGACATATTTGCTTGGCATACTAACAACCTTAACTCCCTCTTTAATACATTTTATTATCATAAATACACAATTTTTTTGTTTTAAAAGTATATATTTAAAAGAAAAGTAATTTTACCAGAACCCTTTGACCAAGCTGCTAAAAAATTGCGATTTGTACATTGCTGAAGAACGAAAATCTAGATTTTTTCTTCACTGATCAACAAAAATTGCAAAAGATTTTCTTTTTTATAACTGATTGGTAAAAATTGTGATTTTTTGACTGACAGACAAAAATAGCAAACTTTTTTAAATGACTCATCGATAAAAATTGTGATTTTTAGTAACTGATGACCAAAAACTGAGGGTTTTTTTGAGCAAATCGACGAAAATCACAATTTTTAACGATAGATTGAAGAAAATGGAGACGTTCATGATCATTTTGCATCAGTAAAAAGGTACACCTATCACCTATTAGATTATTTCAAATGCTGATATAGCACAAAACTTTCAAAATTTCAGGACAGACTACCTTATTTCAGGACATTTTTATTTTTATCAGGAATTTTAGGACAAGTAAAGAAAACGGCTCCATCTATGCCTGCTAATTTTCAAGATCTGTGAAATCAAATTGTGAAAGCCCTGTATTAAGTTAGTAGGTATCACTCAGTTAACTTACCAAGAAATAACTGGTGTTTGGTGTGCTATATATAAGGGGTGCTCATGCTGAGTTAAAGCAACCTAATGTGGTCCCTCATAAACAAAACTTTGTTCTTTCCTGTATTCAGTGATAGCGCAAAATGTGCTTCTGGTTTATAGTTTGTATGAAATTATCAATATTTGCTTTTTCTTTTTGAAAAATCCTGTAAAAAAATTTCAGAATCATAACTAATCTAGCATCTCTTCCTATTCTATGTAGGTCAGAAGTCCACATATATATTTTTAAAAATTAAAAGCTCATTACAATCTCTGTAAAATTTACTCTTTCATACTTCAAAAAAGATAAAATTTAATGCAAAAAGGGGGTACTTCTCTATTATCCCATCAACTACTTTCCGAAAAAAAAAAAGTATCATCAAACTACAGGATTTAACGCCAATAATGCAAAAGCATGATGTCACATTTGATTTTAAATGCAATGCTAGCACGTCACATGATGTACGTATCCCATTTTAATTTATTTTGTGGATTTAAATTTAGTTTTCTAATGAAGGATATTAGTTAACTGTTATTTCTCTGCTTTCTCTCACATTTTGAGAAAAAATTATAAATATCTGGGATTTTCCATCTACAGAACTTGATGCGATAAACTATTTTCAAAATTATGATTCTGCCATTAAAAAAAAAAAGTGTGCATTAATGGGCATGATGTAAAGACTGTATTTGCATACAGAGCAATGATGATGCAATATTAAAAACTGTGATAAATGAATATCTATTAAAAAAGAAACATGGTTTTTGATGGCTCCGAAATCATATTGACAGAAATTAAGTTTGTTATGACTAACAACCTTCTAGAAAGATATTCTGGAATAATTGGAGGAGCTAAAAATAGTGTAGAAACTAACAAAAGTCTTTTTACAGAGTGAAAAAAAAATCAAGCCGGTTGAATTCTCCCCCAACAGTGATTGTTTGGAATGGTTGTTGTGTAGAAGTTGACAGGTGTTTTATAGTAAAAAAAAAAAAAGTTTCCTCTATAGAAGTGCGGCTGCTGTGTATAATAAAAGAAATAAAACAGCCTATAGAAGATGGTTCTATCATTGTTTTCAGATTCATGGAGGGCGTTTAAAAATGAAGAATTACAAGATGCAGGATTCCATCATTTCAAAGTGAATCACCGCTGTAACTTTATATATGAAACATGTTTGGGGTTCAGGTAAATGTCGAAATTTTAAAAAAAATCAATCTCGGAGCAGCACGTCAGTATTTATAACCGAGTTTATGTGCCGCTGAATTCATAAAAAAGATTTTTTTACTGCTATTTTAAATGGTGTTAGAGATTTTTGGCTGCCAGAATAATTGTGGCAAATTTCAAGATCTTCCGTATTCAGGACACACAGACGTTGGTCAAAAATCAGGAACATATAACAAATCTGCATCAAGTGAATGTGACGATGATCATGCATTTTTTGGCATTAAATCTTATAGTTTGACAATGTTTTTTTTTTTTTTTTTTTAATGGGAAGTGGTCAACAGGATAATGGAGGAGTAAGTACCCAAAAATTTATCAATCATACAATGTGTATTTTAAAAAATACTGTTGTTTACACATTACTATTAATTTTCATAACTTTCTGATGCAATAAATAGCCGGACAGGTGATATGAACTGCATAAAAATTCAACAGTGTGCTTAATACATTTCAATATTTGTAGACAAAAAGATGAGACACAAAACTAACATGTGATAAAAATTAATCAACACAAAACAATCATCGATATAAATATTTTTATTCAATGCCATTCAAAGAAAAAACGCTTAAAAATTCTTTAATAATACTGTGTGCTAGTAAAAACTCACAGTTAAAGTACAAGACAGGCCATCAGAGACAATATATAATAACAACATTCATAAAAAATACTTCTATCTTATTTATTTTTTTTAATTGAATGAAGCAGTAACCTTTAAAAAATAGTTCTTGATTACTCCCAAATAACAAACAAGTCAAAGGACAAATTAGAACAATAATGGAAATGAAGGTCAATCATCCCTTTTTTTTTAAATTACCTTTTTTTTTTTGTGCAATAACAGAGGAGTTTTGAGAGAAAACTCAGTAAATTCATTTCAATTTTGAAACAACATATATAGGCAACATACAAAAAAGTTTGAACAAAAAAAATCCGTAATTTTAAAGTTCTCGTCTTTTAAACTGACAAAACAAGGTAAATAAATAATAACATAGTATATTATTACCCTTCACATACTATTATTTATTATTATTATTATTATTAAATAAGCTCAATTGCTATGCTATGTGCATTTTTATAAAGACTAATTAAAAAATTGTTTTTTCATGTATAAAGTTGATGTCAAAATAATCTAAACTTGTGACTATCGATTTTTTAAAATAAATTTTGGCAAAACAGTTTTTGTGGAATGCACAATTATTCTTCTTGATTTCATACTAGTAAAAACTCACTAGAATTAGATGTTGGGGGGGAAAAAACATTAGTTAATTATAAAAAACTTTTTTTTTTCCCCTCTATTATTTATTATTTATAAATTTATTTTTATGAAGCTTGCTTATTAAATCTCAAATGTTCTTCTTCGTGCGTCTCAGCCCAATCTTCTAGCAAGCATTCCCGGGAGCAGTAGTAATGCTGCACGGGAAAATTCTCTTCTTTGCATCTGGAACATTTTTTAAACATCTTTCGCTGAGTTTCTTTTTTCTTACAATAAGCGCATATTTTTAAGCTTGTAATGTTATTGGATTCTTCTTCTTGGGAAACGTATACTATTCTATCATCTTGGTCCAACGTCTCTTCATTCATGCCTATCAATTGAAAAAAATTATTAAGAGCTTCGTCATCTTTTGACGGTGTTTTGGTGGGAGGCATAACATTATTTATTTCTTCATCCGTTAAATTTTTTTCAGGCTCACCAATGCCTATTAATTTCAATATTTCATCAATATCCTCGTCATCATCTGTGACATCTTTAGACAGGTCGTCATCTGCATTTTTAATTTCTTTCTTAGCAGATTCTTCTGAATCAGGATCTTCTTTAGCACTGGAATTTAAAACAGTAATACTGCCTATAACGGAACTATTTTTCTTGTTATTTTTGGGAGTTTCAGACAGCTTATTAGGGTTATTATTCTTCTTGCCATTGTTAAAATTGGCTGGCTTATCACAAATGAGTTTATGATTACCAGCTGTTAACTCGTAAGGAATTGTAATGTAAGTTTTTGAAAGAAGAATGACTCTTCCAAATGCATTAGAAGTGCTAACAGCAACGGTATTGGCAGCTCTGCTAAAACATTGGGTCTCACACTTTTTGATGTCGTGCCCCTTCGAAAGGCAGTACTGCTCTCGAAACTTTACCATCTTCTCGAGCGCACTTTCCAGTAAACTTTCTCGATAGAATGGCTGCCTCAAGGAGCTCACATTAAACTGGACTGAATTAGAAGGATTCTTTTTGCTCAACTTTTTTCTAAGCCTGTTTAAACATTCGGTTCTGCGAGGGTTGAGATCGAAATTATGCAATTCAGCGAGGCACTGGTGATAGGTGTGTCTCAACACAGAGAGAGGCATGTCTAGCTCATAAGACTCTCGTACCTGCAGATAGGTCTGTGTGTCTCGATTGTAGGATTCGGCCAGGGTTGAAACCTCACACCTCTTCTTGTCGATGGGAAATATTTCGGCTGTGATGCTCTTCCAAAACTTTTCTGGCTTTTTGACACTCTTCTTTTCTTGTTTTTTAGCACTCTTTAGCTTGGTTTCACACGTTAGAGAACAGGGTTCGTCCCCTTTGCACACGAAGGGTTCGAGGCAAGTTTCTATGTGACAAATTTTAACGAAACACTTCTTATGAGATGTGCAGAGTGCAGCTTGGGGTTTTAAAATACAAATATCTTTCATGCTCACCTCCGTAATCGTGTGGACACTCTCTTCTTCCGAGTCCTCCATGTCGCCTTCGTTGTTTAATATTTTCATCAATTCAATAGTATGTTTATCCGTAAATTGGAACACTTTAAATATACTTTTTTCTTTCTCAAATTTCTCGCAACAATTTACAGATTTGTGGGTGCTAAATCGATCATGAATGGCATCTGTCAAAAGCATTCTTTGTAAATTTTCTTTCCAGTAATCAGAAATATATTTTTCAAAACAAGAGGGTTGAATTTTTTGCTCAGTATCATACGCTGGCAACCAATAAATTATTTTGGAATCTATTTTCTTTAATTCTTCTTCGGTTAAATCATTCGCTCTGTACCACTGTTCAAACACAGCACAGAGAGCGCAGAAAAAGTCTGTATAAACAGTAAAAAGAAATGCAGTGAACCCGTTCAATTCGATGGGTTCTGACATTTTAAAAAGACTTTGAAATATATTATGGAGTTGTTTACAAGACTTTATATATATAAGCCACTGCTGACAAGAATAGTTTAAGTAGGAAGGTGAATTCAATGCCAAAGCAATTAAATTGTGAATAAATTTTTTGACAGCAGTGTTGCTACCTTCGAGAAATTTTTTATGAAGGCTAATGTATATAAAATTCAAAACCTTAATAAACTGATAATGATTCATTAAAAAAGCTAACCATTTTTTATTGCTGCAAAATTTCTCTTCAACGTGATTTTTAAAGGAGACTAAAAACCTCAACCAGAAAGTGGAGCCTTGCGTCTTATACATTTGCATGAAAGCTTCGAAATGACCGAGTACGAAATCACATCGGGCAGAAGTCACTGAGGTCTGAAAAAGGTCCGGGTCATCGTAACACAACTTAATTCCCTTCATTTTGTTATCTTTTTCAAGAGTTCATAACAGAACAGTACAATTTATTATAACAGTATAGAGTAAAGTTTTTAGCACAATTCAATTACACTTACAGGCTGGGGCAGCTGAACACTAACAACTTGATCATCGCTGGTTTTCATTTTAAGAATTCTACCGGTGGGCTCCAACTATGAAAAAAAAAGAAACAAAAGCTTTAACAAAATTTGAAGTTCACAAAAGTAGACAGAAAATGAGATTTTTCTCAGACCTATTTGCTTGAAAATATTTTTTTAACAACCTTTTTCCATTCATCATAATTTTCCCAGAACATATACATTAAAAAAATATATGTATATTATTTATATACACCCATAAAGTGGACCAGTGTGCCACAGTAGACTGCTATTAGGTATTATCTGAAATACAATATAAATCTAATTCTTCTTTATTTCTGTTTTACCTCCAAAATAACTTAGTCATATAAATTTACAAATAACATTTTGAAAAAAAAAAAAATCACAAATTTTATTATATTTTGAAAATAATAACAGATTAATACAGGAACAATTGTAATTTAGATGAAGTTTGGTACTTAGTACCAAAAAATCAGCACATTAATATATTTGAAAATGAAATTCCAAAATATTTATGACTAAGATTGAGCCTGGAATTTGCAAAATACTTTAGGGTCTGGGAGCAACATAACAAAATCACTGACATCAACAACAGATTCATCTACAGTTTCTGGAAAAATAAACTGATTTCTATTCAATTTGCGTTTCATGAATCTTACTTGAATAGAATCATCACCCATTAGACTACAGTTACATTATTTTCAAAGACAGCTAATATTAAACAAAATATTTCTTACTATGTTAAATAAATTGTTCTTTTTTTCTTTATTTTACAGTTTTTAATAACTACTTTAAAACAATATTTCTTTATAGAAAATAAGCAATTATTAAATATTTTCAACATTCTGCATTACAGAAGCAGAGTGGATTGTGGACTCCTGTGCCCCATGTTGAAGTTCGATAAATAATTATATTGATATTGTTTATAGCTTTCTTTTAAACATACACTAAAAACACTTTTTATTTTGCTTAAAAGACATCAACATCAGAATATATACGTCATCAGAATATATACAAACCACAAATACAATATACATAAAAAATGAGAGATTAAATTAATTAAAAATCAGAAAGTCTGAACAATCACTATGTGAAAGAAGGTACAACGCCCTCCATACTTTTAATTTTAACACCGCTCTTAGATTTATCTACAGACCGCATCCCACTATTATTCAACCACTCAACCCAAATCTTCGGAATATTAAATGACAACGTATCATTACATGCTTTCGAGCTTCTTAAATAGATTTCAATAGATTCCTTCACAAAAAGTTGAAAATAAAAACTGGAACAATAAATCAATTTAGCTTCATTAAATAGGATGTTGATGTTTTTAGAATTTGTTCTTAGAGAGCATTTACACCTTATAAATAACTACCATAACAAATTTCAAGTTTCTAGTTCCTTCAGCATAAAAAAAATTGAAATTTCAGAACGTTTTTCGCTATTGCACCCCCTTGTGGTAGTGGCACCGACATAAAATATAGCCTATATTACAGCAGGAACTGTGACCCTCCATTTGCCACCATCACTTTTGAAATCGCTTCAGTAGTTCCCGAGATTACCCTCTACAAACAAACAATCTTTAGTACTTTATAATATTAGTACTGATAAGTTGTTCTGCCAAAGTTTTCCTTTCTAGTGAACTTGTTTTGTTTACAAACTGTACATTTTAAAACCTAACAAAATAAAAATAATTAATAAGGAGTATGTTTTTATGAAATGGAATTTTGTTAAGGGGCGTATTTTATTAAGAGGAATTTTGTTAAGGGGCGTATTTTATTAAGAGGAATTTTGTGAAGGAGCCTATTTTATTAAAATGCATTTTGTGCAGAGGCCTGCTTTATTAAGAGTAATTTTGCCTGAGTCGACCCTTGACTAGTTTTTTTCTTTTCTTTAGAATGGCACTTGAACTTTACCTATGCAAAGATGAGAAGATTTCTAGTCTACTTCCTTTAAAGGGTTCATCTCTTCCAAGCCATACATGCTCAAGCAGTATTATGAAGAAACATTAGCCATGGTCTGGTCTGAGTCACCATCAGGTAAACAATAATTAGAAAAACAAGCTGTAAACAATAAAATCAACTGTCATTTAAAAAACCCTACTAGCATTTAAAACTCAAAGATAAATGAGCAGAAACATGTGCCGATATCAAGAGCGAGGCTAGATGTTCATTCTCCCCTCCCGATCTACTCTTTCCCTACATCCCCACCTTCTGTATTGGGATTTCTAAATGGACTCATCCAATCCATTCTTCGAAAGAGCTAATTGCAGTTACCATGGAAAAAGAAAATAATAATGAGGGTTAGTAATATTGGTGACATGTAGTATGGCCCAGATCAACAATTTTAACAATGTTATGCATTTAATAAACATAGGTCAAAATCCTGTATTGTATGTCTACGATAAACAAAACTGGCTATCATCCATTTTTAGAGATCTATCTCCTGGCCTGGATGTACCCACATTAGTTTAACCCTTACAGGACCATAAGATGTCCAAGACTAAATATGCCAATACAACACAATATTTTAGCTATTGTGGATGTAAAGTAAGAGAATATCACCAGAAAAACATAGCAGGGTGTATAGGTTTCCTATAATTTCATGGGAAATGTTTTTCCCTATGGACCATAAAAGTAAATAAACGAAGAGTTAGGTTTATTATATCAGTATTTTATTTATTGACTTTGTAATACAAAAAACATAATAAAAATTATCAGAAAAGTAAAATAAATAGTTACGGTATTCTAATTTTCTCAAGTCCAAAACACTTTCAAGATATTATTAGTTCAGCCCGCGAATGTTTCGGTTTTGGCGCAATAAAGTTTGACAGTTCTTTTTTTATATTCGTTCAGAAACACATTTGCCATACATTTTATTTTGACATTCAGTAAAAAAAAATATCGATTCAATAATAATTCAACAATCAATAACGATTTTTGTAGAAGGGAAAAATATTTCCCTTGAGCGTGAAAGGGTTAAAATGACATCTTAATATATTTTTATCTTATTTCATCATAATTGTTAAATTACATTAATGAAAGAGGTTTTTTTTTTTTTTTTAATCAGTTATAAAAAGGAAAAAAGTCGCCAAATTTAGAGGATTTTTGGTACTTATGTATTATCAGTGCCAGGAGATTGATCGCCAAAAATGGTTGCCAAGTACCAATCTTGTTTATCGTTGCCAATCATATATTCAAACGCAGTAATTTAACATTATCAATCAACACTGTTAAAAATGGTAATTAATATAAAATAAATAAAATGTAATATATGTTTGGAACTGATGCTTTACACTCACGCAAACATGTAAACAAAAGTTTGGCGACTTTTTGGTTGGCGCGATTTTCAAGACTGCGCCAAATGAATAACTTAATACAATGGCTAGGTTGCCATTAAAGGAAAAAATCCCCTAAATTTGGCGATTTTTTTCCTATTTTTACAGATTAGTTTTTTTTTTCTGCGTGAATGTAAAGCATCTTTATTAAATTTATAACATTGTTAAAAATAGTAAATAACATTATTTTAATAAAATTAATAAAAGGTAAATAGCATAGTAAATAAGAAAGAATAATATTATAGATTACTACCAGGCATGTACCCAAGGGCGGATCTAGAGAGTCTTCAAGGGGGGGGACGATATCAGAAATTTGGAAGTTAATATCCGATCTGCAATCTTGGTCGGGTCGGGCCTAATTTTTTTTAAATTGCGGGTCAGGTTTACTTCTACTTTTTTTGCTACGGGTCGGGTTTGGGGTGGGTTGACTCCTACTTGTTTACTTCGGGTCGGGTTAATTTATTTTTTGGTACGAAATGGGTTCGGGTTGGCTTAATTTTTACTTTTTTTGCTGCGGGTTGGGTTGAATTCTACATTTTTTCCTTTGGGTCGGGTTGACTTACATTATCGGATTGGGTTTCTTCACTCTTGCGTGTCGTGTTCGGGTTGGCCCGATTTTTTAAAAGAATGTCTAAAATATTTTTTCCTATAAAATCTATATGCAGTAAAAATTTCATAACGGACAGTTCCAAATAGCGGAAAGCTTTATGCAAGGAATACTTTTTAAATCTTTTATTTAGTAAAACCTCCGAATTACGGACACCTTGGAGTTTATCCGCAAATTCAGAAGTAATAACATGTACAGTAGGGGTGCACAACCTGTGGCCCGCGATCGGATTACTGGTGGCCCGTGGATCAATTTCGCCGATCGGACGCAAAAAAGCGCGAATTTCAACCATCGGGTGTGTAAAAATCACAAATTTTGCCGATCGGGTGCGTATAAATCGTAAATTTCGCCGGTAGGGTGCGTATAAATCGCGAATTTCGCCGATCGTATGCGTAAAACTCGCGAATTTTGTCGATCGGGCGCATAAAAATCATGAATTTTGTCGATCGGGCCCGTAAAAATCGCGAATTTTGCCGATCGGGTGCGTATAAATCGTTACTTTTGCCGATTGGGTGCGTGTAAATTGTAAATTTCGCCGATCATCTGCGTAAAAATCACGAATTTTGTCGATCGGGCGCGTAAAAAGCATGAATTTTGTCGATCGGGCCCGTAAAAATCGCGAATTTTGCCGATCGGGTGCGAATAAATCGTTACTTTTGCCGATCGCGTGCGTGTAAATTGTAAATTTCACTGATCGTTTGCGTAAAAATCGCGAATTTTGCCGATCGGGTGCATAAAAATCGCAAATTTTGCCGATCGGGAGCGTAAAAATAGTAAATTTTGCCGATCGGGCTCGTAAAAATCGTGAATTTTGCCGATAGGGTGCGTATAAATCGCGAATTTTGCCGATAGGGTGCGTATAAATCGCGAATTTTGCCGATCGGGCGCGTAAAAATCGTAAATTTTGCCGATCGGGATCGTAAAAATCGTGAATTTTGCCGATAAGGTGCGTATAAATCGTAAATTTCGCCGATCGTATGCATAAAAATCGCGAATTTTGCCGATCGGGAGCGTAAAAATAGTAAATTTTGCCGATCGGGCCCGTAAAAATCGCGAATTTTGCCGATCGGGTGCGTATAAATCGTTACTTTTGCCGATTGGGTGCGTGTAAATTGTAAATTTCGCCGATCATCTGCGTAAAAATCACGAATTTTGTCGATCGGGCGCGTAAAAAGCATGAATTTTGTCGATCGGGCCCGTAAAAATCGCGAATTTTGCCGATCGGGTGCGAATAAATCGTTACTTTTGCCGATCGCGTGCGTGTAAATTGTAAATTTCACTGATCGTTTGCGTAAAAATCGCGAATTTTGCCGATCGGGTGCATAAAAATCGCAAATTTTGCCGATCGGGAGCGTAAAAATAGTAAATTTTGCCGATCGGGCGCGTAAAAATCGTAAATTTTGCCGATCGGGATCGTAAAAATCGTGAATTTTGCCGATAAGGTGCGTATAAATCGTAAATTTCGCCGATCGTATGCATAAAAATCGCGAATTTTGCCGATCGGGCACGTAAAAATCGTAAATTTTGCCGATCGGGCTCGTAAAAATCGTGAATTTTGCCGATAAGGTGCGTATAAATCGCGAATTTTGCCGATCAGGTGCGTATAAATCGTAAATTTCGCCGATCGGGCACGTAAAAATCGCGAATTTTGCCGATCGGGCGTGAAAAAATGACGAATTTTGCCGATCGGGCGTGAAAAAATCGTGAATTTTGCCGATCGGGTGCATAAAAATCGCAAATTTTGCCGATCGGGAGCGTAAAAATAGTAAATTTTGCCGATCGGGCTCGTAAAAATCGTGAATTTTGCCGATAGGGTGCGTATAAATCGCGAATTTTGCTGATAGGGTGCGTATAAATCGCGAATTTTGCCGATCGGGCGCGTAAAAATCGTAAATTTTGCCGATCGGGATCGTAAAAATCGTGAATTTTGCCGATATGGTGCGTATAAATCGCGAATTTTGCCGATCAGGTTCGTATAAATCGTAAATTTCGCCGATCGTATGCATAAAAATCGCGAATTTTGCCGATCGGGCACGTAAAAATCGTAAATTTTGCCGATCGGGCGCGTAAAAATCGTGAATTTTGCCGATCGGGATCGTAAAAATCGTGAATTTTGCCGATATGGTGCGTATAAATCGCGAATTTTGCCGATCAGGTTCGTATAAATCGTAAATTTCGCCGATCGTATGCATAAAAATCGCGAATTTTGCCGATCGGGCACGTAAAAATCGTAAATTTTGCCGATCGGGCTCGTAAAAATCGTGAATTTTGCCGATAAGGTGCGTATAAATCGCGAATTTTGCCGATCAGGTGCGTATAAATCGTAAATTTCGCCGATCGGGCACGTAAAAATCGCGAATTTTGCTGATCGGGCGTGAAAAAATGACGAATTTTGCCGATCGGGCGTGTAAAAATCGCGAATTTTGCCGATCAGGTGCGTATAAATCGTAAATTTCGCCGATCGGGCACGTAAAAATCACGAATTTTGCCGATCAGGTGCGTATAAATCGTAAATTTCGCCGAACGGGCGCGTAAAAATCGTGAATTTTGTCAATCACTAGGAAAAAAACTGAATATTGTCAATCACACGTGGAAAATAAATGCAAGATTTTTCTATCCTTGCCAACTGAAATGGGTTATACTGACTAAGGAGGTGGTTGAGTATAGGGAGCTAACTCTCCTTTTATAAAATTAGCAATTTTATGAACATTTAGGCCGATTCTCTCCCTCCTTCCCCAAAACAAAATTTTGTTCACCCTACGGATGTTGGCTCGCGACAATCCAGTCATTTTTGTGACTGGCCTCCTCTTATAAAGGTTGTGCACCCCTACTTGATATCCACATTTTATGACTGAATATGTTAAGAAGTACAATTTAATATATGTTTCTCCTCCTCTCCACCTTCATTCTTGAAAGCAGAATTTTTTTTCGACATTGGCAATCTTTAAAGTTAAATTTACTCCCTCAAATAAAGTCAAGGAGTATTTTCACTCTTTGAAAATAATCTTAGCTATATCTCTTGTATAAATACAAACGTAAACTGTTGATATATCATTGCCAACAGAACTGAATACGTTGACTGGGAAGGAAAGAACCCAGGGGGCTAGCCCCCCCGTCACACCTCCTGTAAACAAAATTCTACGGATGGTGGCCCTCGACAACCCAGTCATTTTTGTAAGTGGCCCTTCGCTTAAAAAGGTTGTGCACCCCTAATGTACAGTAAGACATCCGTACAGTCACTCCCGAAGAGCAGAGACAGTCCCCAATACAAATATTTGCATATTTTTGTGCACTCCTCCGAGTAAGAGAAATTCGATGGCACTGAGGTGTCCGTTATTTAAATGTTTTACAGTATTTGAAAATTAATGAGTATATAGTTACTATATGTTTATATTTCTATATAAAAGAAAATTGAAATTAGAGATATCATTGCATACTACATTTTTTAATTCTATTAAAATATAGATTAATTTTCTTTCATTTCGGTTTCGGGAGGACGAAGAATTTTTTCTGGGGTTCGGTTTGAGACAACACGATCCGCGCAGGTCTCTAGGTGGAATTTTACTTTGTATGTTCAAAAGGGTGGAGTTATTTTAAATGGGATTTTTGTAGTATTTTAGAACTTGCCCAGTGTGCTAAATTTTTTAGGAACTCCAAAACATCGCTGTATTAAAAATTATGGTATAAGAAACTACAGTAGTCTCTAGGGAGCGAGAGCAAATTTTTGAATTGCTACGGGCGCTTAAAACACAGCCTTTGCTACTGATCTTGTATTCTTATATGTGTATGAATAGCAATGATTTTGTAAATGTATCAGAAAAAAGTGAGTTTGTTTTTGAGAACTAAACTTACAATTCATTAAGGCTTATGGCCTATAGTACCGAGCCCTGTTTTTTTACTATGGGCCCTGGGGTGCTATAATGCCCCTGTCAAGTTTTCAGCTTAACGCAGAACTATTAATGTTTAGTCCCCAAGCAAGATTGGTACTCAATTTATAGACCCCGAATGGATGAAGGCCAGAGTTAGCCTTGATCAGTCCGCAGTCTAACTGGGGACCTGTAGCGTGGTAGCGAAAAAAGCTGTCCATTACACTACTAGGCTTACTGTTGTTGAGAGTATTAACAAAAACAATAAACAAATGTTGTAAATGCCCTTACCTTTTTAATATTTATCACCTTTTTTAAGCGTATTTTTTTATAATGGAAGAAGCCCAATTTACTTCGAAATTTCGTTTCTTGTTCTGATTCTGTTTTAAATAAAATGTTTGTTTCTTTTTCTTCTTTTTCATTTTCCCCTTGATTTACATATGTTTAGCCAGTTTCTCTCGCTTTTCGCAACAAACATATCAAATTTTGAATGCGGATCTCTACCACTTTGCACATGTAAGCAATTGCTGTGTCATTTGATTCTTTTTATTCTCACTGCTAGTAAATTACGGGGAGTGAAGGACTGGAGGGAGCGAAGATTATCGTAGTTATGCTAACTTGAAAGTTGTCACCTGTAGGGATGGGTACAGTGAGACTGGGCGAGCTCTTCTCCCTGTAACGCAATCGACATTCTGGACCTTGTAATAAAACGCCCAAAGAAACAGCGAACACTTCGGAAGTAGAACTATAGGGAAGAACGACATAAAATTACAGTTCGAATAAAAAGGTTGTCCAGATTTTTATTAGAATTATACAGCGGTTGGACGAAAAATATACAAAGCATTCATGCAAATTTTTTTTGAGGCAATGTGTATCTCTGGGCACTTGGGGAGATACCTTCCAGAAGTCGCATAAAGGCTCAATTTTTTTAAGGCTAATATAATCATAAAGACAATTTTAAGCTTTGATTGAATGCCACATTTCAAAATTCTGTAAAAAAAATACGGTACTTTTCGGTTAGCCGGGCGCCAGTGATATATGTGCATATATAAATATATATGTATATGCATATATATGTATATTCATACATATATGTGTGTACATATATGTATGTATATATATGTGTATGTAGATATATGTGTATCTATATATATATGTGTATATATATATGTACCTATATCACTGGCGCCCGGCTAACCGAAAAGTACCAAAAATACTAACTGGGTATAAGACTGCTTGTTTCTTTACATCAAAGATCAGTTCTAATTCAGTAAAGACTGTTTTGAAACTTAGTAACGAAATATATATTCAGTAGCTATGGGACGCTGGCTGAAAGATGCATTTAGAAAAAACATTAAAACTAGCTTAGATATCTCGGTTAGAGGTCTACACTTGCCGAAATTTCCAGTCTCGGGCCAGGACCGACCCGTACAAAAATATTGGCCCGGGCCAGTATAAAAGCCAGAGCTCGGCTCGGCCCGCTCCAGTATAAAAGCTAAACGTTTGCCTCAAGCCCGGATTTGTCCGTATAGAAACTTAATTGGTACTTCACTGCCAGACTTAATTTCTACAAAACATGCCGATATTTCTGAAGCAACATTATTCTACAATTAAAATTAATCCATCAAGACCACTTACTTATGCGCAGATTTTTTTTTCAGATTATGTTCGAAATTCATGGAATACAGAATGACAACAATATTAAGGACAGTTAGATAATTGTGTATATAAACACTCATTAAATATTTGAATTATACAATTACATTCAGATGAAATTCATTAATATTAACGTAGTTTAGAAGAAACAAATGTCATAATTTTAAAGATCTACAAAGAAAAAGAGTACATTTTTACTTTCTTCTATATATAACAGAAGAAATTATTGTGATTGACATTTTTTTCGAATTCCGGTTTTCGAAGGATTTACACCGAAAAAGAACCCGAAAAACATGTTTTTACAAAATGTCTGGCTGTTCGTGTGTGTGTCCTCTTTGTATCATCGAAAATGTATGAAGTTATGCATAGATTTAAACCAAATTTCATTTATAGGTTTTTGACTACGGCTAGCAGGTCGTACTTAAATTTGGGGATATTCCGCCGGATGGGGGCTCTTAACGATTTTTGTGCAATATTTCGTAGTTTAATATCGGCTGTTCATGCAGCGAAGGTAACCCGACGCTTCGCAAGCAGCTGACGTAAAACAGAATTTTGTGATAGCGAATTTTGAAGTATTAACATGTATGAGATAGAAGAAAGTTTTGGATTGGCACACCCGACTAGTTAAAAATATATCTCTTTGATTTATTACACCAAATTAAATTTCTAAAAATTATGCTAAAAAAATGCACAACATCACTACAATTTATACGAAAACAAATTAATACTGGTAGGTTGTGGCTATCATAAAACTTTCTTCTATATAAATCAAATCGTCTGCAATAAAAATTATATGACAATCTATTCGTTCTTGAGATATATAGCTAAAGCGGAAATCGTGAAAAACAGATCATAGTGGCAACATCTGTTGGGCGGTATATACCCAATTATAATAAAGATCTATTTATGCCAAGGTCAAACATAATCTAAAGTTTAATGAAATTCCGTTCGCTAATTCTTGAGATACAGCTATCACGGAAATCGCGAAAAATGCTGCATAACAGCACCACCACTTGAGAAATTTAAAACAAAACCTCATAAGCACCAATTTATGTCAAGGTCTAACTGAATACGAATTTTCATTAAATTCCGCGCATTAGTTCTTGAAATAGAGCGCCCACAATATTTGTATCATATATATATATAGACAGACATTTTCTAAGAACAGTCAATTCGTGTTCAGCACCTCCTAAAATTTAGAAATACGTCGAAAATTTTTACAAATCCAATACTTTGTTCTTGTTAAGATAGAAGAAAGTAAAAAATGCCACCAGAACATAGGCTCGGGGGGAAGAATTTAGAGGTATACACGAGCCAATAATGGTTTTCATACTGCTTGAGTCAGACAGGGGCCGAACTCTTAGCTTTTATACCGGGTCAGGAAATTTCGGCTCGTGCTCTATGAAAGGAGGAATGAATTCCATGCCAAACTCGTCCCGGAGAAAAGAAGTCTAGCCCGGCCTGGCTCAAGTCTACAGAAAAAGGGAATACCCGGCCAGGAAAGAGTGGAGAACAGGCAAAGTCCGAGTTTCGTGAATGAAAATTGACTCGAGAGTTTTCTTCGGGCCAAACCCTTTCCCGCACAGATCTCTGATGTCGGTTTGCAGACCTTTTATTAGAACAAGGAGGGGGGGGGGCGATCGATCCGCCACTGGTCGCAACTGGGCCGAATTTTTAGCTTTTATGCAGGGCCCAGGCCTGAAAATCTCGGCCCGTGCAGACCTCTAGAAAGAATGAAATCTAAGCCAGGCTCGATCCGAAAAAAACAGAAGTCTGGCCCAGACCCAGTCTCCAGAAGTAGCAAGGCCCAGTCCAGGCCCAAGTCTTTAAAAAAATTAGGCCCGGTCCCGACCCTTAAAAAGTGAAGATCTGTCCCGGCCCGACCCATATGGGTCGGGCCGGGCTTCGCCAGAGGCCTTTTCCCGTGGAGGCCTCTAATGTCGGTTTGCCAACCCTTTTTTAGCCCAAGGGGGGGCGATCGCCCCATCGCCCCTCCCTTAGATCCGCCATTGCATGTACCATGTAGCAAGAAAAATATATATATAAGGGTTAATATAATTAGTAATATTGGCTCCATGCCTGGCGCAGTTGGCTTAAAACTGGCACGGATAATACCAAGCGGCATTAGCTATTAATAGTCCTAATGTCATAAGAGAAAAAATATAGCAATAGCTGTTGCAGACGTACCGGGGTTGGCACAATTTTTGTTTTGCGCCATTTTAGCATGAAAACCCCATTTTCAGATACCTGTTCCTAGTTTGCTTAACAGCATGTTAGTTTTATTTTATTTAGAACAGTTTATTTTACTGTACAAAAATCTATTTTATTGCAAACACACACAAATTATTTTATTATAAAACACACAATGTTTAATTTAATATAAAACACAAGCAAACTGCTCTATCGGGTTGCCATACAAAACAAAGCCATTTTGGCAGCAAAAAAGATACCCCGGTGCTTCTGAGACAGCTGTACCAAAATATATGGAAGGTATGATAGATTACACATAACAATGTTTTTTTTTCTCTTTCTGTTAAAAGGAGTTTTAACATATACCATCATACCACAGAGCTGCAAAAAAATCCCAATATAAGTAGAAAAAAGTCTAAATTGGATTTTATTGGTATATTCAGTCATTTATTCAAATGCAATTAACGATTATTTTTTTATTTAAACATTTCTAAATTTATTGCAGCTTTACAATTGAGACTTCTGGCGAAGTATTAGAAAAAAAAAGCCTGGAAAGTGTGCCAATAAATAGTCCTCAAAAACCACCAGGTGTTCCACATCTGTTCCCTCCCTTTAAACTACATTTTATGGAAATATATTTAAATGAATGATCCCATTCCGTTCTGTGAAACGTTACATCTAATAAAGGAAATTCTGCAAGGATGGGGACATACCTAGTTTTTGTTGTTGTTGTTGTATAATTGGTGTGCAGGGTCAAAAACTTTTGCAAAAACAATAAAAATTCGGTAGCAGTATAGTTAGAATAATACACTGAAAATAATAAGTTCAATTTTTAATTTTAATTACTAATGTATTTTGAGCAGCAATATAAATTAAAAATCACACATCAACACACTTCTCTCTGTACTTTCATTAACTCAAGACAGACGATTTATCATTTGCTGTTAGATAACTGATAAAATTATCATTTTTAAATGTATCCCAAAAATTAGCCACGGCTTCAAATGACATAACAGAACTATAAAATTAATTATTATGAATCTAAAAATCAATTAAGAAAGCACAAACCTGAACTAAAGATCCAAGCAAGCATACTGATTCGCCAGCGTGTTGAGGCAACATCGATCCGAGAATACGCTTGTAGCTCGTTTTATCATCAGAAAAATTCATGTCCATCGAATAAATAGATAAATAAATATTATAAGTAAAAATCACAGATATTACAGTAAATATGTCAGTTAATTATTTTGCTTAAATAGACTCTTTAACAAAGAAAGTGATCAACGTCCACAAACACAGAAAATTGGCGCAAAACACTGATTCGAATCGAATACAGCAACCAACTGTTCGATATCTACAAAGCATACAGCTGTTACATATGCTATCGCAATGATTTGCAAGTATTTTATTCTTAACCTGGAGTGGCGCTCGTGTGCCATCACAGCGCCAATCACGTGATGCAAAAATAGCAGCTAGTGCGTTTGTTTACTTTGAGCGCATCCAGTAATGTCACCGATACGTAACCGGTCAGGTCGGTTAGTAACCAAAGCGTTCAGTGCTGCTAACCGGTACGCAACCAACGTCGTCGTTCAGCGGAAGTGACCGGTAAGGGACCGAACTAACCGAAGAAAAATCTCGGTTACTTGAGTCACGTGATCGGTTACATGAAAATTTACGATGATGTGATACAGATGTAATTACCAACAGATGACGCTATAAGTAAATAATACCATTTTCGTACAGTAGATCTGTCGACCGGTTAGGAACCGGTCACTTACCGCCCCGGTAAGTAACCGGTCACACTGGTCACTTTGGTTAGGTATACTGGACGCGCCCTTTAATCAGTCATTTGAAGCATGAATAGGTAAATGCATGCGTAAAATATTGCAGATTTATTTTATGCGAATTATTTTTAATAAATTCATATTAATTAAAATCCATATATACTTATTAATTAAAATTTAAAATTAATGCATGACCTTGCAATAGAGAAAATAATTGATGTATAACCTTTAATAGGGTAATTTCGAGGCTAACGAAAAAGAAAGGCTACCGCGGTACTTTACACGTATCTTTTTTTACAGACCGCGGGAGTCACGTGATGCTCGAATACACCAATGCAGGTGCAGGTGTACGAAAAGAGCATCACGTCACTCTAGCGGTCTGCGAGGCTAACGAAAGAGACAGCAGGGCTACACTACATACCGGGCTTGCTCATTCATTATGATGACGTCACAAAAGGTGGCTGACTAGGAGGAAAGACATAACAGCGATTGGCACAAAACGATGGGCGCGTTGCTTTGGACCAATCGCTGGTCGCGGTCAGCCACCATTTGTGACGTTTTGACAGTGAATGAGCAAGCCCGGTATCTAGTGTTGCCTTGGAGACAGGCTACCGCGGTACATTCAACTTATCTTTTTTTACAGACCGCTAGTGTGACGTGATGCTCTTTTCGTACACCTGCATTGGTGCATTCGAGCATCACATGACTCCCGTGGTCTGTAAAAAAAGATAAGAGTAAGGCACCGCGGTAGCCTTTCTTTTTCGTTAGCCTCGGGGTAATTTCGAGGCTAACGAAAAAGAAAGGCTACCGCGGTGCTTTATGAATATCTTTTCTTACAGACGCGGGAATCACGTGATGCTCGAATGCACCAATGGAGGTGTACGAAAAGAGCATCACGTCACTCTAGCGGTCTGTAAAAAAAGATAAGTGGTATCAGGGCTACACTACATACCGGGCTTGCTCATTCATTATGATGACGTCACAAAAGGTGGCTGCGAGGCTAACGAAAAAGAAAGGCTACCGCGGTACTTTACGCTTATCTTTTTTTACAGACCGGCGGAATCACGTGATGCTCGAATCCACCAATGTAGGTGTACGAAAAGAGCAACACGTCACTCTCGCGGTCTGTAAAAAAAGATATGCAGAATGCACCGCGGTAGCCTGTATTTTTCGTCAGCCTCGGGTGGCTGACTAGGAGGAAAGACATACAGCGATTGCAAGGCAACACTAGATACCGGGCTTGCTCATTCACTCTCAAAACGTCACAAATGGTGGCTGACCGCGACCAGCGATTGGTCCAAAGCAACGCGCCCATCGTTTTGTGCCAATCGCTGTATGTCTTTCCTCCTAGTCAGCCACCTTTTGTGACGTCATCATAATGAATGAGCAAGCCCGGTATGTAGTGTAGCCCTGGCGATTGGCACAAAACGATGGGCGCGTTGCTTTGGACCGATCGCTGGTCGCGGTCAGCCACCATTTGTGACGTTTTGAGAGTGAATGAGCAAGCCAGGTATCTAGTGTTGCCTTGGTGGAATGCACCGCGGTAGCCTGTCTTTTTCGTTAGCCTCGGGGTAATTTCAAATGAGGTCACAAGTCGACCATTGGAAGTCAAACAACCGTTGGACGGCAGTTGTGATTGGTAGCTGATCGAGAGGATTATGGGCCTGCCTGCAGGTCAACCGGGCAGTTGTGACTGACGGGATTGGTGAAAAAGTTATCAGCTGATTGCAACTTCCCTATAAGGTAGAGCTACTAAATATATAGACTGACTCGTCAGGCATTTCCATTCCCTCTAGACTGGTCACATAATGTGTTTCAATGGCGTTAAATTAGTTTCTGTCTGTTTTTTAGCTTTAAAGGTAATACCGCCAGCGAAGTGGGACGTCACTGTAATGGCTGCTGGAGACAAGAAGTTCCGGTTTCCCATTAATCGTTAATGTAAGCAAAAAATAAAGTCGTATTAATAGTATTAATGAATTTTTTTAAGAAATTTCTGTTAAGCTGCGTTTTCACTGGTCAATCCAACGATCTAAAAATCCCAGCGACCCAAGTCCTTAACCTAAGAGCGTTTTCACTGGTTACTGAGAAGCCCTAACGCCAACCAATCATAGACAAGATTTTACTGCGCAAGCGTCGTAATTACGGATCGATATCCGCTGTTAATGATCATAAACATAAACAAATAATTATTTGTTACCCTTGTCATGTTAATAACAAATATTGTGCAGCTATAGGTCCCAACTCCCCCCCCCCCCCCCTTCAAACTTCAATAACAAATATTTTGTATAGAAATAATCGAAAGTTTTGACTAGTTTTCGCTGTTAGAGGGTCTTAAATATCCACAAAAATATTAATCTCCTGTTAATAAATCAATGATAACTATTAATTTTTTTGTGGTTTCAAAAATAAAACACTGTATTTTTTAAATAATGATGATCATAAGATTTCGAAGTCACTCAGAATTAAGTGGAAGCTCATTTTATCTGAGAGTATTTTTTGTGCCATATGACTTGTATATTGTTGTGAGCTCGGGGTTCAAAAGGACTGATGCCAATGAATAAGAACAATCAAAAGGCTTTATTCACTATAAACAGTGCAATACGAACACCAATATCTTCTGAAAATTACAAGATATTCAGTAATCTTCAAATCCAATAAAAGCACAGCAAAATTTCACACAGAAACAATGCGTTCAATACGACGTATCAACGACAAGATCGATCCGAGAAACACAGTTCTCAATGCAAAGCCTCTCGTATGAATTCCATCGCAGTTGACAGACAACTAACTGAACTGAACTGGTGGAGGTCCCTTATATAGGCTTTAAAGATAACTGTAGAATTTTCCAGAGCCTTCAGATGCTAGAAATTACCAGAAAGTGCTTTAACTTTCGATAGAGAACCTAAGCGAGAAAGGATCCCAATGTACAGGTATAAGGGGGGGGGGTTTGCACAAGTCGCCAAATCCGTCGCCAACTTGGCGACATTTGGCGATATATCGCCAAATTTGGCGACAAAAATAAGTCGCCAAAACCATCGCCAACTTGGCGATAAACCCATTCCTTGGCGATTTTTCCATAGACTTCTTATAAAGATGAGGGTGTAAGGTTGTTTTTCTTGCAAAGCATCTGAGGCCTTTAGCATTGAGTTACATGATGCTCAATAGGAAATACATTAATAATACTGCAATTTTCACAATAATAAAATAAAATAAATTTAAACAAATGGAATATTTACAGATATATACAAAATTCATAACATTGCCCCCCTCTCGAGGACGGCAGTTCAACCTTTGATCGGAAAGCAAACCCGTTACCAACAAATGCTATACTACTCAAAACACTTAAAGCAAACATGGAAAATAACAATTAAACACATTCATAATGCATCATTACATACAAATATTTAAATAATAACATTAACAATGATAATGCTAAGCAAAAGAAATTTTTACATTAACTTATATACAAGACCATGGTCATACTAATTTACATTATTTACATTACACTATTTACAATCAATGAACTAAGTACTATGGCCATAGTATGGAGCCAGCCTGTCGTAATGAACGACTCTAGGCTTCGAACTTGGTGACTTTCGGATCCGAATTACGACATCGTTCAGTCTGTTTAGGACTGTATAAGGACCGTCCCAGTGTGATTGCAGTTTGGGAGAAAGTCCTTTGTGTCGAGTCGGATTATAAAACCAAACCTTGTCACCTTCTTTGAATTGATGTCCTGTGGCTTTCGTGTCGTACCGGTCTTCATCTTCTCCGTCTGTATATTGATCCGCTCTCGAGCCAAGTTGTGGACGTCTTCAAATCGTGCCTGGAGATTCTGCACGTATCCCTCTGGCGATGAAGGCGCATCTGGAGGGCGACCAAACAGCAGATCACAAGGTAAACGAAGATCACGACCGAAAAGCATTTGAGACGGGGAATAGCCGGTTGTTTCATGGACGGCGCTGCGATACGCGAGAAGAAACAAGGGAAGTTTTTGGTCCCAGTCTTGCTGGTTTCTTGAGACTAGAAGTGAGAGATTGTTGAGGATGGTACGATTAAATCTCTCAACCATGCCATCCGACTGCGGATGTAAAGGCGTCGTCCTAGTTTTGTCCATTCCGAGAAGTTGATAGAGACCCTCAATTACAGCAGAGATGAAATTTCTCCCCTGGTCAGAATGCATTTGAAGAGGGACTCCATACCTTGATATCCACTGGTGTACCAAGGCATCCGCAACCGTAGAAGCTTCTTGATCAGGGATGGCATAAACTTCAGGCCATTTTGTGAAATAGTCCATGACAACAAGGAGGTATTTGCTGCCATCAGCACTTCTTGGCAGAGGACCTAGGATGTCAAGGGCGATGCGTTCAAAAGGTGCTCCTACATTGTAGAGATGTAGTCTTCCTCGGCTACGTTTCTTTGGTCCTTTCCGAGCTGCACATGCATTGCAAGATTTGCACCATTGTTCGACGTCAGCTCTCGCTTTTCCCCAGAAGAAGCGCTCTCGGACTCTGTGTAATGTTTTCATGACTCCAAAATGGACACCAGTGGGACTGCCATGTAATTCTTCGAGGACCTCTGGGATTCGAGATCGAGGAAGTACCAACTGCCACCGAGATGTTTTCCCATCTTCCGATTCGAATTTTCGGAACAGGACACCATTCTTGACGTGGAGGGAGTTCCAAAGAGCCCAATATTGCTTCGTCGTAGGACTGTAAGTCGAGATGTCTTTCCAACTGGGCTTCGTGCTAGAAGATTCTAATAACTCCAAGATTGGTTTGATCTCAGAGTCTGCCATTTGATCTTCTCGAATCTTCTCATCACTCCAGGGATCTGGTGGCGTCAATAGTGAAGTCTTCGTCTGGCGTATGACATATTCGGGATTATACTTGCTCTCCGCTCTGGAACAATAGCGACAGCTCTCTAATAACTCCTTACGAGTGACGCAATAATTCCGCTCTGGTTTCGATAAACATTTGCTCCAGTATGCTACGACTCGTTCTTGGCCATCTATTTCTTGAGAAAGTACAGCGCCGACACTTTCATGACTGGCATCCGTGTCCACAATGAATTGTTTGTCGGGGTTTGGATAGGTAAGGACTGGAGAGGATGTGAGAGCTTCTTTCAGCCGCTGGAAGGAATTGTCGCATTCTTGTGTCCATAGAAACTTCTGTTTGCTTTCAGTGAGCCTATGCAAGGGTCTTGCGATGTTGGAGAACCCCTGTACAAACTTTCTGTAATAAGTGCATAGTCCCAGAAAGCTTCGCAACTGATGGACATTTTCCGGACGTTTCCAGTGCTTTACTGCAGACACTTTTTCAGGATCTGTTCGAACACCTTCAGCTGAGATGATGTGTCCTAAATAGTTTACTTCTCGTTGGAAGAACTTGCATTTCAAAGGGTTCAGCTTTAAATTCGCCGCTCTTAGTTTCGTTAACACTTTTCGAATATTCTCTAGATGTTCTTCAAACGTGCGGCCACCAATGATGACGTCGTCTAGGTAGATGAGACAAGCTGCAAAAGTCAGGCCTTTTAACACTGTCTCCATGAGGTGCTCGAACGTTGCTGGAGCATTGCAGAGCCCGAACGGCATAACTTTGAATTGCCAAAGTCCTTGTCCAGTAGTAAATGCGGTCTTCTCTTTGTCATCAGGATGGATCTCTACTTGCCAATATCCACTCTTCAAATCCAGTGTGGAAAACCATTTATGTCCTGAAAGAGTATCTAGCGTGTCGTCTATTCTTGGTAGAGGATAGCTGTCTTTCTTCGTGATATCGTTAAGTTTACGATAATCCACACAAAATCTAGTGGAGCCATCTTTCTTTCGGACCAACACGATGGGAGAGGCCCACGGACTTGATGACGGTTCGATGATGTCACTATCCTGCATCTCTCGTAAGAGCTTAGAAACCTCTTCTTGCTTTGCGAACGGCAAGCGTCTTGGATGCTGTTTAATTGGTGGATGGTCGGCAGTGTCAATTCTATGACGTGTCAGAGAAGTGCGACCTATATCACCCTCGTTTTGGGAAAGCACATCCTTAAGCTCCTGGAACAGTCTTTCTGCGGCATGTCTCTGCTCAGGAGATAAATTCTCATTTCGTCCAATTTCAGGTGCTAAACTTGTAGGCGGCTCCGTCAACGACAAGCTCGGGTCTTTGCAAACACAGGTGACTGGAGCACACGTTGCAAGCACTTCACCCTTCTGGATAATTCTAGATTTTTCACTTACGTTCGCAATTCTCACAGGTATGACATCTCTCGACAGATCTACCAGCGCTGATGCTATTAGCACTCCTTTTGGGCTCTTCTCAGGATATCCAACCAAGCCACACTGAAAACTTCTTTCGTTCTCAGTTAATCCAGGTATCATCATTTCGGTCCGAGGAGGGATGATAACATCTGCCTTGGCTGTGATCTGTTGAATAGATTTAGACTCATTTCCTAGTTTGAAAATAGTGACATCTTCTTGAGCAGAGCGTAACTCATTATTCTTAAAGTCCAGTGTAAATCCATGCTCTTTTAAAAAGTCCAGTCCGAGTATGAAAGGGTCTGAAATATCGGCCACGTAGACTGTATGGCGATAAGCGGCGTTCCCAAACTTTATTTTCAGTGTCATTCTTCCATGTATATCGATCTTATCTCCGGTCACAGTTTGAAGAATAACACGCGGCGGGGTCCAGAAGAGTTTTTCTTTCAGCCGCTGAGCTAGATCTTTCCGAATGATGGTCACATTGGCTCCTGTATCGATGATCATATTACAGGGCAAATCATTCACACTTCCGACTAGAAAAACTCCGTTCTCGCCGCAACTTCTTGCAGAAATTTCACATACTTCAAAATGGGGCTTCTCAAAATCTGGCAACCTCCGCCCCGCAAGATGGCCATTAATCAGTTTTCCTGCTCCTCCTTTAGCGGGAGAGATATTACCTTCGGTGCTGGGTCGTCTTGGGCAGTCGATTTGGATATGGCCTTCTCTACCGCATTTCCAGCACTTGATCTTTCTTCCAGGTTTGTTGTCCATCAAGGAGTTTATATGTCTCATCACGTGCTTCATCTGCTGCTGTAAACGCTCCACAGCTGTATCCGACGTCTCAGGCATGTTGGCTACTAGCACAAAGTGCCAATCTTTCCTTGTAGCTTGCTGGGCTGCCTCGAATTTCAGGGCATAAACTAAAGCCCCTTTTAAGTCACTGAGATCTGCAATCCGGAGTTGTTTCTGGATCTCAAAGTCACGCACACCATCGATGAAATGTTGCAGAGCTAAACTTTCTCTAGTTTCAGTCGGGCAGTCAGGATAAGCAAGATGGGAAAGTCTCTCGACATCTGTAGCAAGCTCTTGCAGGGATTCAGTGGATTTCTGCTGTCAAGATTTGAGCTGGAGTCTGCTATATTACTTCATGCATTTCTCGCCAAAGCGCAATTCTAAGGCACTGACGAGCGTTTCAAAATCCAGCGGTTCATTTGCAGGCAATGTCTGTAGGACGTCGGCAGCATCAGCTCGTAGAGAAGCAGCTAACTGGCAAGCCTTTGTCTGGGAATCCCATCCATTGGCGTCCGCTACGATCCCAAATTGTGTCTTAAAGCTGGCCATGAGGATTTTCCGTCATAGGTCGAGAGTTTAATAGAGGCCCGAGGAAGCATAGCTTGATACTTGACATATTCGGGATAGTTTTCGGCAGTTATCTTTTGTTTCTTGACTTTTTCCAACTCTTGTTTTACATTCTCTATGCTTTCTTCAACGGTCTTGGCGATCTTTTGAACTTTTTCTTCTACTTTTCCTTCTATGGTTTTGGCTGTATTTTGAACTTTTTCTTCTATTTCTTGAAACCTTTCTTCAACTTTGTTTTCCACGCCGTCAATTCTTTCATTTAAAGATGTTATTTTATTATCTATTAAATCTTTCAACTCACCAAGGTTGGTTGACATCTCCTTTTTCATTTCTTCCGACATCTCCTTCATTTCGGCCTGGTTTGCAGTTATTTTCTCATCTATCGCTGACATTTCCTTCTTCATTTCTTCCGACATTTCTTTCATTTCAACCTGATTCGCAGTCATTTCCTTCTTCATTTCTTCTTTCAACTCGCCAAGGTTGGTTGACATCTCAGCCTGATTCGCAGTCATTTTCTCATCCATCGCTCCTAATTTCTCCAATAATTGTTTCAGTTGATCCTCCATTGCTCTGGTGATCGGCATTCAACCCCACTCCTGACACCAAATGTTGTGAGCTCGGGGTTCAAAAGGACTGATGCCAATGTATAAGAACAATCAAAAGGCTTTATTCACTATAAACAGTGCAATACGAACACCAATATCTTCTGAAAATTACAAGATATTCAGTAATCTTCAAATCCAATAAAAGCACAGCAAAATTTCACACAGAAACAATGCGTTCAATACGACGTATCAACGACAAGATCGATCCGAGAAACACAGTTCTCAATGCAAAGCCTCTCGTATGAATTCCATCGCAGTTGACAGACAACTAACTGAACTGAACTGGTGGAGGTCCCTTATATAGGCTTTAACGGGGCTAACGAGAAAGACGGGCTACCGTGCTTCTCCAATTTAGAGTAGTCACGTGACGCTCCCGGTCTCAGCTGAGCTAAGCAAACCAATTGACATATAGATTATTGCCTCAATTTTAGATTACTCTTATATCCGAGTCATTCTTTAATTTGATAAAATTCGTTACTTGCCCCCAAGCAGCGGAATAATGATTATCAAATCTTACAAAAACATTAAGATAATTTAATTATATTAAATAAAATAATTTGCAACCAGATATAAAGTTGTCAAAAGGGAAAAAAATAATGAAAATTGAGCCTTTTATATCCTAAAAATCATTGCGAATACACCTAAATATAACACAAACTACCTAAAAATAATTTAATTAACATTTAAAAATTTCAAAGATGAATCACAATTTAAGAAAAGAATGATTTTCAAAGAAAAAGAAAATTAAAAAGGAAGAAAAAAAAAATTTTTTTTTTTTGTTTTGTTCAAACAGCTCTTTTATACCCAAATGACAATATTTTCCCTACCAAAATTATATGCAGCCATAGGACATATATTTTATATAATATATTATATATATATATAAAATTTTCAAAGCTTTAGAAGAAAAATAAGTATATTTTACACAAGAGCTCCTTGTACCTACAAATCACTGTAAATACACAGAAATTTAACACATATTACTTAAGAATGATTTATTTAACATATTCAAATCTCAAAGCTGTAGAACAATTTTAAGTTATTGAGGGGAAAAAAATGTTGTTGTTTTTTCAAACCGGACCTTTATATTCAAATATCAATATTTCTGAACCAAAATTATGCATGGCCATTGGATACATACTTTATATAATATATAAACTTTTCAAAGTTTTAGTACAAAGATAACTTTTTTTTAATTAAATGTGCTCATTATTTATCTCTGAGCATAGAAGTTAATAACAGAAAGAAAACAATTTTAAGACACAAACTATCTAAAAATTAATATTGTTTTTAACGAAAATTTTCCCAAGCAATGGATCTATGATTGTTAAATCATATTAAAAGTTCAAAACACAGGCATAATTTTAAGTATATTAAATTAAAACACTAGTATGTTGTATAATCATCACAAGACTTTCTTCATAATCATTCCAATATATTGATTTAAATAGATCCTAACACCAACTATTATGAAGATGAAGTATAGTGGATTTATTTGAATTTAATATGGAGTTACAGTGATCAGTAAATACAGTTAACGTAGACATATATTAATAATCCAGAAATACTTTTAAAGGTATGCGTGTATGCAATTTTTTTCCAATGATCTGTTACATCAAAAACACAAAAAATGTCTAACTGACCAAATTTGTCTAAGGAGAATTGATTAAAAATAAATAAATAAAGTGTAACTTTTTCAAAATTATTTTTTTAAAAAAAGGTGTTTTATTGACATAATTTTATTTCTTACTTAATTTTGAACACTTTGGCAATTTACATTGCCCCATTACTCCCATCATGTAAAAAAATTAAAATGTGTTTCAATCTTTTGGGACATCATGTATATATGTCAGTCCTGAGTAATGGTACATACCCAAAGAGAAATATAGGAAAATATGGAAACACTTTAAACAGAAATTATGACAAAAATGATAAGCAGACATTGTGTGGCAAAAAATTAGCATAGACATGTTATAATAAAAAACTTATATGATTTCTCACTATCGAATTTTGATTTAGAAAAAAATCCAAAACACTTTGTGACAAAAATTTAGGACTTGTTTACTTTCCCAAATCGCTATTGCTGAAACTGTTTTAACAATATCTATTTGGGAAAGTATGCAAGTCTTAAATTTGCAATACAATCAAGCATGTCGGATTTCCTTGTAAAACAAAGTTCGAAATTCATACACAACATAATTGAAAATAAATGGTACCAATATAAAAGTTTGAAACAATATCTGGCAATTTGTTCTTTGTGCTCAGTCAAAATCCGAATTTATTGATTTATTAATTTATTATAAACAATTTTTTTAAAATATTTAACACATTTATTAGTGGAGTGTAGTCAGTTTGCTAATAAATAAATTAAAATAACATTTAATTCATGTATACATAAAAAAAAAAATCATGAATTGTTTAATGGAACCAAAATGCAAAGTATCATATATATAGTATATTCTTAATGTTAATCCGTAATAATATTACATGTGTATTATTCTGAATATTAAATCTTTAAAACTAATCTGAACTTATTAAAAACTTCGACTTATTTCTATCCTGTTTATATTAATAAGTGAAAAACTTTTAGAGTAAATAGTACAAGTAAAGACATATTCATTTAAAATAAATTATGTTTACTTATATTCAAACAATTCAAAACAAACATTATCATATGAATGCAAAGGTTAAAAAAAATACATCACCAAGATTAGTAATGCAATGTTGAATTCAAGGGGTGATATTCCCTACAGATGATTTCGGATTTTACATTTATTAATGATCTAGAAATGAAAAATCACCCCCGAAACTCTGTAATGTTCTAAACCCGAAGCTGCAACCCCTCCCCCCTCCCTTAGAAAAATATATGTAATCAACACTGCAATAAAGGTACGTTATATTCAATAATAATCTTACGATTTTGCTGAGCTATTTTATTTCACATAAAGTAAAGTTGCCGGCATTCTGTTTTCCGACTATTTAAAGTATATAACATTGCACAATTAAATGTTATGCATATTACATTAAAGCGGAAAAATGATTAATACTTACATTCGATAGATTATCCAGCGTAAATGGATTAAACATTACTACTTAAGAAAAGCTTAACAAAAGTAAAGTAAAATAAAAGATTCGCAATGAAAATTACGTTTGTTTTTATAATTAAAGAATATATAACAACACGCACACGAGTTAAAACCAAAGTAATGGAATTCCTTTGTGTACAGCTGCGCGTCAAAGTACGTTTTGAGTAAGACCGCGACTACCACGTGACTTTCAACCACGGTAGCCCTTTGCGTCAGCCCCGGGCTTTAAAGATAACTGTAGAATTTTCCAGAGCCTTCAGATGCTAGAAATTACCAGAAAGTGCTTTAACTTTCGATAGAGAACCTAAGCGAGAAAGGATCCCAATGTACAGGTATAAGGGGGGGGAGGGTTGCACAAGTCGCCAAATCCGTCGCCAACTTGGCGACATTTGGCGATATATCGCCAAATTTGGCGACAAAAATAAGTTGCCAAAACCATCGCCAACTTGGCGATAAACCCATTCCTTGGCGATTTTTCCATAGACTTCTTATAAAGATGAGGGTGTAAGGTCGTTTTTCTTGCAAAGCATCTGAGGCCTTTAGCATTGAGTTACATGATGCTCAATAGGAAATACATTAATAATACTGCAATTTTCACAATAATAAAATAAAATAAATTTAAACAAATGGAATATTTACAGATATATACAAAATTCATAACAATATAAAAAATTATATTTCTGCTTTACACAAATTAAATTAAAAATCTAGTATATGTTTTTTATATTTACTTCAGTGCTCTACACATTTTATTTGTACATGTGTATAAAATTTTGTACCAGTACAGTTATACTTTTGAAATAAATAAAAATAATTATCATTTATTTAAAAACACAGAAGTAATTTTCCCTTCTAAGAAACAGTGATAAGTGAAACCCTTTCACTCACTCCAGGGCCCTTCCAGGATTGTCATTACACATGAGGCTTCTCCAAAGTACATGCTATTTAAGCATGTATCTGTTGATCACACTGGCAGCTTGTTTTATCATATAACCACTACAATGCAGAATTATCGAATGTTTTTTTTTTTTTTTTAGTTGCATCTACTTTTTGTGATTCCCCCCCCCCCTCCCCCCCAAAAAAGGTCTTCACAGTAAATTGCAAAATAAATGTACAAAAAATTGTAAATGTTTTCTATATGATTGATTCCACATCAAAGTTTGATGCAGGTTTTTTTTTTTTTTCTCTCTCTCATGGGTACTTTTTTTTTCATAATTATAGTTTTGAGAAAAATAAAATGATGTACCAAAAAATCAAGTTGCTTTTAAATTCAAACTATGCTATATATATATATATATGTTTTACTGCTAAAGTTTTCCTTTTTGGTGAGCTTATTTTATTTGCAAATTACAAATTTTAAATCCCAACAATTTAAATAAAAATTTAAAGTGTTCGCTTTTATAAAAAATATAATTTTGTGAAGGGACTTCTTTTATTAAGAATAATTTTGTGAAGTGGTCCCAATTTTTGCCAGGGGCAATCCCTGATTTTGCAAATAGATCACAAAAAAAGGTACTTTTATGTTAGCCGGGCACAAATCTTGTCAATAGCTTTTTTTACCCCTTCAGCCATAGCACCTTTTATTTTTCATTTACTTAAATTAGAAACAATGTCTTGATGTTGAAATATTTTTTTTTTTTGTATTATTCCATTTATTATTATTATTATTTTAAATAAATGAGTGAAAGGCATGTACTTTAAATATATATATTTTAAATGAAAAATTCATATTTTAAATAAAATGAATGATAAGTCCATATATCAAAAGAAATGAATAGAATACGAATAATGGTGATAACAAGAATATTTAGCAATTTATCTCATGTGTTAGGCTGACATAAAGCACCCAAATGTGTTGTGAATTTGAACAACTGGTTCAAACAGTACAAGGCTTAGATTCAGTGTCTCTTCATCCGTAACATGCAAATAAGTACACTGAGTTGCCCTCAGCTAGTTTAAAAATTAAAATAGGAGAAAAGTGGGAGAGTTGTCACTGAATAAGTATAAAAGTAAAAAAGTTTTAAAAACCATTCTTTTAAAAGCATTTAATGCTTATAATTAAAATCACGCTTAATTTCAGGATTCTGTTTATTTTGTTTCAAAAAACTCCTTTTACAATGCATTAATTTGGCATGGCTCCAACAATGGAAAATTCACCGCTTTGATTTACACTTGATAAAAAGTGTGAGTTACTGAATTTATTGAAAAAGCATTTTTGCTTTCTTTTTAAGAAAACAGAAAAGGCGATAAAAGCATTTTTTTAAACTGTGCATCCAGGATTTCTAAATTGTTTTCTCAATAAAAAATTATTACTTTCTTTATTCTTTATTTATATTTTATTTTCTATCTTTTAGTGTTTAAAATATTTCTATGCTGCAGTTTCACAGCTAGTTAGCATATTTTAGTGAGTGTGGTTTGGTTCATAATAAACTTTGTTGTTGTTGTAACCATAAAGAATATTTGGTGATTTATCTACTGTGGCCAATAGAAAAGTACCTTAAAATACATTTATTATTTTATAATTAAAGGTGAACAATATATATATATCAGGTTTGAAAAGCTTAGTACTATTATATTTTTTTGCAAATAAATATTTTCTTGTCAGAGGGGCTCTGCCCACTCTATGCTAATACATGTGTCTTAATTTAAAAGAAAAAAGTACCAGGGCCTTAAAATTCTGCTGCACTAACAACGTAGCATAACACTCCCTCCATCCACATATTTGTATTTCATACATTCTTCGCAAAATTTTAAGCATATTTTTTCTTCAGCAAAAAAAATCTTTTAAAAAATATATCTATGTATATAAATAGCTGTCAACTATTCCACTTTTTTGTTACTGCTACTTCCGAAATCCCCTTTGATTACCTTCGCTTAATCTTGACATGGCTTAATCGCAGAATTTTACTATTAAATAAGGTCAATATTACTATCCGGATTTAGTGGTAACACAAATAAGGATTAGTTGGTAACTATGCATATACAGGTGGTTATCAAAATAATGGAAACACCCTAGATTTTGAAGGAATTCTTTATTAATATGGCGTAGGACCGCCTTTGGCATGTAATACAGCTTGGATTCGCCTGGGAATCGAATCATACAAACTCTGAATAGTGTTTAGAGGAATATTGTACCATTCTTCATGGAGATATTGTGAAAGTTCCGTGAGAGATGCCGGTGGAGGATATCGATTCCGGATTGAAAGCTCTAAAATAGACCACAACGGTTCGATTATGTTGAGGTCTGGGGACTGTGCGGGCCAAGGTAGATGTTCCACCTCATCCTCATGTTCATCATACCATGATTGGACAACTCTGGCTGCATGAATAGGGTCATTATCATCCTGGAAAATTTCATTTCCTGCAGGAAACAAAATTTGCATCATGGGATGGACCTGGTCAGCTAAAACTTCTCTATACTTCTCCCCAGTGATCCTTCCTTTCAGGGTTACGATTGGACCAGCAGAAAACCATGACACGGCTGCCCATACCATGACCGATCCACCTCCATGCTTGACAGTTGGACGGATGCAATCAGGATCATACGCTTGTGCAGGTGTTCTCCAGACATGTACCCGTCCTGTTGTGGGGGAAAAGTGTGAAAGATGATTCGTCTGACCATATAACAGTCTTCCACTTATCAATCGACCAGGTTTTGTGATTGTGGCACCACTCTACACGACGTTTGGCATTAGCATCTGTGACAAGTGGCTTGGGAATTGCTGTTCTGCCGTAAATGTTCTCTTTATGAAGGTATCTCCGAACTGTAATTGTTGACACTGGAGAATCCAGATGCTGATTGAGCTCTGCGGTCACTTTGGCTGCAATTGTTTTCTTTTTAGACATTACAATCCGCTTCAATACCCGTCGGTCTCTTTCACTCAGCTTCTCCTTCCGTCCACTATTTTGCTTTGCTGAGCTTGTCTTTCCGCGCTGTGTGTATGCTGTCATGACTTTAGACACCGTACCTCTAGAAACGCCTATAAGCTGGGATGTTTCGGTCACCGTTGCTCCAGCTAGTCGGGCTCCTACAATTTGGCCTCTTTGAAAATCTGTGAGGTCTGACATTTTACGCTTCTGACAAAAAAAATCAAAACGTAGACAACTCTTCTAGAGCTCTCTCATTCTACCTAATACATGTACTTTTTATATTAAAAAAAATCTGGTAGCTAAGATTATATTTTAATGCTTACGAAGGGAATTCTTAAATGTCCCTTTCATTCACAAGTGTTTCCATTATTTTGATAAGCACCTGTATATACAGTAAAATCGAATGAATGAACAAATAGCAAAAACATTTATAAAAAAAATTTCAAAAAATCTTTCTTGCTAAGCATTTTTTTTAACAACCAACAATATACAACATACACGAATATTCTGGTGCACAATATTTATAAGCTCTGGCTAATATCTAAGTGTTCACTGAAAATAAAGAAGTACCAGAGCTGAGCTCCATCATGAATTAAGCACTGCTAATACGTTAATTATAAAAGTAACATATCTTTACATACTCTCAAATAACTTTTAAAAGACAGTTTGGTAGGAAAAGAAAGTTTTGATTGCTAGATATCTGGTATTCACTTATAAAATTGATGTAAAATAAATATCCCAATAATACTGAACATCTGGTGCAATTCAAATCCATCAAAGCAAAATAATCTGATGATTTCGAATTATAAACAAATGTCTTTGAATGTTCAAGTGTACAATTCTTAAAATAAAAAATAACGCTAAGGGGCCATTCAAGTATTATGTAAGCAGTAAGGAGGGGTTCAAGGTTTGATTATTTTTGCTGACAGGTGGGAGTGGGGGTCACGACAATTCTTATGAAAGCATTACACAACGAAGCAACTAAATCTCAGCAACGACAAGAAAAGAAGCATGATGGGAAATGAGCATTCTGCAGTCCGCTCGGAACTTCAAACACACAACATTTCTATGATTCCTGTTAAAAATTTTAGTTATGATGCCTAATTAAGTTAGGGCCTATTGTTAAGTTTTATTGTTCAATGCGATAAATAACAATATATTAAAACCATTTTGCATTCTTTAGATACCACAACTGCTATATATGCCTATTTATATAAATTTGTAAGATTAATAGTGTAAATTAATGGTAACTGTTTTTTCTTGGCAAACAGTGTTGACGTACAAACCCAGGTAGCACAGCAATATCGGCCAATATCGGAAACAGCGATTTTGCAATATCGGCAAACACCGGACCTGTCGATATTGCATGGCTAGCTTTTTTTTCAATATCAGCCTATATCGGGACCCAATGTTGACCGATATCGGTGAATGCCGGACCAACCGATATCGGTGAATGCCGGACGGCCGATATCGGTGAACGTCAGACCGACCGATATTGGCCAAAACTGGATTCAACACTATAAAATGGCAAATCTTTTTTTTCTCATCTATGGAGATATTGATTACCTGTCTTAGCAAAATATTAGAAATCAATAACTCTTTACATTAGGAAAAAAAAGATTTTACCATTTTATATTGGTGAGTCCAGCTTTGAATTAGCTAATCCATGTATATATAAGCATCTGAAATGCCACATGGATTAACTGTTTTGCTAAAGGCCTCAGTTTTTATTATTATATCCATTAGATATAATTGTAATATTAAAGATTATGAATGATATAATACTAAAAAAGCATTTTATTAAATTTAATATTAATAAAATAATTTATTCAAAATTTTATAATAGCTACATTTTGATGTTTTTTCTTTTTTTTCAGTTTCAGTGTTCTATGTGAAAACATTAAAATGTAAAAAAGAATTAAATGTTACTTTTCTCATTAAAAATAAAAAATCATATTATATCCATAATAATAATTTGAATTTGTGGAAGTGTATACATTTGAAAATTGAAAATTGTAACATACAGCATTTTTTTTTTTTTTTTTTTTTTTTTTTTTTTTGCCATATTACCAATTTTTTATATATATTTTTTTCACATAATCAATAGAAGTATTTAAGAATTTATTCTTTTCTGCTCTTACCATAAATATAGATCTTCAGATTTATTTAATTGTATTTATATAAACTTTGAAAAAAAAAAGTAATCTTCTGGCAAAATTTAATTGAAAACAATTCGTTAAAATTACTTATGTAAAAATCCACCTGTTGTATAACTTTTAAAATTGAATTACTTTATATTAAAAATTATCAAAAATCAATACAAAAATTTATTAGTTTAAAATTTTTTCTTTGAAAAAAAAATTATATCTTATCTTTAGGACTCTCTTCATTCTGAATCAGAGACTCATGTATACAAGGGGATAAACACTCGGTTGGAATTCTATATTATTAAGTGAATATCATATTTTTCATTAAATTTTAATAAGTTTTAATTAAAATTACTTTTTAATGGCAATTTTAAATAGAAAGTGCAACTGAAATGACCATTTAAACAGTCAATAATATTTTACAAAGGCATTAAACAAAGTCAGGAAAGCTATTCTTTTCTCGAAATTATGTACAATTAATGCATTTGAAATAAAAATTTTAAAAGAGCTTAGCTTTCAAATATCACAATAATTTATGTATGTTTTACTAAAATTTCAATTTTAATTGGATTTTATGAATTGTTTCACGAAGCCTTTAAAATTAATTTTTAATGATTTTAAAGATTTGTAAATTTATTTTATAAATAGTATTCTATTAAAATATCTCAAACATGGAACACTAGTTTTAAAAGTGCTAAAACAAAACTCAATTATTATAAATAAATAAAACTTCCTAAAAATTGAGTCATTTGAGCCAGGTGACAAAGCAAGACACTTTGCCCTTACCTTATATGGCAACTTTCCTTTTGCAATTCTTTTCTGGAGAATGATTGGCGTTAGGCTTAAGGGGACTCTTCACTGACACGAAAACACCTGCTTGCTAATGTTAAACCTATGGACAGGTTCTTTTCTAATTTCTCGTTTAAATTTGAATATTTTTAAACATTTTTTTTTTCATAAGATAGCTGAGGTCAATCTCAACTATCCAATGAAAAAAAAATATATATCACTTAAAAATATTTAAAATTAAACAGGAAATTAGAAAAGAACCTGCCCATAGCTTTAACAAGCTAGCAGGTGTTTTCGAATCATTGAACAGTCCTCCTTAATGTCTTCTGATCGCTAAATGACCTGCTGTCGTGAATAAGATAAATAAAACATGGCAAAAAATTATAGACCATTGCGGGGGTACAGCCGCTGCATTTATTTGAAATTGCAACATATCAAATTAAACTTTTTTTTATTCACCAACTATCACTATTTATATTATCATATTACAAGCAAATTTTCTCCAAGTCATCTATTTCTCGTTCCTATGTTCTCCTTCTTTTCCTTTGAAAACAGTTTTCATCCCAATTGGCAGATCTCACAGGACTTTTTCAATGTGGCTGGAGTTAACAGTTGTTTTTGCTTTATCAAACTTCATTTTCACACTCACTAGAAAAGTAGAATGAGCAAAAATCAAAATTTGTCCAAGTGAATTTTCATCATGAAAACTAATAACTTATTACTACTTATACTATGCTTACTTATTTTCCTTTTTATTTACAAACTATGTAATGTAAATGCTAGATTTTAATTTAATAGTAAAAAATTATAGCTTGAAAATTATTTTTTTCCCAACCGAAATATTTAACCAAACTTGTGTTAATATATTTTATCTTTTTGACTGTCTTCACTCTGAACTTACTGATTCTAGATTTTTCTGCATAATATGAAGCCAATCTTCTGAACATACAATAATTATTTATAGAGATATAAAGAAATTATAGTGAATAAGAACAACAAAGTACCTAAAATTACTTAATTGGCAGCAAGACTTTTATAAAAATGAAATGGTTACCAATGAAACACAGGATAGTTCAGAATGCAATTATCAAAATTTTGTTTTCACCATGAAAACCAGAGTTAGAAACGTAATTTTTTTAATTTTAATGTATGAATGATAATCAAAATAGTTTTGTTTAGCTTTAGTGTGTTTATAGTATAAATGACACTTATTAAGTGCGTGGGATAGGGGCACTACAACAACAAAGTACCTAAAATTAATTAATTTGCAGAAGTATTTTTAAAAAAGGAAATGTTTACCGATGAGCCACAGGATAATTCAGAATGCAACTATCAAAATTTGATTTTTACTATCTTAAAACCGCAGACTAATCGAAACTAACATGCTATTTTTAGGAAAACTTAATTTAGTATATATATATACATATATAAAAAAAAGTTTGTTTCCACATCGATATTATTTTTGACGTTACTTCAATAAACTTACTCCATTTTCTTCTTTTCCGCACAGAAGCGATACTCCTATTCTTTCAATAGATTGTAGATCTTCAAGGTAAAATTTCAATCCAAAATATTTTTAAAAGTAGCAGCTAGCACAGAGGAACATCAAATTTTACGCGCTTGCAGAAGATCACTCATGGTAGTGGTTTGTTACACAATAAAACTACACACTCGTGATCTTCAGGGAGCAATCAAACCCGGGGATATCCATCAGACATTGATTTCTTCATCTGTTTCACTTTTCATAGATTGAGATATTAGTTCTTGGCAGAAGTGACGTCAAAAATAATATAAATGTTCCCTCGAAAGTAGTTTTTACCAAAAGCAGAATATGGTTAAAAGTGTGATGTATGTCACAGAACAATGGGCTTCTTTACAGAACATTTCAAATTCTCAATTTCAGTGAAATTTATCATTCAGTCTTAGTAAAAAAGTACAAAATTCATCAGTGGATCACCACAAAAATACAAAGTTTGTCACATATAAAACCAAAAACTTTCTGCGCACATAAATATTGGGTCAAAAACTTTCTGCAAATCAATTTAATGTTTAATAAAATTAACAATTTATTAATTTTATCTTTTTGACTGTCTTCATTCTGAATCTAAGTCTGAACTTACTGATTCAACCACAACTATTTTCTGTTATTCATGCTATATTATGAGTTCAAAGTTCAAATACATCCTCATGCTAAAATTTCTGCACTATATTAGCATAGCTACTCAAACTGAAACAAACTTTGCGGGAAGAAAACACTCTAAAGCAAAATCGGAGATATCATCACAAAATTTGCATGCATTATGAGCACAAAATAATTAAAAAATTATATATATCAGTTTAGCGCTTTTTAAAGAAATGCTTTTTTTAAAACTATTTCTTATTTTAGTACCCCCCTTCCCCCCCCCCCCCCCCAACCTTCATTTTACATTTGAAAGAATATTCGCTAAAACTGGGAACACTAGAAAAAAAAACTGAGCACACATATTAATTATTTTGTTACGCATCTTAAAATCAGTTTTTAAACTTATATTATTAGTTTTATATTTTAAATGTTGCATATGTTACAAGGAAAATTTAAAAGCACAGAATTTGTACACCATTACAATTTTATCTAATTTATTTTACTCAAAATCATGCATAAGCAAAAAAAAAGGGGGCAGGGGGTCTACTATTTGCTTATTTTTTCTTACAAAGGAACGATGGGGTATAAAATTACTCACGGGTATACTTGAACAACCCTCTAAGGTCACTTGAGAGATGACATCACCGTACAACTTTTGTTTTATTCATGTTCGACGAAAAATATCTCTTCTCCATCAGAACCACCAGCAAAAAGGAAAAGGTTGCTAGAATTTACCAGAAAATGCATATCATCAAAATTTGACAACTTTTCAATTTTTCTTAGCAGGAAAATTTTCCTTTTTTTTTATTTTTTGCAGACAAAAGCATCAATTTAAAGCTTAAATTGATTATTTTTTAGATTTGTGTGATAAATGTGCCATATCAATGTATATTTTAAATATTAATACTAGCTGACCCCCGGCTGGTGTTGCCAGGCTATAATAAATTTTAAAAGAAACATCAAGTTTTTATCAATAAATATATATATATTAAAACATGCTTAAAAGGTGATCAAAAGATGTTAAAAACGTAAAATATACTCATTTACATCCCAAGTCTTTCAATCACTAACGTGATCATCTTCAGGGGAACCGTTGACTGAACTGAGTGTACGTATGTCGCTTTCACTGTGCTAGCATATAACGGAGTTTTAAACGAGGCTAGTCTATTATTCTGTAGGGGTGTATCAGGAAAAGTCCATTAATTCCGGCGCTGGGGTCCTTGATAATTTCAAAACATTAAACCAAATTTTAGGTATATTATAGGATAGGCAATCATTACAGACTCTATTTCCTTTACATAAAATCTCCAACGACTCTCTGATTTTAGCTGTAAACTCGTTATTTGCAGGAACTATAATTTTTGCGTTTTGAAAATCAATATTTATAATCTGTCGTTGATTTAATCTCGATAAAGCAGTGGATGGACGATTAAACTTAAGGTTAATCGTAAGAAAATTTAATATTTTTGTGAGTTAGCATTTTGGTTTGTTTTATCAGCAAGAGTCAATGGGAAAATCTATGACACTACAACTGAGATTTGTCGCTGATATTTCCAAATTGTTGCACTGAACACATTTTGTAAAAAAAAAAAAAAGCGAGCTACGATCAAGTGATTGGAAGAATGGCATTTTTTCCTCCTTTCCAAGTAGCATAAGAGGTCTCTTTTCGGGAGTGTCCATTATGGAGGTCTTATTGTATACATATTTTTAAACTGCAAAAATTTTGTGGACATTTTTTTGGAAAAGCGGGTCAACACGAACCCGACCCGAAACAATGAAAGTCAACCCGTCACGCAACAAAAAAGTAGAAGTTAACCCCACAACGAAAAAATATAGCGCCAACCTGACCCGATGCAGGACTATAATATGGATAAATATAAATATCTGATCAAAACAAAAAAGAAATAATCTGAGCAATCTGAAAATATGGCTTCTGGTTCAGATTCTTTAACTTCCATAACTATTGCTGGAGTACACAGAAGTAGTACTGATGATACACGGATACACCTGGCGACATATCAAAGGTTGGTGAAAATTTAAATCGTAGAAAACTATTAGAATATCCAAATGTTTCTGATAAAAGAAGTTTCCCGCCAGATTGGTTTAATAAATTTAAATGGTTGGAATACTCAAAGAGCTGAGATGCTGTGTTTTGTTCCCTTTGCCGCCAGTTTTGTCACTCGGGAACCACAAAAGAAAATGCATTCATTTCAACGAGTTATCGAAAGTGGAAACAAGCATTACGTAAAGACAAGGATTTCCAAAAGCATGCATAAGAAAAGGGCATCTGACGTCACTGTTGGTTAAACTATTGTTGGTTTGGAGAAAAACCTGTTCGTTCTTTACGGCTCCTACAGTACACATGAGATGGAGAGATTTGATTGGTCTATGTTAAACTGGTCTATGATATGATTGGCCTACGTCGCCATGACGATTCCTGCAATGATAGCTTCGACAAAAATGGAGTGGTAGATTGGTTGATGGAACTGTCTGTTTGTAAACATGCCCTTTCCTTATAAGCAGAGTCATATTATATCGATAAGCATGTGGACAGAAAAAGAAGAACGTGAAAAAATTAATTTAAGTGTATCATCTTTTGGGTGTAATGATGCTCTTGAAAAAAACCGATATTATGTTACATACATATATATATTATAATATTTGTATATATTATAATATATATTATATATATCACACACACACATATATATGTAATAATAAAAAAAATTCGCCATTTTTCTCTTAATTAATTTATTCCAAATTCTTACAATTCTAAATTTTTCCCTCTCTTTTTAAACTATCTCTTAAATCTATTTTATATTTTATTCCATAACTTAATCAAAATATTCTTTTAATTATCATTCTAAAAATCTTAATCTGTAAAAAGCTACACGTATTTATAAAAACCTTAATTTATTTCTTCTTTTGAAACATTCACATTTTATTTCTTTAGAACGTCTCTTAATATCATTTTTATTTTTATTAAAATTATCATTCGATATCCCAGAATCCTTTCGGCTCCCGCGTCTTTACGCTTCACCTCAAAATTATACCACTTGACAGTATTAAGTTCCCTAGCTGTGCAAGCTTCCTATTGGCTCGTCCTTCCCCTGCATTGCGGAAATATTCATTCGCCTTTTACCTTTAAAACGGGCTACTCTGGCTTGGAGAACAGATTTTTGTACGTTTTTCTTCTGTCAACTAGACCCAGTCACTAGGGGGTCAAAATGCGTATGTCATCGGTAGAGAATTCTTCAAAAACATAGCTTTGTGCCGTCATCTAATGCATTAAATAGCTTCGAGTTTTTGGTGAGATTTAGTGGAGTTGTTAAATCGACGTAATTCTAATAAACAGTTGTCTCGTCAATACAGTTTGTTGTTCTTGAGTGGGAAACTGACTGGATTGATTTACTTAGAGACTGTTCTCTGGTTACGTGCGACTGCCTCTATGGAGTATAATTCGTGATCTTTCGTCATCATATAGCATGGAACAGCATTAGTAACTTGTGGCGGTGAAATAATAGTGCTATGATCTGGTGTAAAATTATAGAGATCGTGGCTGGCCTGTCAACGATTGCTGGATCTAGAATATTTCATAACAGTTCATTTTTGGTTCTAAATGAACTTGCATTAGGTGGTGCGTATGATATAGATGAGCATGAGGAAATTATTTTATTTCAAAATCTCTTTAAATACACAGTTAAAAAGAGCATGAAGCTTTCAGAATGTGTCAAAGCTGTGCCAGTTAATACAAAGTACACTACATATCACCTGAAATACAAAATGGTGTAATACAATCTTTGCTGAAATAGCGCGTCAGAAGATGTATCAAATGACATCAACAATGCTGATGTCCCCTGGTTTTCGATTTTGGAAGACGGAACACGTGATAAAAACAATAGAGAAAATGTTGCATTAGGAGCAAGATATGTGAAGGAGGGAAAAAGTAAAAGAATCAATTATCGCAATAAAAACCTGTTCTGACTAGGATGCAAAAACATTTGCTGATTTAACTTTAAAGCTCCTTCAGGATTGCAATTTAGATATTTCTAAAAATTTGAATAATATGAATAAATATGAACTTTTATTTGCACATTAACCAAAAGAAAATTGTTAATGAATCCTCTTAAAACGATAGCTTTTATTTTTCAATAAAAATAATTTCAAATTTTTCTTGATACTAAATCCTACAGTTATTTTTTTGCGAGTGTAAAAGCAAATTGTGTCTGTTTTTAATTAGTTTATCTTCAAATTTGTTATGCAAGTTAAAAAAAAAAAAAAAGGAAAGTCATTTAGAATTTGGGTTGCAGGAATGGTTGAATGTAATCAGTTGAATAACTAGCCGATCTGCCGTGACATCAAAATTGATCTATTAGGCATTATCCATAGGTGGCGTTCGGTTACTCTAGACTCCTATTATAGGAGTTCTAGGTTACTCCTCTCAAAAGGCCGATCCACGAATACGTCATTCAATCAAGTGTTGCCAGTCCTGGGACATTATCTGTAGATAGTGTTGCTTTTGTACGTGACCCGTTAACGTTGTTTACCCGTTGACGTTTTCTCTAATTGAAAGTGTTTAAATTTAGGCCTCTTAATAGCATTTCAGAAGGGAGGTTATTGAGGCGAGGAGGTCTGGAGTAATCAAGATAACAAATAAATAGAACAGAAGATTTTATTTTTCTCAGAATGCAGAGTACTTAAAAATTGTAAATATTTATAATAATGTTGATCAGGGCTGGGATTGCGGTGCCTCGCTTAAGATCAATCTTGAGCGTAAGTCTGACTTACGATATAAACAAACCGTAGGCTGGGATTGCGGTGCCTCGCTTAAGATCAATCTTGAGCGTAAGTCTGACTTACGATATAAACAAACCGTAATCGGTATTGCAGTGCCTCGCGTTCTTACGCTAACCAGAAAGCTATCTTACGACGAAGCGCAAGTGTATGCGCGCGCAACCATAACAAATCGAACTATGACCTCTGATTGGCTAACTGCAGGAGGACTTACGTTTAAGCAGGAGGACTTACGACGAGGCACCGCAATACGCCGCTGAAGTGTGACGTTTCAACATGGCGCTGGGCATAAACAGATCGAAGTGCCCATTGAAATAACATGGACGTAAAAAATAAAATCTTCTAGGAATAATAATTTTCATATTTAAGAACTTTCAGGCACTGTTCTGCAAAGTTTAAAGTAGGCTTTTCATTATGAATTCACCAAACTTCTGATTTTGTGCTTTAAATTTGAATAATTTATTAAAAAATCAACTCCGGTTAGACAAACATGGCGGTTTTTTGGTTTTTTACATCGTCTGTGAATCGGGGATGTTTACATTCATGTCTGTCAAGATGTATTTATCTCTCTTTACTTATAAGTAATTTAATGTTTTAATTATAAGTAAAGAGAAAATCATATTAAAATTAAAAAAATATTAGATTATTTTTAATAATTTACATGTTATAATACTTTATATATTTAATATATTAAAATTTAGAATTTTAATTTAATATATTATATTATTAATTTAATAAAGTATTAATTTAATATAATTCATCAGGATATTATTTATATTTACAATATTAAGATTTATTAAGATTAGTACTAATTATAATTATAAATATTTTATTATTATTAATATTAATTACAGTTTTTAATATTAAATAATTATTTTAAAATATTTAATATAATTATTAAATAATTATTTTAAAATATTAAATATAATTATTAAATAATTAATATTTTAGTTCATATTATTATAGTATTACAATTATTTTTAATTAATAATAATTAAATTATGTTACTATGATAAATTAAATTTATAATTTGTAATAATATTATTATTTATGTTATTAATTTATATTAAATTTAAATATATTAATATAATTATAAATATTGATAGTAATATAATATAAAATTATAATGTAATCTATAATAATAATAATTTAAACATATTAAATTAAATATATATTACATTAAATTAATATTATGAATAATTAATTATTTATCATTTTAAATGATTAATAAATAAAATTGATATATTAATAATATAAAATAATTAATAATAATTATTAATAATAATAATTATTATTAATATAAAATTAATTATTAATAATTATTATTTAATTATATATATATATATATATATATATATATATATATATATATATATATATATATATATATATATATTATAATTAAAATAATAATTTTAATTAATAATTATTTAATTTTATATATATAATAAATAATTATTAATTAAAATCATTAATAATAAATTTCATATTATTTATTAATATCAATTATATTTATTAAACATTTAAAATGATAAATAATTATTTATTATTAGTATTAATTATTCATAATATTAAGTTAATGTAATATATAAATAATTTAATATGTTTAAATTGATTTAATTTAATATAGTATATCATTTTAGTATTATAATTTAATATATTATATTTTATATTTATTTATATTATTATAGTACATCATATTTTACATATTTAATATATAATTTATATATTTAATTTAAATATTATTTATAATTTATGTATTATAATAATTTATAAATTATAAAATATCTTTAATAATTTTTTAAAATATAAAATTAGTAAAATTATTAATTTAAATTAAATAAAAGTTTTACTTATAAATAGAGAGAGACAGAGATATCTTGATAGACATGAATGTAAATATCACCAATTCAGCAGATGTAGCCATGTTGTTTGTCTAACCGGCGTTAAGCTAATGACTTTTTAATAAATTATTCAAATTTAAATCACAAAATCAGAAGTTTGGTGAATTCATAATGAAAAGCGTACCTTAAACTTTGCAGAACAGTGCCTGAAAGTTCTTATATATGAAAATTATTACTCCTAGAAGATTTTATTTTTTACGTCCATGTTATTTCAATGGGCACTTCAGTCTGTTTATGCCCAGCGCCATATTGATGACGTCACGACTTCAGCAGCGTATACGAAGTTAAGATAGATCGTAGGAATGCCCATCCTAAGATCGAGCGTAAGATTTAAGAAAGCGAGGCACCGCAATCCCAGCCTTGATCGGTATTGCAGTGCCTCGCGTTCTTACGCTAACCAGAAAGCTATCTTACGACGAAGCTCAAGTGTATGCGCGCGCAACCATAGCAAATCGAACTATGGCCTCTGATTGGCTAACTGCAGGAGGACTTACGATGAGGCACAGATTAAATATATTCCACCAGATAGGACACTTCCATAAGCTCAATGGTAACCGAATCGCAACTTCAGAGTCCCTAGTGACAACAGTCGCAAACGTTCCGGGCGTGTCGCCACAGGTAGGTATTACTTATCTTATTTGTATAGTATCTATCTTTTTTTTATGTAAATATGTCGCCGCAGTTTGTTATTGTTTAAAACATCAAACATATTTTATTTTATCATACAAATACTTACAAATATACATATTTACACGAGTTTCTTACAGATTTACACCTTTTTCTTAATAATTTAAACTGAGAAACTGTCGTGTCGATATTAAATAAACAAAACTGCCAACAGGTACATGTGACCGTGACAATCTGACAGTTTATAGATCGAGCGCGTGTGCGTTAGTTCTTGACTGTGCTCAGTAGTGGCGCTTGTATCGCGCCGGTTCGGGTTTTCGCTCCACTGTCAAATCTGTATGACTATATTTAATCTGTGCGATGAGGCACCGCAATAAGGAAAGGGCAACTGACGTCACTGTTGGTTAAATTACTGTTGGTTTGGGAGAAAAACCTGTTCGTTCTTTACGACTCCTACAGTACACATGAGATGGAACGATTTGATTGGTCTACGTTAAACTGGTCTGTGATATGATTGGCTTACGTCACCATGACAATTCCTGCAATGATAGCTGCGACAAAAATGCAGTGGTTGATGGAACTGTTTGTTTGTAAACATGCCCTTTCCTTATACGAAGTTAAGATATAACGTAGGAACGCCCATCCTAAGATCGAGCGTAAGATTTAAGAAAGCGAGGCACCGCAATCCCAGCCCAGAGGTGTTATTTAGGAAAGGCAAATAATCATCTTGGGTCCAATTTTGTGAAAAATAAAATTTTGTGTTAAATCCAATTATTCAAATGCGAACCAAGCATTTATTAATAGTAATTTCAAGTCTTCCTGTTACAGTTTTCCTATCAAATGAACATGTTTTATTTGCAAATAATAATACATTTCAAAACCGAAACAAACAAAAATGATTAATGAAGAATTTTTTTTATGGAATGAAATGTGAAGGGTGTTATTTTTTTAGAGGAATTTACTAAACGGCCCGTTTTATTAAAAATAATTTTGTGATCTCTAAATTTTGTGATCTTAACGCGCCTCTAAATAGGTTCTATTCTTTGCATCGATCGACCGCTGCTAAATTAATTAAACGTATTTGCTTTTAACACCATATTAATGATTGTATAAAATAAATAAATTAAAACAATGAAAGTATGCTTTTAAAAGTATGTATGAAAACTTAACTAACAAAAACTAATCGGAAATCTAGTTTTTCGAGGACAATCTTCTTGTGACATCATAGTAGGTAAAATGGCGGCGTGATCGTTTGTTTACGCTTTGCATTCACAAAGGTTTTTTTCGCTATTTCTCTGAATCATCGTATTTTATTGTCACACTTATGATCTCAGAAAGCAAATTAATGAAAAAAAACCGCATATTCTTTCATTATTTAATTATTAATTAATGAAAAATTTTATAAAAGCATGATTTGCAAAATTTAAATAAAATTTTTCTGAATACAAAAAATTAACATTAAAATCATGAAATAAAAGCCTATTTAAGTAAAAAAGGTTTAATTTACATAATTTATAAAAAAAACCCTCAATTTAAACACTTGAAATTTCACACATTTTTACAGAGATTGGCTATAACCGAATTTGTTTTAACGTTATATTTCTAATAAACTCGATAATTAAGACAAAATTAATCTGAAATTGAATGAATATTCCTTATATTGTTCGGATCTATTGCATACATTTCCATCGTTTCTATCGCAGGAGTGATCTTTCAATGTTTTCCCAAACAGCTGGTTTTTCATAGCCTCGAACCGAACGGAAGAATATTGTCATTTTTAGCTTCACGTTAAACCAATATGTATATCTACCAATATGTATATGGCTGGGATTGCGGTGCCTCGCTTTCTTAAATCTTACGCTCGATCTTAGGATGGGCGTTCCTACGATCTATCTTAACTGCGTATTGCATAATTTCCGTCTCCACCGCCGATCGACGATTGGGACTTTAACGCTTTCTGATTATTTGTAAAATCAAACTCTTTTTAAGTAATTTCCGGTATTTTGGAGGATTATGAAGATTTAAGAAGATATGATATAAGAAATTAATATATATTATTAGATTATATAGAGATTAGATTATTTAGAAATTAATTAGATTATATTACTATAATATTTATTATATTGCAGTTATAAATTAATTAGATTATATAGAAATTAATAGATATTATATAAGAAACCAAGTTCAACCAGAAATGACTTAAGCGTTCGGTTTAACAACTAATCAGAAAGCGTTAAAGTCCCAATCGTCGATCGGCGGTGGACAGGGAAATTATGCCTGCGTATTGCGGTGCCTCATCGTAAGTCCTCCTGCTTAAACGTAAGACTTCCTGCAATTAGCCAATCAGAGGCGATAGTTCGATTTGTTATGGTTGCGCGCGCATACACTTGTGCTTCGTCGTAAGATAGCTTTCTGGTTAGCGTAAGAACGCAAGGCACTGCAATACCGATTACGGTTTGTTAGTGGCTGGGATTGCGGTGCCTCGCTTTCTTAAATCTTACGTTCGAACTTAGGATGGGCGTTCCTACGATCGATCTTAACTTCTCATCGTAAGTCCTCCTGCTTAAACGTAAGTCCTCCTGCAGTCAGCCAATCAGAGGCCGTAGTTAGATTTGTTGTGGTTGCGCGCGCATACACTTACGCTTCGTCGTAAGACAGCTTTCGGGTTAGCGTAAGAACGCGAGGCACTGCTTTGTTTATACGCCGCTGAAGTGTGACGTTTCAACATGGCGCTGGGCATAAACAGATCGAAGTGCCCATTGAAATAACATGGACGTAAAAAATAAAATCTTCTAGGAATAATAATTTTCATATTTAAGAACTTTCAGGCACTGTTCTGCAAAGTTTAAAGTAGGCTTTTCATTATGAATTCACCAAACTTCTGATTTTGTGCTTTAAATTTGAATAATTTATTAAAAAATCAACTCCGGTTAGACAAACATGGCGGTTTTTTGGTTTTTTACATCGTCTGTGAATCGGGGATGTTTACATTCATGTCTGTCAAGATGTATTTATCTCTCTTTACTTATAAGTAATTTAATGTTTTAATTATAAGTAAAGAGAAAATCATATTAAAATTAAAAAAATATTAGATTATTTTTAATAATTTACATGTTATAATACTTTATATATTTAATATATTAAAATTTAGAATTTTAATTTAATATATTATATTATTAATTTAATAAAGTATTAATTTAATATAATTCATCAGGATATTATTTATATTTACAATATTAAGATTTATTAAGATTAGTACTAATTATAATTATAAATATTTTATTATTATTAATATTAATTACAGTTTTTAATATTAAATAATTATTTTAAAATATTTAATATAATTATTAAATAATTATTTTAAAATATTAAATATAATTATTAAATAATTAATATTTTAGTTCATATTATTATAGTATTACAATTATTTTTAATTAATAATAATTAAATTATGTTACTATGATAAATTAAATTTATAATTTGTAATAATATTATTATTTATGTTATTAATTTATATTAAATTTAAATATATTAATATAATTATAAATATTGATAGTAATATAATATAAAATTATAATGTAATCTATAATAATAATAATTTAAACATATTAAATTAAATATATATTACATTAAATTAATATTATGAATAATTAATTATTTATCATTTTAAATGATTAATAAATAAAATTGATATATTAATAATATAAAATAATTAATAATAATTATTAATAATAATAATTATTATTAATATAAAATTAATTATTAATAATTATTATTTAATTATATATATATATATATATATATATATATATATATATATATATATATATATATATATATATATATATTATAATTAAAATAATAATTTTAATTAATAATTATTTAATTTTATATATATAATAAATAATTATTAATTAAAATCATTAATAATAAATTTCATATTATTTATTAATATCAATTATATTTATTAAACATTTAAAATGATAAATAATTATTTATTATTAGTATTAATTATTCATAATATTAAGTTAATGTAATATATAAATAATTTAATATGTTTAAATTGATTTAATTTAATATAGTATATCATTTTAGTATTATAATTTAATATATTATATTTTATATTTATTTATATTATTATAGTACATCATATTTTACATATTTAATATATAATTTATATATTTAATTTAAATATTATTTATAATTTATGTATTATAATAATTTATAAATTATAAAATATCTTTAATAATTTTTTAAAATATAAAATTAGTAAAATTATTAATTTAAATTAAATAAAAGTTTTACTTATAAATAGAGAGAGACAGAGATATCTTGATAGACATGAATGTAAATATCACCAATTCAGCAGATGTAGCCATGTTGTTTGTCTAACCGGCGTTAAGCTAATGACTTTTTAATAAATTATTCAAATTTAAATCACAAAATCAGAAGTTTGGTGAATTCATAATGAAAAGCGTACCTTAAACTTTGCAGAACAGTGCCTGAAAGTTCTTATATATGAAAATTATTACTCCTAGAAGATTTTATTTTTTACGTCCATGTTATTTCAATGGGCACTTCAGTCTGTTTATGCCCAGCGCCATATTGATGACGTCACGACTTCAGCAGCGTATATCGTAAGTCAGAGTTACGCCAAGGCAACACTAGATACCGGGCTTGCTCATTCACTGTCAAAACGTCACAAATGGTGGCTGACCGCGACCAGCGATTGGTCCAAAGCAACGCGCCCATCGTTTTGTGCCAATCGCTGTATGTCTTTCCTCCTAGTCAGCCACCTTTTGTGACGTCATCATAATGAATGAGCAATCCCGGTATGTAGTGTAGCCCTGGTTACGCTCAAGATTGATCTTAAGCGAGGCACCGCAATCCCAGCCTTAGGCTGGGATTGCGGTGCCTCGCTTTCTTAAATCTTACGCTCGATCTTATACCCTGTTCACATCGGACATTTAAGATATCTTAGACCGCCATTTTTGAGGTGGTACCTCCCCGGAATTGAATACCTGTCTACACCGCCAAACGCATTTAAGATAACTCACTCAACATCACCGTGTCCAGTGCGCATGCGCATATGTTAAAAGCAAACTCAACAGCCAATCGGCCTCCAGAGCCAATCAGAGTGAGCGGTACTGACTGTATCTAGCAATGGAAAGTTCGAACTCGTGGGGACCCTAAAATGAGCGACATTCCACATAATGCGCATGCGTGTGGACAGAGGGTCACATGACATTTTCAGGCAACCTCTGGCATCTTGGCAGCATAGATTGGCTTGGCATAATTTATTTTTCTACAATACAAGTAACCCTTTGAACGCATTAAGTTGGCGATATCCCATTCTCATTCATTTCCCTGATTTCCTTAGTAGGTAGCGTTGTTTTTTAGCGTTCCTTGTTGTGTCGTTCCTCTGTTTTTGCTTTGAAAATGTAGCAATTCTAAAAAAGTAAGTTTTAAAATATTTATTATTTATGATAGTAGTTTATAATTCTACTTATAAGGTTTTCTGTTGGAAAAATGCATTTCCTAAACTTATACATCGGTTGAAATGATAGGTGCATAAGGGAAAAAAAATGGCTAATCGCGGTTCATTATTGTATACTTTTAATGAGTGACTAGTTTTGTTTGACCTTTATTGCATTTCTTACTAAGATTGCTGGTTCTCAGTTTAATACATACGTAAATATTTGACCCTGTAGAAATTCATGTATCTGTCAAATATGAAAATTCAGCATTTTATAAATGCTATATTTTTTTACAAAAAAAAAAAAAAAAAAATCAAACGTGATTATTTAGTAGTGTGCACCTTTTTAAAGTAATTTTTTACATATTTTATAAATGCTGCATTTTTTGTGTACCTTTTTAAAGCAATTTTTAAATTAAAAAAATAATTTGGATGATTAATATTATAGTATCTGAGCGTCACTTTAAAAATAAGCATGGATTATAGTTCTAATAAACTATTTTATGAAATATTGTGTTCTTTCAAACTTTTATATTGTTTTCTTTTTCCTTTTTAGTGACAATTCCTGCCTACCACCATTGCAAGCATCAGCACCAGCAACTCGCAGCATATTAATTGAATGAGTATTGTCTTTGCTATATGGTCTGATAGTATTTCATGTCGTATCATTGATAATACTTGCTCAATTATACACCTAATTCTATTCTCAATACATCCTAATTCAATGTAGCCTGTGAAAATGGAGGGTTTGGAATAAATAGTGAAGAATGGAATCAACATTCTACTTCAGCATAAAAGGTATAATTTTGTTTAATGTTATTGTTGATTAAATAATCTGTTATTTAAAGTTTCTCTTTTAAAATTAAAAAAATCTGTGAAATTTACGTGAAAAAACCCAGCATTTCATAGAATACTTTGAGTTGCTATTTTGTTTTGTCTTGTTTCTAAACAATATTTACAATTAATTAAAAATACCTAAGGAGTGTTGTTCACTTTTCAAAGAATTTAAGCCAAAAATACATAATTCTTCATTTTCAGAGATTTCTTTGTTGTAATATAACATGTTAGAATGATGCTTATCATTTTGTTAAATGTTTTGGTGTAAAACCATTAATTAATATATGAATAAAATGCCTTGCCTTTAGCTGATTATATCGTGTTGTTCTGCTAATGACCTTTAAAAACAAAGATAAATATAGATATAATAGAGTAGATGTACCAGTAATGGGCAACCCTTCAAAGTTTTTGGTTTATTAAAAAAAAATAACCAATAAAAATTTAGCTTTTTATTTATTTTTTTCGCAACTTCCCCTTGCATGTTTTATAATCTATGTAACTGTTGACACTATTAACCAAACCAATCAGCTGGCAGAAAATGTTTCACAGTTCCACTGTTTTGCAGTGAAAATCTTAATGGACATGCTAAGAGCTGGCTGCAATTATTTATATCTTTTTTATTTTCTTGCAAAAATTATATGCTTTTACTTTGATAGTGATAGAAAACTTCGAATTTTATATACTAACAGTCATTTGCAATATTTTATTTATTTGTAAAGTTTTAGGACCTGTGTCTATTGCTGAAATGCTTGATTAGTTGATTTCTAGTAATGGACATCCCCATGTGGATATTTCTAAAAGTGCAATTTCTGTAATAGTGCTTAAAATCTTTAAATTTAATTGAACAGCTACTCTAATTTGGATTTTTAAATTATACTTACCAGAATGTATTATATATATATATATATAGCTGCTTTTAATTAATTTCATGTAATTAATAAAATTTTTAATGTTGCAATGAAATTAAGGTTTTTTTTATTAAAAAAAAAACATAACTTGCATATTTAATAATCTGGCAATCAATCAAACCAGTCAGGAAACAATGTTTTGAGAGCATAGGAACAGGAGAAGCTCATGGTGATCAAGCCCTCTCCATTTGAATAAAGACAATTTTTTAAGTCGCACAAGTTTTAAAATTTTATCACTTTCTATCTTAAATGTTTCATTATTCAAATCTGCACATTAAAAAAGTGTAATATTAATTAAATTTATATTAGTAGTAATGAAATTAGTAAATCGGCAGATCAGGTGCCTCAAATGTCAATTGTACAGCTTTATTTTGAAACCATTTTATTTAGTATTTAAAACATTCAATGCAGGGTTGTTAAATGCCCGGTTTTTTTTTCAGAAAAAAACCCAACCCTTTGGGTTTTATCTGGGTTTTTTGGGTTTTATCAGGGTTTTTTTATGTGAAAAGAGGTGGTTCAGAATGTTTTTAAAAAAATGTACTTACTACTAAATACAATTTAAAGTAACTAATTGATCACAAAAATATATAAATCAATGACAATAATCAAAATTATGCTTTGTTTTTAGATAAATTGATTATTAGCAATAGTTTTAACAATGAAATTATCATTAAAGTACTATACTAATACCAGTGCTGAATCAGAACTTTTAAACTAATATTTTGTTAAGGATAAAGTATCTTTATTCATTTTAATTGAAGTGATTGCCTATATGCAATAAATATTTTCTCTAGAAAAAATTCATTCTGAAACATATTGATTAATGATGGATTGCAAGATTTTTTTTTTTTCTTTTTGAGTTGTTTGCATTCCAAAATGTGTTGCTATATTCTTTCTTAGGCACAGTAAGTAACATTTCCTCAGCCCAAGGTAAATAGGAAATTTTGGTTTTCCTTTAGTTTATGTTGTTATTGAATTAAGTTGGGTGGTAGTTTATACTTAATTAATCAAAATTTTTTGCAATTGAAACTGGATATAACAAAATTTGCAGAACTGGAAAAAAAATATTTGCTGTAAAGTAAGTATTTTTTATTATAATTAATTAATAGAATAAATCAAATAATTCTACATGTCTACATCATTAAATTAGGATTCTCACATTTTTGTGGTATTTTGTTAAGAGTTTCAATTGTAGGATTATATATCAAAGTATCTATTTTAATGGGAAAAAAATTAGTGTTTGTGATAGTTACACATACTTATAGAAAATTAAGTTACAATTATTTGTTTTAAAAATTGTCATTGGGAGAATTAAGACATTTTTTTCCCTTGGTGTGGGGTGGGGGGTGATAAACTTTACGACTGATGTACTGACATTTAAAAATATATTACCAATGTAATTTAAAGTTGAAATTTTCAAAAAACCCACCTGGGTTTTTTGGGTTGGGTTAAATCATAACAACCCTTATTCAACGTGCAATATCATTTATTTCATATTTGTAATACTAATAACTAATTACTACGAGTAATATATCAAGTAGTTTAAAAAGTTAAGACTGTAACAAATAATGTGAATTATAATTTCAATGCATTAGTACTCTAAAACTTTTTTTTTTTACTAACACTTCTAAACATTATATTGTCTCAATAAATGTGATACTTTGAAATTTAATATTTTACCTAAAATAATTAAAATATTGATAGTGACAATAATTTAAGCCATGAATTATTCTCATTCTCATATATTTTATTAGTTATACTATGAATATCCTAATTGTTAAATTTATTTGAAAATGACTTTTTGTTACATTAGTATGCTTTCTTGAAATTCTGGTTCTAAATACAATCATAAAAACAATTACCTATTACTTTTTGTAGGGTGTCAATTACTGGAATTTTGGGTGTTTTGATTTATTTCTGTTACAATTAATTTTGATTCATATTGGAAAATGTAACTATGAGAATGGTTAAATATTGTTGATGTTGATAGATTAATATAATATAAAAAAAGAAAAACAGGAATATAATAATTATAACTATTAATTAAAGTATAATTTTTAAAGAAATTCTTTAAGGGTGCCCATTACTGGCACATCTATCGTATATACCCAAAAAAATTAACAAAATGAGATGTACAATTTTAATTAGATATTCTTAATGAGCATAAAGGAAAATTTATGCATATTTCAATAATTCTAGGGATTTTTTTTTTCAGTGCATAAAAAAAAAACTTGCAAAATAAAACACTTTTTCACATGTGATGACCTTCACTTGTATTTTTATATTGTTCTGTTGTTTTCAAGCTTTTTCTTTTTTATGATTTTTTTTATTATTTAAGGCAGGAATAACCATTATATGACATATTGAAAATATTGAGGAAAAAAACTTAATTTAGATTAATTTAAAAAATGATTGCTAAAAACTACCGGTTTTCATGTTTTTATATGCAATAGTTTTTTATTATGTACCACCGAGATAGTCAAAAGATCACAATAAATTAGACTATGACAGCAAGAGTTATATATTTTTTTATCAGAGATTTAATCAAAGTTAGCTCTTGGAATAGGTGATAAAATAAGCACTAATAGGATTTTGATCAAGCCCAGTAGTAGAAACAGTGCAGCATGGCAGTGGATGCTGTAGATTATTTTGTAGCTAGCAGAATAATCTTAACTTAAAAAGAATTCTGGGCTTAAAAAAAAAAGACAAAGTAAATTTTATGTTCTTGCCTTTCCTTTGAAAGTACAAGATTCTTATTTCACGGGTTACTTTGATTTCTTATGATAGTAAGCTTGGTTCAGCATAGTTGATAGATACATTTTGGTTTGCTGCAGATTGTCACAGAAAATTTGAAACTGGAAATGTCCAAAAAAAAAAAAAAAAAAAAGGCTGAACCAGGGTTTGGTGATATTTGTTTTCAAAATATCATGATTTTTTTATATTATTAGGTATCTGTCCGGATTTTTCTCACAGGGTCTTGTTTTTGTGAAATTGTGAACAGTTTTTTTATATTTATGAAAATTAGCCATAATTTTGTGAATTTGAAAATATAGCTATATTCAGGTTCCGGTGTATATCCTTAATGTATAAAAAAGGCTAAGTAATTTGATGACTTTAATTGTTTTGAGACATGTCAGATTTAACTTTAATGATTAAATTTGTGAAAAGTTCAGTTTGAAGGTGTAAAAGTTTTCTGAAAGGTCTGTTTTTAAGGTGAAGAATTTTGTGAAGGGTCCTGTTTTAAGATGAGAATTTTTGTTGAAGGGTCGTTATAAGGACTCAAAAATTTTCTAAACAGATCCCTGATTGATATTTTCATACATTAGATATTTATTTACAAAATATTGTGCATGATTTTTTTAGTCAAAACAAGTGTAAATGAATTTTTAAAGCTGTTATTGACTGTGTCATTCTACAGATAAAGAACTTTTGCTCTGGCAGTGACTTTTTTAGTGGAAAAAAATGTATACTACAGTAGAAGATCTTTATATTATAACCAAACTTAAACACATGAGGTTGTGCATTATATAGAATTTTGCGTTATACAGATCACATTTCACACATCACTAAGCATACCTTGTGAACATGACCAAATATGTCTGTAACATATCAAAATATAGTACAGTATCTTTATATTGCAGTCCTTGGGCCCAAGAGTTGTGCATATTATAATTTTAGATAATATAGATCATTTCATACATTGTTAAATTTACTTTATAAACATGTTCTAAATATGCCTGGACCAAATCATTCATTATAATACTAAAATTTTAATTGTAATAATATCAACTTTTTCATTAAAAAGTTCTGAATTAAGATAACAATGAATAAATGTATCAAATTTAATCCTCTGGAAATTAGCAATTTTTGTACAATGTGGAATGAATGTGCTTCCTAACTGCAAAATTCATTGTTTATATCTGAGAAGCTGTGCGTTATAAAGATCTTCTACTGTATATACTATTCTCCAAGGTTTATGTTTGAGGTTAAATTTTTAAATGTAGAAATTTATAGCTTCATTAGGAATAATATTTTCTGGTTCAGTTTAATTTAAACTAAACAACAGGTTAAGGCAGGGCTGCCATTTGCGACTAAAATGCGACTAAAAGCGACTATTTTCAGCATCAGGCGACTATGGCGACTATTATAGGCCAAAAACCATTAAAAAGCGACTATTTCAACTAAAACGCAAAAAACGGCGACTTTTTTCAGGTTCCAGCGACTATTTTTAGTGAAGAATCGATCTTTTTTTTCTCCCTCAAAGCGCCTGTAAAGTCATCTTCCCAAACGCACTCGGTCACCTGCCTCGCTGTTTCCTCCTTCCGTACGTACGCAAGCGGTTGCTTCTATTTGCAAATTAGGGGAGGCAGGTACTGTGCTGATGGGAAATGCGTGGTAAAATACGGTAGTACGGAAATAACGTTGAAAATACGGAAATTGCGTCTTTTACAGCGATGCCGCGGACGCGCTATAGCGCGTAAATTACGCGAAAAATTGGAATTGGGACGCAAAAAAATAGTTCTTACGCGTCCCATGCGACGTGCAATTTTTACACGCGTAAATTTTTCGAAGAATCGCGAAATCATTTTGTCGAATAATCCGAAAAAACGGCAAATTTCGCCGTAGGATCGCGAAAAAAACGGTAAACTTCGTCGAAGGATTGCAAAAAACGGCAAACTTCGTCAAAGGATCGTTAAAAAATGGCGAATTCTGTCGAAGGATCACGAAAAACGGCAAACTTCGTCAAAGAATCGTAAAAAAACGGGGAATTTCGTTGAATGATCGTGAAAAAAACGCGAAATTAATTCATTAAAAGATCGCGGAAAATGGCTAATTTCGTTGACAGATTGCGAAAAAAACGCAAATTTAGTCAAAGGACCGTGAAAACACGTAAATTTCGTCAAAAGGCCGTAAAAAAACTGCATTTTCGGCGGAAATTCGGCGAATTTTTTCGCGTTTTTCGGCGAAATCACGGGAAAATGCGAATTTCGCCGAAGGGCCACGGAGAAAACGCCAACTTCGTCAAAGGATCGTGGAAAAAACTGCTAATTTCGTCGAAGGATAACGGAAAAACGTCCAATTTCGTCAAAGAAACGGCAAATTTCGTCATCGGATTGCGAAAAAACGGCTAATTTTGTCGAAGGATCGCGAAAAAACGGCAAATTTCGTCGAAAGATCGCCAAAAAACGGCAAATTTTGTCGAAGGATCTCGAAAAAACGGTAAATTTCGTCGAAGGATCTCGAAAAAAACGGCAAATTTTGTTGAAAGATCGCCAAAAAACGGCAAATTTCGTCGAAGGATATCGAAAAAACGGTAAATTTCGTCGAAGGATATCGAAAAAACGGTAAATTTCGTCGATGGATTTCGGAAAAACGGCAAATTTCGTCCAAGGATCTTGAAAAAACGGCAAATTTGGTCAAAAGATCTTAAAAAATCGGCGAATTTTTTTTCAGAATATTTTTTTTTTCATATATTCAGAAAAAACTTCAAAACCCCGTGGAATCAATTTTCCTTCACAGATTCCTAGTTTATCTTTCAAAGCTGAGGACTCTTATTTTATTCTTTATTTTGTTTACCAAGTTCATTTTCACAAAAATTTTGCAAAATTAGTTTATTTATCATTATTGATCTTCGAAATGATGCCGAACTATTAAAAAAGTATATCTTCAAAACACTCGTATGACTCCTGAATTGCTTAAATTTTACTCCTGATGTAGTTTTTACAATGTTGGCGTCTATATTTATTAAGGAGAGTTCAGAACTGTTTACACAATTCGTAGCATTTTTTCATTCATATCATATTCATTTTTATAGAAATGTGTATTTTTTTTATAATAAAAGTATAAAAAGTGACTTGGGCAGAAACATAAACACTGAAATAAGATGTGGACATTCATAAAGACCCTTCAGTTATTATAGAAACTTTTTAATATTGTCCTTTTTTTTAGGTAAAGTATGCGACTATTTTGGCTACTATTTTTGTACAAATGCTACTATTTTGGCTACTATTTCTTTCTTTGTAGGCTACTAAAGCTACTATTTTCAGTGTCATTAGGCAGTGGCAGCCCTGTTAAGGAATGAAAAAGCAAAAACAGACAAACTTACATTTACAGTATGGAACCATTTATCCGGAATCCAGTTAACCGGAAAACCAGTTATCCGGAATGATATTTCCAACTGACTGATTTCAGAAACTTTCCAGAAAAAAGTTCCATGCAGTGCTAGTTTGACATGTACATTGCTTGATAGATTACCACATGCATTGTACAACTTGATCAATATCTTGGATTTGAAATGAAAGCTTATTTAGTTAGATATTGAGTTTTATGCAGTACTATTGTTTCCAAGATATTGAAAGAAATTGCCTTCTTTCAAACTCTGATTAATCTTTGATCTTGATAGGATCTGATCCTTAATCAGAGTAATCTAATAATTTGAAATCAGTAACAATGTTACAGCCACATATATTCTACAAATCTCATTAAGTGGAAGCTGTTTTAATGTCCAACCAGTTATCCAGAAAAACCAGTTATCCGGAATACATCTGGCCCTGACCATTCCGGATAAATGGTTCTATTATATTCAAATTTTCAACAAAAACAAATTATTTCGTATTTAAAATTTTGTTGTATAAAACATAAAATTTTCTCAAAACTTGATGCTAAATCCTATAGGTGTTTTTTTTTTTTTTTTTTTTTGGGGGGGGGGGGGGGGTGTAAAATGCAAATTGTGTCTGTTTTCAATTAATTGATCTTCAATTTTGTTACATAAATGAAAAAAAAAATACATTTCGAATATTGTTTTATTAAGTTTTCATGCTAAGTGCAATATGTTTCAGTTTCTAATTTATATTGAGTCTGGAAATGTTTATAATAATCAATAAATTGACTATTTTGAAAATATCAGATAGTTATAAGAAGTATCAGATATTTTTGTTAGTTCAAAGATGTAATATTTAACCCTGATCTGAACAGGATTTCATAAATCTTGTATTTTATTATGTACAGGCATGTAGATTCATTTATTGATGGATGGAAGAGCTAACTTTGATTTAATCTTTTTATTTAAAAAAGAGTAACTTTTCATAGTTAAATTAATTGTGACCTTTTTACTTTCTTTTACTTGTTTTCTAATAAAGAATACTATTGCATATAAAAATACGAAAATTGGTAGTTTTATAGACAAATGTATGATAAACATGCTTAGGCAGATTTTAAATCGAAAAGTTATTTTAAGAACTTTTTGATGTTAAAGTCAGACATAGTGGTTTTTTTTTTAATTTCAATATTTTATTCGAATTTTCAATATTAATAGATATTTATTTCATATTTTGAAAAAGTAGTTTTTTCACCTATTGTTGCCAGAATTTAAAAAGTGCAAATAATTTGAAATATCTTTCAGTTGAAAAATATAATTACATGTGAATATTAAAACAGAAAGCAAACTTTAAAATAATCAAGCTATTTACATGCACAAAGCATTAAATGGTGAAAATTATTTAAAATGTCATATTTAAAACTATTTTCATATAGTGTTTCTAAATACAGTATTTTTAATTGAAATATATATTTACATGTGAGTTTTGAAAAAGAAAAGAAACCATAAAATTATTAAATTGTTACATGCAAAATTCATTTAATTGTGAAAATTGCATCATTTTAAAACCTTTCTTATGGAAATTATTCATGTGACGTCACAGGGGAATCACGTGGAGTGCAAAAAGGCGTCTAGTTCCTTTGTTTACATATTTCATCACTTGATGGAGTATAAATACATATAATATTGTATGTGCATACAATACTTTAGATATTTTTTAAGTAGGAGAAAGAAATTAACTTGGAAATAGTAACATACAAAATGTAAGAAAAGAATACAGCTTAATGCTTTGGTTATTTCACAAGTAAAGAAATAAATGAAGGGTTAAAATCACATGAATTTCGAAGCACTTCAAGGCATTGTAGTTACTCTTCACTCCATAAAACATATGCAAAAACAAGCAATAAGAATGTAGTTCACTATCTGAAGATGACAGTAAGTAAAATATAAAAAGTAACAAATATTTTTGATACAACTCTGATATAGGAAAAACTATAGGTGATATTACATTTAGATTTTTTTTTTTTTTTCACATGGTGTTTCCATTAGTGGTTTTTTAAATAACATTGTATATGTTCCCTACTGTCAGAAAGGAATGATCTCTATATTTAAATAATAAATTGCTTATGTTAATGATTTATAAAAAAATTCCAGAAAAATGATGTTTTATGTCATAATCAAATATAATAAAAATGCTCATAAAAATGGAATAAAAATGCTGTTAAAAAATAACTTTTAATTTTTATGAAATAATTTGACTATAAAGGACCCTTCACAAAATTCTTCATCTCAAAACAGGACCCTACACCATTTTTTTTATTTCAGAACAGTACCCTTCAGAAAAATTCTCACCTTTTAAACAGGACTTTTCACTTTTAAACTGAACTCTTCATAAAATTCTTTGCATTAAAAGTAGATCTTGCATAAAACTTTTCTATTTCCAAATTGAACCATTTAAAAGTAAAATTTGAGATGTCATGTTTCCATATATAAAGAAAATATATGTATTTTACATACGCATGTCTTTAAAATGTATAAACAAGAACCGGGATATAATGATCATTTCAAATTCACAAAATTATGACTAGACTTTTCAGGAAAAAAAAAGATTGTCTGAAAAATTTGGACAGATCTCAGTGTTATCTAACTATATATAATTTAAATTGACTTCACAAGGTCAGTGTCCTGGTCCTTAAGTCAGTAACTTTCGTAATACAGCATTTGAATGACTGATTGCTCTATTTTCCATGACAACAAAAGGATGAATTGGAGAGGATAGATCATAGATGTCCTTGAGATGCCAATTGAAATTGTATGGAGTATAGATGAGTCAAGGGTACCCGCAAGGCAGGGCAATTGCTCCTCCCTGGACTCCAGTCAGATTTCAATTCATTCAGTATTTCAAACTTTATTGTGATGACAAGATTTGTATTAGATAAAAGAAAGTAATCACAATAGGTTAACCCTTAAGATTAATATACTTCCTAACAATTATTTCATATTTTAAATTAAAATTAAGGGAATTGATTGAAAACTTCTTTTTATGTTTATTTTGGGAAAACAGGTGGGGGGGGGGGGGGCAGAGAATAATGTTCAAGGACATAAGAAAAAGATGGGCTCATTGAGCTGAAGCCCTCATAGTTGTTCATCTATTAATAAAATCTATGTGTACTTTTATAGTGTAAATAAATATTTTTTACTCCATAAACATTGTTTCCTTTATTTTTTTGTTGGAAGTTGGAAACCTATTTGCAAATAGAAGGTAGGTGCTATTAATTTATATAATGTAATTAAAAAAGAAGACAAATGAAACATTTATATAATGAAACAGATGAAGTACATTTGATTAAGGATCTAGAATTTCTTTCTCTTTTCAAATATTTGATATTAAAATATCAGTTACTACAGCAATTTAAATTAATATAAATATTAAAAAATATTTAAAATATGAAAAAAAATGTGAATTTCTAGAAATTTATAACTTGACATTTTTCTAAACAAAGTTTATTTTTAAAACTAATTTAAGAAAAGAAAATCCATATACATATTCTTAATACAGCCTTTGTTTACATTACCAGTACATATTTTAAGATTATGTCAGTTGTCACCCATAACTGGTGCCGCACTTTAGGGTAAAATTGACTTCTAATTTCTATATGGAGAAACAGTGAAAGTGTTAAGCATTTAGTATTATGGAGATAGTGCTTAAAAAGGAGTTCAGGGTTTCCCTGATCTGATGAAAAAAAAAAACCAAATTCTTTGAATTCTTCATTTTAAATAAAAGCAGTAGAAGTTCATTTTTGGATTTTTAATGTGTTATTTGTTATTCTTCTGATTATGATGATATGATAAAAATTGCCTTGCACACGGGGTTCTGATGAAAAACTCTTAGATAATTTATTTCATGTTTATATTCAACATTATAAATAAAATTGCAACCTTTGCATTGGCTGCAGGCACTCTGTTCCAAAATCTTGCCCCTCCCTGGATTTTGTTTTGAGGGTGTTTATGGGCAGGGTGGTTTCAAATAAACATAATACAATAGGGAAAACGAACCTAATGTTTGGTATCCCTATGCTACAGGGGTCCACAACAGACACAGGCTGTACTCATCTAGAGAGTCAAACTTCCAAAAGACTTTTACGTTAACTCCTAATCACTCTTTGGTTAAAAGATCAACTTCTAAGCTCCTGGCATATTCTGAGGTATGGTTTTACCTCCTTGAAATAATATTATTTACTAACAGTCTAACTCGAAAGATGCACCCATGGATGCAAGACCTTCAGTCACAGGACTGATTTCAGTCTTGGAGATTTTTTTGTGTGACTGATTGTACATTTTACTTTATTTACTTGAATTATAGAAATTTTACTCTCAGGAATTTTTAATCGCTTTCTTTTATTGCAAGAGATCAATTTTTAGCCATAATGCAAAACATAGAAATCCTCTAAACCATTTTCATTTGGTTATTCCTAAAAGTTTTCAGTCTTGGCATAGATGGATTTCTTGCACCCATGGATGCACCATAATGACAAATGATGTCACACAAAGTAGGTTATAACAAATATTCTGTGGTATAACTCAAATCTCTTAAATTAAATGGAAAAATGGAGTAAAGATCTTTCGTATTCCCACTAGAACCACCAACATAACGGCGTACCAAAAGAAAGCAGAACAAAGAAGTGACACGACCCCATGATGGCTGTAGAGGTATGCAGTGGTTGGACAATAGGTCTGCACGAGCTTAGCCTGCAGACTCGGGTTGGGCCAGGCTTCTTATTTCTTCTTCTCTCTCCCAAACCCCTCTGAGCCTATTTTGGGTTGGCGTTTTATTTATTTTTATAAAAATGAAACTGTGAGGTCTAATTTAATGCCTCCCCGCCTCTCCCCAGCGTACAAATATTGAAATTTCAAAAACGCTAGAAATTAGCTCTAATTTTCTCTGGTTTCGGTATCACGCTGCTTTAACCCTTTCAGTGGCAAAGTACTCCTGTTGCTAAAATGTTGAAATCATTCATTTTCACCATAATTTAGAAACAAATTTATTAGGAAATAAGTAAAAACCTTTCTTCACTCTCATTAAAAAAACAAAATTTTATTTCAAAAGCCTTGTGTCAGTGTGACATTTAGGAATTAAAATTAAGTGGGATATATATGTCCCACTGCCCTTCAAGGGGTTAATTGAAATGCAAGGGGAAGAAGTGTAGCCTGCAGAGATGCGGCTGTTGCTATTTGTGGGTAATGTCCTGTGAAACAAGGGTGCCTCTATATGAGTGTGCAACATATCCTATATATATAAAATCCTAATGAAACGATTTTATGAAATGACTAGCAAGTGATTTGAATATACGAAACGAATTTATGAATGAAACTTCATGGTTTGTAAAACAATTTTGTTACATAGAGAGATAGACAGAGAGAGTGAGGAGAGATAGACATATACAAGGAGATAGATACAGAGACAGAACTAGAAAGTGATAGAGAGACAGACAGAGTTAGATGGGGATAGAGAGGTGCACGGATGTAAAAAAAAAATAGAAGAAGATAAGAGAGCTAAATATGGACAGAGAACTAGAGGGAGTTAGATAGATAGCTCCAAACAGTGACGTAGTCAGGGTGGGGGTCCAGAATCCAGATGCTCTGAATACCACTAATTTTGTAAAGTTTTCTTTGACTTTTCTAATCAGAATACTTTCTGCGATAATCAATGCAAAGAAAACTTTGCATTATTACTTGTATCCAGAGCATTTGGACACCATCCCTGGCTACAGATAGAAAGAAACAGGAAGATACATTGATAGAAGGAGATAGAGTGAGATATAAAGAGATAGAGGGCAATAGCGATAGAAGGAGATATAGTGATAGATAGATATAGAGAGAGGACTAGAGGAAAACAGAGATATAGACGGTGATAGGTAGATAAAGTGATATAGGTAGAGGGCAATATAGTGATAAATAGATATAGAGAGAGAACTAGAGGAATATAGGCGGTGATATGTAGATAAAGGGATATTGGTAGAGGGGAATATAGTGATAGATGGAGAGAGAACAAGGGGGCGTTCGAGAGATAGAAGGAGATTAGTGATAGAGAGATATGGAGATTCAAAGCTAGATACGGAGAAAGAACTAGAGGGAGATATAAATGGATGTAGAAGGAGATATAGCGGTAGACTGTGACAGGGATATAGAGATATATACAGATAGAGAAATATATGGAGAGAGAGAACTAGAGGAAAATAGAGATATAGACGGTGATAGATGGAGAGAGAACTAGGGAGTTACAGAGATAAAGTGATAGAGAAATAGAGAGTGTGAGATATAAAGAAAAAGAGAGATAGAGTAATAGGTGGAGAGTGAACTAGAGGGAAATATATAGTGAGAGGAGCTGGATATAGAGATAGACAGTGATAGAGATATAGAAAGATAGAGTGATAGAGATAGATAGGCGGAGATAAGGAAATGGAAATAGAAAGATAGAGAAATATGAATATAGATGGAAAGATGATACTTAGAAAGAGAGTCAGACAAAAAATTCCGGAGATTGGCGCAGGGGGCAGAGTCTCCTAGTCCTAATGCGATATAAAATTTAATCGATTGAGATGACTTTGGGAAAAACGAATCCCAAGCATCTTAGAGAGCCTGCCATTATCGCCAAACTAATTGTTGTTAATTAGTCTGACTCATCTAATCTAACTCGTCCAGACGAGAGTTGACGAGTTCTGGGATATAAGTTTGCAATAGTTTAAACAAAAACTTCTGTCTTAACACGTGTCTTGTGCGTATGTCCCCAGTCTCATATAGATGCACCCTAGTGAGATAATTCAATAAACATTAGCTCGGTGAAAACGGCAGGCTCGTCCATAGACATTTTATGTTTAGGCTGAGCATGGCAACACTTTAGTCTATATCAGCTGTAATAAAACATCAGTTGTGCGTTACAATTAACTCTCGTATTTACCCTCGACCTTAAATACTGGATAAGCGCGAAAGCTCAAATGGTATTCACGATTAATCTGATTGGACTTCAGCTGCGATCATGTCAAATCAGTTTAATGGTGAATATCATTTGAATGTTCGACCGAGGTTTTCGCGCTAACCGGCAGTTGAGGTAGATGGTGAATATGAGCGTAACTGGATTAGATCAACAATCTAATTTCACTAATGAAAAACAAAACTGATAAAACATCTCCACTAGGGTTCCTCACAGAGTGGTGACATTCGAGAATTAAAATTTGATTGGTGTAGACAATTTTGGACAAAAACATAGTCGTCAGGTAACGTTTGTTGATATCTCACTCATTTAATCGAACTCCTTCAGAGATTATCTCTACGTAGCGTTGCAAAACATGAAAAAAACGGGTTTAATTCCGGGAATAAATCGTGTGTTTTGGGATATAAATAAAAAAATTCCCGGGAGTTTTCAGAAAGTTTCAGTTATAGAATAATCGGTACTTTTCGGTTAGCCGGGCGCCAGTGAAATTTATATATCTATGTATACATATATCTATACATACACACATTTATATATGCATGTATGTATATATACATATATATATACATACATATATGTGTGTATGTATACATATATATGTATATATAGATATATACATTTCACTGGCGCCCGGCTAACCGAAAAGTACCGAATAATCTAATTTACAGCTGTTATGCAACTGTAATAGATCTGTATTCACAATTTTTTGCATATTAATGATTGACTAATAAAAATATTTGCGATAACTAATGTAAACAAAACATAAATACAGAAATATTGCACAGTTCACGTGAAAACTAACAAAATGTACGCTTCAGCAGCAAAAATGTTAAGAAAAATTAAAATATTCAATTATTTATAAGTAAAAAATGAGAGAGAGGCAGATCTCGCCTGACATGAATATAAGCTCCTGTTTGACATTTGACGGCGATTGCTTTGAGACCTATAAGCTACAGGGCTGTTTGTCTCATCATTCCTGTTATCAAAATCAAGCCAATGTAAACAAAAATAAAATAAACCAAATTAAAATAACTCAATGCGAAAATACAATGCAACTCGCAAACAAATCAATATAGAGGAATATTTGAAGGAGTGTTGCTTTGAGACCTATAGCTACCAAATATGCGGGTTATTTTCAACTTTATCTCCAAGTTATGGATTGTTGGCTGCCATAATTTGGACAAAATATTCAGTCTGAGAATGTAGTCAGAACGCGACTCTCTTATAGAGGCATCCGATCTTCATCAATCGCACATTTCGACTAACTGTAGTTAGGGTGCCTCTATAACATAATGGTGGCATAAGGAAAATAAAACTTGATTAGCCAAAACGATTGTGGACAAAAACGAATCGTCAATATCTTAATGCGTTTGCCATTATCGCCAAACTAATGTTTGTTGGCATGTCGAACTCGTTCCGGTGAGTTTCGCCACGCTCTGGAATATTGTTTACCACACTTTGGACAAAACATTTGAAACAGCCATTTTGCTGTTAGAGATTGTGAACCAGTCTAGTCAGTCGTAAAAGAGAGCACAAGATGTAAAATTCAAAGTCAAATTTATTAAAAATTTAATTTGGCTAGGATTTTGAGAAAGACACCACTAAATTTTCATTATACCAAGATAAATTAGCTTCCCCAAAACTTCAATCAACGAAATACAACTTCAAATGTCAATTATAATGAACTCAAAAACGTAACTTTTACAGCTTTGAAGACGTAGCAAACCAAGATGCTTTCAGCCAGACTTAATCTCCAATATGCAAGCTAGCCGAACACTGATTTCAAGATGTCCGCCTAGGGTACGACTAAAAATGGCACCCCGAAATTAACTTTATTGAATTAGCAGGAAATATGACAATAAACTCTTACCCACTGTTATAGAGAAGTTGCAATCAGCTGATCAACCATTGTACTTCACTTGGAGGTCAGGGTACTTCCACCAATCAGAACTGCCTATTTGTAGTGTGTGACCTCCAACATGACGTCAATTGCAACTGCCCTATTCTCCTTTCCAGCTTCGAATTAGATGAGCACGATTGCCGGATCTCACAATAACTCACAAAGAGTAGAAACTCCACCCAAGTTCCAATTTCCCAACGCATTCCGAAGCTTAAATATTATTTAAAACATCGATTGACCAGATGTGAAAATTTGCATAAATATCGATGAAAAGCAGAAACTCATAAGTTCCGAGGTTTTCACATTCATTCGTCGAAAGTTAAAGAAAAGTAGCCCTGATCAACTTTACCGCACATGGACAATTAGTGGACAAAAACTACGTTCTCATTCAAAACTTCGCCTACTCTCTTATGTCGATACATCATACATTTTTAGCCTGAGATATAGTGTGGAAATCAGCCAACCAAAATGTGCTAAAAAAACTTATCCCATAAAAGTTGAACGATGCTGAATGATAGATGTCTATCGCAGCGACATCTATTAGTTCAAACATAAACATTATATAAGGATTCAATGGGCTTTATTGGGAATCTGGGTTCGAGATTGTAAGAATACCACCAGCACGTAATTTCTTACAATATCGACCAATGTATGCATGCGATACATAGACAAACAAATATAAACACAACAGGGAGGTCACATGATGGTGGTTTATGACGTCATGCCAATAAAGCCCATATAAAAGGCATTTCGGCCATTGAACAAGCAGATGTCGCTGCGATCGACATTTGTCCTTCAGCATATTCACTCAATATTTATGGGATTCATTTTTTAGTACTTTTTAAAGCATTATTGGAATAGCCTATTGCCACACTATATATTCTAGACGCTGTACCTGAGCATCCGCCGAGTCCGTGTGTGTATGTCGCCATTGTTTTATAGTGACATCCTAGCTGTAGTTGGGAAACAACGTTCATAATTGACAACAAGTACCAGGCCCACAAAGCATCGTCTAATTCTAAAAGGTCTATCTTAATTAGGATGTCTTTATATGAGAGCAACGATTTACACACAGTGCAGATGCCCATACTATGCTTAGACAGAGGTTCTTGTCCAAACTTACATTCCATGGATTCCAGAACTTGCTGGTACCGTGACTAACAAAACAAAATACATGGCCGGCTTATGACTTTTGAAACGTCATGAACCGGCAGTGTATTTCATTGGTCGTGCCGGTACACGGCTGATCGAATTAAGACAAGTCAACGAATAAGAGCTTGGAGGCAGGTCGTACGTCGCCAGGAGAAAGATTGTATGCGACACGGAAGGAGATATTCGTATTAAACCGAGACCAACGAAATACCGTCTGATTCATGACGTTTAAAACGCGGATGTCAAGGCGTAAATTCAAATGCGGACTGTGCCATATTCTGACCATAGCCTGGGATTTCATTTAATCTAAATTTTTAGATCCCAGTTGGTGCCATTTGTCTTTCAGCCGTGTGTGGATCAGTTATAAAGCAGCAAAGGGCCTTTTTCAAGGCTGACCAACCCGAGCTAACTCTTGAAAACCTCCACTTGGGCTAGGCAATAGCCTGAAGTGTCTGAATCAAAATTAGTGAGCAATATGGCCCCCTAAGAGGTTCTTTGTGTATTGTGCTTCGGTTATTGGTCCTCTAGTGTACCAGTTGTTACAGCTTTGCAATTACTCTTGGTAACTTACTCACTTCACCTCTTCCAATTTTGTCAAATCCAGACTTAGACTTCTCTACGAAGTGTAGGGTAGAGGTCTGCACGGGCCGAAATTTACAGGCCCAGGCCCGGCCCAATCCGTACAAAAAACTTTAGCCGAACCGGTCCGGTATAAAAGCAAAATGTTTGGCTCGTACAATTTCTTTTGGCCCGGCCCGTCCGGTATAAAAGCTAAAATCTTGGCCCAAACCTGCTCCAGTATAAAAGCTAAAAGTTCGGCCCGAGCCCCGCCCTGAAAGAGTGAAGACCAGACCCGGTGCAAGTCTCGTGAATGAAAACAGGCCTGTGGTCGTGCAGACCTCTAGTGTAGGGCACCATAAAAAGATTCTTGGATGCTTCATGCCAGTAGCGCAATCTGGGTTTTAAGCGCGCAGGGCAACTAAAAAATTTGAAATCCCTTCTTAGAGGTTACTGTAGTTCCTTATATTATAATTTTTAAAAAATGACTAATTAGAGCTCTTAAAAGATTTAGCGTGCTGCGAAACTTTTGAGACCCTACAAAAATCCAACTTAAAGTAACACCGCTTTTCGAACTTTCCTCTTACAATTTTGATTTTGTAGCCGCAGAGTCCTGCGCGGATCGCGTTGTCCCGATCCAAACACAAAAACTCCATTGGAAGTAAAACCGAAACCCAACAAGAAAAATCTTTATTCACCTGTAACCGAGATGAAAGAAAATTACTTCATATTTTAATAGATTTATAAAATGTAGTCTACAATTATATATCAAACAAGCAGGCTAAGCCCACTGCACTGGTCCATTTTACAAATGAACCTTAAATCAAATGAAATGGTGAATTCGACCTTGTATTTTGAAGTATGCTTAATACATTGCCCCATGCTTAATACAATGCGAACGCCATTGCACTATTATATTATCTGATGCGTTAGACAAAATTCGGGCTATTAAGAAGCAATTCCCTTTTATTTGATCATTTATAGTAGAGTTTGGAAGAGAAATGTGGCCTTTATGTCCAATAAAATGTTCTCTAGTCACCACACTACTAAAAAAAGAGAGCATTACAATCATTGAAGAGATTGATCATTGAACTTAAATAATGTTCGGGTTATCTTCATACGCGTACTTCTCCGAGGTTATAAGGAAAGGGCATGTTTACAAACAAACAGTTCCATCAATCAATCTACCACTGCATTTTTGTCGCAGCTATCATTGCAGGAATCGTCATGGCGACGTAGGCCAATCATATTATAGACCAGTTTAACGTAGACCAATCAAATCCCTCCATCTCATGTATACGGTAGGAGTCGTAAAGAACGAACAGGTTTTTCTCCCAAACGAACAGTAATTTAATCAACAGTGACGTCATCTGTCCTTTCCTTATAGACACTGAGTGGCCAAAAAATTAGAGACACCTCTTATTTGAAAGTAAACCAGACCGACAGTGATGTACAATGACTTAACAACGCAGAATTGCTTATATAAAGAACTCTCTGCTTCGTAGGACCTAATAAGCACGGACGTTACTGTAAAAATGGGTAAGACGACAGATTTAATTTGACTTTGAACAAGGGGTGATCGTCGGTGCAAGAAGAAATGGTGAAACTACGACTTTTTTAAGATTTTCTCATCCAACAGTATATGGAATGTTTACTGAGTGACAGTTGAAAAAAAAAACTTCAAGCGATAAGCACCATTCCGGTCGAAAAAGGTTGGTGAACGAGAAAGGTGAAAGGCGAGCAGCACGCGTAGTTCGCAGCAAGAGAAGGGCAACAACACGTCAATTACAGCTGAAATCAGTGCAGGTGCATCACAAAGCACATCCCAACGCACAACAAGACGGACTTTGCAAAGGATGGGCTTTAGCAGCAGGAGACCATCAAGAGTGCCTTTGGTATCACATAAAAATAGGAAAAGACGCCTGTTATGGGCAAAGAAACAACGAAATTGGTCACTTGAGTACTGGAAAGCCTTGAGTAGCCTGGTCCGATGAATCTCGTTTCCTGCTCCATCATGCAGATGGCAGAATCAGAATGTGGCGCAAACAGCACAAATGCATGGACGCCTCCTGCCAAATGACAATTCTTCATTTTGGTGGCGATGGAATTATGGTGTGGTGAATGTTTTGCTGGAGTACACTGGATCTGTCGATATATGTGGACACAACTCTGAACAGCACAGCTTGCCTCAACGTCATTGCCGATCACGTGCACTCGTTTCTGGCCATAATGTTCCCTTATGGAGATGGTCACTTTCAGCAGGACAATGCACCTTATCACCGCGCTCGATCGGTCTTAAATTGGTTGGAGGAACATCAGAGTTTAGTCTGCTTCCATGGCCAGCTTTGTCCCCTGAGCCCTGACTTCAATCCTATTCAGCATTTGTGGGACAAAGTCGAACGCCTCTATCCAATCTGACCAAACTTACAGCTGCCATTATGTCAGCATGGGTCAACATTCCTCTGCAACTGTATGAGCAACGTGTTGAGTGCATGCCAAGAATAATATCGGCTGTGATCAGAGCTAAAGGTGGACCAAATCATCATTCGATCAAACTCATTTGATTACATCAGATTCATTTTTATGTTTTTTCATTTTCGATGGAGGTTACTTGCGGCGGCAAAGCGTTCCAGGTTGGCGCTCCTTAAGCACTGCATTAACGTGACTAACTTGGCGATAATGACAAACTGGCCTAGATGCTTGGCAATTCGTCCTAAATCGTCATAGCCAATCAAATTTTATTTCACGTATGTCTTTATTCTCTTACAGAGGCACTCTAGTCCAATTCTTCATAGCCAGTATCGTTAAATTCTGGAATGTTAGTTTGCCATAGCTTGTACAAAAACTCCAGTCTGAGCATTCGCGCTGTGTGTATGAGACCACTTTCTTATACAGGCACTTTACATCTGATAGATAATATTTCAGATGTTTGATTGGTCAACAGGATCTTGAATATCTTACTTTTCAGTATAGCGCTTAGAGGATTAGAGTGCTCGAGAAGACAATGGCAACATACGGAATATAAAATTTGATTGGTTGCGACGGTTTTGGACAAAAGTGAATCGCAATCATTTTGGCAATTATAGAGCTCAGTGGTCTGTTCATGACGTTTAAAAGTTACAAGGAGTGAATCATCTTTACACGACGATTGGTACAAAGCGGCGCGCCCATCGTTTTGTGCCATCATCCCTGTATGTCTTTGGTCGCGGCCAGCCACCCGAGGCTAACGAAAAAGACAGGCTACCGTGGTGCATTCCACTTATCTTTTTTACAGACCGCTAGAGTGACGTGATGCTCTTTTCGTACACTTGCATTGGTGCATTCGAGCATCACGTGACTCCCGCGGTCTGTAAAAAAAGATACGCGTAAAGCACCGCGGTAGCCTTACTTTTTCGTTAGCCTCGCAGCCACCATTTGTGACGTCATGATAATGAATGAGCAAGCCCGGTATTTAGTGTTGCCCTGCTATTAGACGAGTGGGACAAGTTGAAAACTTAATATTGGCGTTTCGTCTTTGTCCAAAATCGTGTCAACCAATTCAATTTTATATCCTGTATGTCACCCCTTTCATATAGAGGTTATTTATTGCGCGCAACTTGGAGTACATGTGCGAGTGTAGTTTTGCAAAAGACAGTTATGGAAACCCTTTATTATTATCAGGGCTACACTAGATACTGGGCTTGTTCATTCATTATCATGACGTCACAAAAAGTGGCTGCGAGGCTAACGAAAAAGACAGGCTACCGCGGTGCATTTCACTTATCTTTTTTTACAGACCGGTAGAGTGACGTGATGCTCTTTTCGTACACCTTCATTGGTGCATTCGAGCATCACGTGACTCCGGCAGTCTGTAAAAAAAGACAAGCGTAAAGCACCGCGGTAGCCTTCATTTTTCGTTAGCATCGAGGTGGCTGGTTGCGACGAAAGACATACAGCGATTGGCACAAAACGATGGACGCGTCGCTTTGTACCAATCTCTGGTCGCGGCCAGCCACTATTTGTAACATTTTAAGAAAAAATGAGCCAGTCTGGTGACTAGTGTTGCCTTCTTATTATGCACATTCAATTTAATCTACGTAATATGTTGGTAGTAGAAAAAGGCAATGCTAATAACATGATTTTTTTTAAACAATTGTATGTCGTAAACTAAAAAATGCTAAATTGAAGTAACTCTTTTCTTTTCAAAATTACTTATTCGTAGCTCTTCCTCAATGCCTTCAGTCAATACGATCCCCAATACCCGATGCCGTATGATCGATGTTGGCCTTGACGCACCGTTTACGAAAAGTTAGCTATTGCTTCTGATCCAGAAGACTCGTCGCACGACTCCAGGAAGAGACGGGATCTCAGCCAAACTTCTGCAGGGTCTCCCTAGAGAGTACAGGAAAGTTACTGGCTCTCTACAACAATCTTCCCATCATAGTTCCTATTCGTAAACCAGGGAAACCAGCCCATTTCACATTATCTTATCGTCCGATTGAACTGACGGCTGTCTGCTCCAGTCTTCGAACGCCTTATACTTCATCGCCTTGTTTACTGGGCTGGCAATAATAACATATTTCATGCTTCTCACTATGGCTTTATGCCGTTTAATTATTGTACATCGCTTCTCAGTAAATTCTATGATGACATCTCTAGTGCTCGTAACTCCCGTCAAGCGGCCTTCAATATGCCTAGACATCCGGTTGGCATATGACTCAGTTTGGATCAACGGGCTGATTTACAAACTCGCTGTTCTCGGCGTACGGGGCAAGATTAGACGCTGGATCGCACATTTTCTGACTGACCGCTCCATCTGCGTCCGCTGGAAGTCAGTCTACTCCAATAGTCGGCAGTGCAAGAGAGGCGGGCCCCAGGGAAGCGTCCTCTCCCCGTTCTTATTCATGGTTTTCCTCCAACATATTTTTGAGATCCTAGAGTCCATATCCTGATCCTCTTATACACGCTGGGAGAAGACCCCTCAGCAAGCACCTTTGCAAAACCATAAAACAGCATAGACATGCTGCTATTACAGTGCACTGCTTACCACCTTTCCGTTTCACCGGACAAAAGCGTCGCCATCGATTTCTTTCGTCACCGATCTTTTGTTTCTACGGCCATGCTCTGGGGTACGACGCTCAAGTGGAGCCCTGTAGAAGACATTTTAGGAGTATTGTTCAGTAGATCCCTCTTTTTAACCACCATTTCTCATCCATATGAGCTAAGACTTTTAAGAGGTTAAATTATCTGAAGGCGGTTGCCTCGTGTAGTCATAGTGTAAACAGCGTCCATATGTTGAGCTTGGCCAATTCTACTGTTTGCAACCGCCTAGAGTATGCCTGCCATCCCTTTTTGTCAATGTCAGTCCATCCTCTCTCATTACTCACTACAATGCCGCCCACCATGTTGCCACAGGTCTTCCAAAGTGTACGCTTATCCCACTCCTTCGCCGTGAGGCGAATGCCACTTCCATGGACAGCCGGATCCATTGTATGACTCAGTTTCCTTGTTTGCCAGCTGTCCCTTCCAAACAGTTCATTTTCGGCCCATTCTGCTACCGGGTTTCGAAACCTCTCTGCTGATCCCCTAGCTCTATAGGGGCCGTCCATAAATGATGTCACGTTTGGAGGGGGGGAGGGGGGTTCATGAAATTGTGACAAGAGGGTTGGAGGGGATAAGAAGAAGTGTGACATCACACATTTTGGTTAAAATAAAATCATTAAAATCAGCAGATCAAATTTTGAAGTTATTTTGAAATTACCAGAATTTGAGTGTATTTTTTAATCGGACTAAAACAACTTTCACGTGATTTGTTTTCACATATATTCCTTTCTTTAAAAAAATATAAATATTTTATTACTAATTGTATTACTTTATTGTATATTAATTATGTTTTTGTCGTAAACCGTAATCTTATTTTATACAAAATAAATACACGAATAATTTTTATTGGGACTTAAAACGGCCTATAGAGGCACTGATTGCAGCCGTCGGTACAGGAAAATTGGCCCTTTAACTAATGTTAAAGTGCCATTGAAACCATTATTTATTGTAAACGCGTTTAAAAGTGTTAGATATTCAAATTCGGATAATTTTTACTTTGACATATAAACACAGAACACAAATAGCACATGAAATCTGAAATTGTGCATAAAAATAATCATTATGAACAAATTAAAAATGCATGTAACGCAATGGGATTGCAAGGGATTTTCCTGAAGGGAGAAGTTATATCTTTTTTCCACCAGATGGCGTATTCGAGCGCTTGAATTCCCAATTGTTATGCTCACAAATGTCATTAAAACTTATACTTAAAGTTGAAAAATAAAATTTGAAACATGATCTATAATGTAGTGCTTTGTTTCTGAACTCCAAGTATATGTCTATATAATATAGCGTGACATGTGACAAGGGGGGGGGGTATGGTGAAGTGTGACTAAGGGGGGCAGGGGGATAAAAAATATTGAAAAAAAGTGTAACATCATTTATGGACAGCCCCATAGGGCAGTTGCGAGGCTAACGAAAAAGAAAGGCTACCGCGGTACTTTACGCGTATCTTTTTTTACAGACCGCGGGAGTCACGTGATGCTCGAATGCACCAATGCAAGTGTACCAAAAGAGCATCACGTCACTCTAGCGGTCTGTAAAAAAAGATAAGTGGAATGCACCACGGTAGCCTGTCTTTTTCGTTAGCCTCGAGTTTGGACCCTGTGACATCAGAATCATTATTTTATCCATGATATTATCCATGTATTTTTCGTTAGCCTCTGAGCAGTTGCAATTGACGTCAAGCGTACTCACCACTGATTCAAGGTTCTTGTGAATCCAAATGAGTTATCTACAAGGAAATGACCCCACAGGTGGGCTCTTCGGCCACGGAGAACATCGCCACCTGCGTATCCTTCCCCTGCACCCCATCAGTTGATGAAGGTCGTTACAATATCAGAGCCTATGTAAAGAGGAAGATTCCACAGAACACTTGGGGACCATACCAGAATTCTCTAGAAGCTTTGGGGCTGGAAACCCAAGAGTGTGCCATGCCGTAGGCCGTAAACAAGAGAATTAATACATGCTCTTGCAATACCGACGGCTTCGAACGCAGGTGCATTGGGTAAAATTGAGCTGTGCCACCAGGTGCCGGAGATCACCTGTCAGGCACGTCAACTGCCGTACCCAAGTTCTAAGAATCTGAGGGGTGATTATGAGTAAAAAAAAAATTCCGAAATTCAAAACAAATTTTCTGAAAGTATACAACAAGGGGGGAAGGGGGAATCCACTCCCGGCACTAATTATGTTTTTTTCGCACCCCTTTGACGATTTTGCGTTTTTTCGCGATCTTTTGACGAAATTTGTCGTTTTTCGCGATCCTTTGATGAAATTTGCCGTTTTTTCGCAATCCTTTGACGAAATATGTTGTTTTTTCGCGATCCTTGGACGAAATTTACCGTTTTTTCGCGACCTTCTGACGAAATTTGCCGTTTTCTCGCGATTCTTTGACGAAATATGAGTTTTTTTCGAGCTCTTTTTTTGAAATTTGACGTTTTTTCGCAATTTTTTGACGAAATATGTGGTTTTTTTCGCGATCCTTTGACGAAATTTGCCGTTTTTCCCAGATCCTTTTTCAAAATTTGCCGTTTTTCCCAGATCCTTTTTCGAAAATTGCCGTTTTTTTTCGCGATCCTTTGACGAAATTTGCCGTTTTTCCCAGATCCTTTCTCGAAATTTGCCGTTTTTCCCAGATCCTTTTTCGAAATTTGCCGGTTTTTTTCGCGATCCCTTGATGAAATATGCGTTTTTTTCGCGATCCTTTGATGAAATTTGCCGTTTTTTCACGATCCTTTGACGAAATTTGCCGTTTTTTCACGATCCTTTGCTGAAATATGCAGTTTTCCGCGATTCTTTGACGAAATTTGCCGTGTTTTCACGATCCTTTGACAAAATATGCTGTTTTTTCGCGATCCTTTGACGAAATTTGTCGTTTTTTTACGATCCTTTGACGAAATTTGTCGTTTTTTCACGATCCTTTGACGAAATATGCGTTTTTCCTCGATCCTTTTTCGAAATTTGCCTTTTCTCGCGATCCTTTGAAGAAATGCGGTTTTTCCGCGGTCCTTTGACGAAATTTGCCATTTTCTTCGCGATCCTTTGACGAAATTTGCCGTTTTATCGCGATCTTTTGACGACATTTACGTTTTTTTCGGCGATTCTTTGACGAAATTCAAGTCTTTTTTTCGTAATCCCTGGACGAAATTCGCGATCCTTTGACGAAATTTGCGTTTATCCCGCGATCCTTTGACGAAATTGGCAATTTCTCTTCGAACGATTGACGAAATTGAATTTTTTCGTCGACCATTTGTTGAAAAACGCGATATATTCTATGTCCGAATTTATGACAGATTTTTTTTTAAATTTTCGGAAATGACTGCCTTAACTTTTCGGAAAATTCGGAACAGAATCATCCCTGGAGAAACTTTAACGAGCACGACCAGGAGAGTTCCTGTATGCTCTACGGCCGGAGGACGTAATTCGCGATCCTTTGACGAAATTTGCGTTTTTTGCAATCTTCTGACGAAATTCGCGTTTTATCGCGATCCTTTGACGAAATTTGCGTTTTTTGCAATCTTCTGGCGAAATATGCGTTTTTCCCCGATCCTTTTTCGAAACTGGTCGTTTTTTCGCGATCCTTTGACGAAATATGCGGTTTTTTCGCGATCCTTTCACGAAATTTACCGTTTTTTCACGATCCTTTGACGAAATATGCGTTTTTCCCCGATCCTTTTTCGAAATTTGCCATTTTTTTCGCGATCCTTTGACGAAATATGCGGTTTTTTCGCGATCCTTTGACGAAATTTCCAGTTTTTTCGCGATCCTTTGACGAAATTTCCAGTTTTTTCATGATCCTTTGACGAAATATGCGTTTTGTCCGCGATCTTTTGACGACATTTACGTTTTTTGTACCAAACATTTTTTGTACTAAAATCGATATATCCTGTCGATGTCGAGTCGAATGAAACAAACTGCATTGTGATGGGACCCATAGAACTCGAGTTAGCTGCAAAATCCGTTAGTTCCATCTTCCACCACCAGGGGGCGCACTCTGTTCCATACAAACATAGCTGAAATCTTTGAGGCTGTCGATTTCGAGTCAAATGAGCCATACCTCGTCGTGATCGGGCCCATAGAACAGGAGATAGGATAGCGCCCCCTGGTGGTGAAACTTGGAACTAAAATCGATATATCCTGTCGATGTCGAGTCGAATCAAATTGCATTGTAATGGGACCCATAGAACTCGAGTTAGCTGCAAAACCCGTTAGTTCCATCTTCCACCCCCAGGGGACGCACTCTGTTCCATACAAACATAGCTGAAATCTTTGAGGCTGTCGATTTCGAGTCAAATGAGCCATACCTCGTCGTGATCGGGCCCATAGAACAGGAGATAGGATAGCGCCCCCTGGTGGTGAAACTTGGAACTAAAATCGATATATCCTGTCGATGTCGAGTCGAATCAAATTGCATTGTAATGGGACCCATAGAACTCAAGTTAGCTGCAAAACCCGTTAGTTCCATCTTCCACCCCCAGGGGACGCACTCTGTTCCATACAAACATAGCTGAAATCTTTGAGGCTGTCGATTTCGAGTCAAATGAGCCATACCTCGTCGTGATCGGGCCCATAGAACAGGAGATAGGATAGCGCCCCCTGGTGGTGAAACTTGGAACTAAAATCGATATATCCTGTCGATGTCGAGTCGAATCAAATTGCATTGTAATGGGACCCATAGAACTCGAGTTAGCTGCAAAACCCGTTAGTTCCATCTTCCACCCCCAGGGGACGCACTCTGTTCCATACAAACATAGCTGAAATCTAATAGGCTGTGGATTTCGAGTCGAATGAGCCATACCTCGTCGTGATCGGGCCCATAGAACATGAGATAGGAAAGCGCCCCTGGTGGTGAAACTTAGAACTAAAATCGATATATCCTGTCGATGTCGAGTCGAATGAATCAAACTGCATTGTGATGGGACCCATGGAACTTGAGTTAGCTGCAAAATCCATTAGTTCCATCTTCCACCACCAGGGGACGCACACTGTTCTATACAAACATAGCTGAAATATTTCAGGCTGTCGATTTCGAGTCGAATGAGCCGTACCTCGTCGTGATCGGGCCCATAGAACACAAGATAGGAAAGCGCCCCTGGTGGTGAAACTTGGAACTAAAATCGATATATCCTGTCGAAGTTGAGTCGAATGAATCAAACCATGTTGTGATAGGACCCATAGAACTCAAGTTAGCTCCAAAATCCATTAATTTCCCCTTCCATTGCCAGGGCTGCACTCTCTTCTATATGAACCTAACTGCCCCTGGTGGTGAAACTAAAATCAGTAAGTTCTATCGATGTAGAGTCGAATGAGCCAAACTGCATCACGATTAGGAATGCACAACCTGTGGCCCGTTGGGTAACTGGTGGCCCGCAGAGACCATACATGCCAACCTATCCAAAAATTTCGAATTTTCGTAATAATTTGTGAGAAAAATTTGCAAATTTTGTCCATAGATCGTAGGAAAATATGAATTTCATCGATCAGGCACATAAAATCCTGAATTGCATAGAATGGATGCGAATTTTGTCAAATGGGCATGGAAAAATCAAAAATTTCGCCAATTTGTCGCTAGAAAAAAAACACAAATTTCAATAATCAGTCAACAGAAACTAGAGATGCCAAAATCGGTAACTGCGGAGTTGTAAATTTCGTCAATCACTCAAAAAAAAAAAAAAAAAAATCTTGAATTTTGTAAACTAATTGAAAAAATCCTGCGAATTTTGTCGATAAGGTACTTAAAATCGTGAATTTCATGGATCGAGCAGCGAATTTCATCGAATGGCATGGAAAGATCGCAAATTTCAACCAACAGTCGTGGAAAAAATTTGCAAATTGTCCATAGATCGTAGGAATACATTATGAATTTTGCCTATCGGGTTTTCAAAATTATGAATTTTGTCGATAGGCATGGAAAATCGCAAATTTCGTCAATTGGGCGTGGAAAAATCAAGAATTCAATCGAATGTTTGTGGAAAAATTGTAACTTTCAACTAACGGTAAAAAAAAAAAAAAAAATTGCGAGTTTCGCCATTGTCTAGAGAAAAAAAAATTGTGAATTTCATTAATTGGCCGACGGAAACCATATCATTTGAAAATCATGAATTTTGTCAATCAGGCACAGTAAAAACATGAATTTTGTGGATCAGGAGAAGGGAAATCATAAATTTTGTTGAACGCATGCATAAAAATCATGAATTTTGTTTATTGGACATGTAAAAATCAATAATTTCATCAAACGGATGCATAAAAATCAAGGAAGTCATCAATCGGGTGTGTAAAAATCTTGAATTTCATCGATCAGGCATGTAAAAAATCATGAATTTCATCGATCAGGTGCATAAAAATATAGGACAAAATTGCCATTCGCCAATCGGCGAGTAATAATGAAAATTTGGCGATTGACTTTACTGCCACCACTGGTCAAACTTAATAGTCACAATTGCCAATTGCGATGATTGAATGGAAAAAGATTTTTTCCCCACTGTTGCTCAACAAATTTCGAAACAATTTGGCAAATTTCACAATTTTTTTCCCGAAATTATTTGACGGATTGTGATTTTTTTTTCTCAAAGCCATTCGACGATATTCAAAAAAATTTCCCCCTGAAACCAGTTGTTGAATTTTGCGATTTTTCCACTATCAATGAATTTTATGATTTTTCTGCTATCGATTGATAAATTTCGTGATTTATCGACTATCGATTAATTAATTTCATGATTTTTTCCATGAATGAACAAAATGTGCACTTTCTTTCCGCTGATATTCAACAAATTTTGCACTCTATTTCCGCTGCGGTTCGACAAATTTTGCAATTCTGTTCCGCGATTGTTAGACAAATTTCACTATTTTTCTCCCGAGATCGTTTGACGAATTTCTCTAATTTTTTCGCGACAGTTAGACATAATTAATTTTTTTCTGCAATACCTGATTTCTTTCCCGAGACCATTTGACAAATGTCGCAATTTCTTTCCCGACACTATTTGACGAATTTTGCCGTTTATTCCACAATCATTTGAGAAATTTCATAAATATTTTATCAAGTATTTGTAAATTTGTTATTGGTCAGTGCTGGAAAACACTGGCGAGTAAAAAAAAAATCCATGTACGGGCCAGTGGCCACTGAGTAAAAAAGTTGAAACCTATATATAAAAGTTGAACCTATACATAAAAATCATGTATTTTTTAAACGGACACATAAAAATCACAAATTTGTCAAGTAGCCGCATAAAAATGACAAATCCATCTAGTGGGTGCATTCTTCCAAATTTGCAACTGAACAGTGCTGTATGTATGGATAATGCTAATTATCCCCCCCCCCCCCCCAACATCTCCCTGAAACAAAATTATCTCTGTGCTACTGATGGTGGTCCTCGACAACTCAACCATTTTTTTAAGTGGACCTTCACTTAAAAAGATTGTGCACCTCTACTATCAATTAACAATAAATTAACCTATCGCTTGTGTCATGTATTCATGAGCGGTGATTGCGATGCAAATTCTTGTTTACAAGAATAAGACTCATATTAGGTATTTTATTATTTATTTATTGTTTGTTTACTTATTTTGATTTTCTTGTCCTTTTAGAAATTGACTTTAGATTGTTACTTAAATGGTAAGATGATTGTCAATTACCTGTTTTATCGATAAAAAATTATACAAGGTAAGGAAATTGCATTGTGTCGAGTGAATATTTAGGAAGTCTTTTAAAAACCGCAGGCTAAAGATTTGTTTTTTACTTGTTAGCTATATTTTGCAACTCTCCAAATTATTGCAATGTAAATATAGTATGAAGTATTATCCTACACTAAACTTTTCTCTGTTGTATAGCTTTTTTTTATTGGAAAAAACTCCTGAAAATGTATTGTTGTAGTAATGAATTATTTTTGCAGTTGTGTAAATTCTGTCATAACAATTTTCAACTAAGGGAAATCTTACATTGGACATTTAATCACAGTATTTTAAATAAGAAAACTTAAAATATTTGCAAATTAAAGAAATGAATGAGGAGATTTTGTTTAAAATTACATCTAAGGATTTTTTTTTACAAAAAATGCAAAATTCGCCAGTCATTCGGGAAATTATCACAAAATTCTACTAATAAAATGGGACTGTAAACAAACCGGTTCAAAATGTGTCCTTTTTAAAAATTAAATTCCATCCCAGTGACCCTTAGAGTCCACTACAGAAAAACCTTGTATTAAATGCTTTTTATTTAAAAATAGGGTACTTAAATGTTAGTCGAGCACTAGCTGATCAACAAATTCTTTTTAATCTCGCCAACCCTTTTTTTCTAGCCAATTTTTAACATAAGCTAATAAAGTATAGCCAACATTTTAACACTGCTATATAGTATCTTAAAAAACTTACTTAAAAATAGCTAAAATATAATCTTAATAAAATACGTAAACACAAACATATCAATACAAATAACAAAATCTCATGTAATCGGGTATATTAATGATTAGGCTTAGTCAATAACAAAAATGTTAAAGTAAGCCATAACATAAACTATAGAAACATTGTATTTCATAATGAAAACATCGTATCTAATTTTATATACATAAAAGTGAAAACTTACGTTATATAAATACCCTATATAATATACCAAAGTTTCATCACAATTAAACGTATTTCAATCACACTGGAATAAAAAGTTTTAGTTATTAAATTTGTGTGAGGTGAATGATGGGAAAGAGTTGCAACTGAAATGATGCCAAATGAAACGAGATTTGGTGAATTATCACTGGCGCCCCCCCCAAAAAAGTACCAAAAACAGTCTTGTAATTTGAAAGTAGGTTCTGTTTACACTTTTTTGTCTTTTGACAATGATGTTTTGAATGTTATTTAATTATGCTTGAAAGGTTTTTACTCAAAGCCATTACAATAGTGTTTTACTTTTGCCGATTTTTAAAAGATTCACTGGCCATAATGCAATTTCCTTATATCATTTTTAACGATAAAACAGGTGACTATTGACAATTATCTCACCATTTACATCACTAAATCAAAAAACAATTTCTAAAAGGACAATCTAATCAAAATAAAAAAACAAAACAATAAATAAATAATAAAATACCTCATATGAGTGTTATTCCTATAAACAACATTCGTGACTCGCTCTTGAATACGATATTTATATCTACTCTACTACAATAACGAGTGATTGGTTGGTTAACGGTGCTAGTTTTGTCTTCGCTCAGCAATAACAACTAAGAAATGGGAAATCTTTTAATTCTTTGAAAATCGAAAACTTATTATAAATAACAGTAAAATTGAATACATATAATTAAAAAATATCTCCTCATATTAAAAAATGAATGTAAATAGTTTTTCGATAAAATGCAAATTTATAATTTCGAAATATTTTCTTATAAATGGTAATTTAATATAATACATATGTATTAAATATTAGAAGTGTATAATTAACTGTTTTCGCATTTAAAAAAATTAATAAATTTACCTCCTACATGCAGAAGTTTTTAACTGTATTCGTGAAGCGATTATTTGGCATACGTTGATCGTGGAAGAAAAAAGGAATAAAAAGTCTAATGATAAGTCTATGGAAATACGTGAAGGAAAAGAGTCCGATTTTAAAACTGGATTATATAGAAAACAAGAGTTTTCCTACGTTAACGCAAAACCACATTCGCTTAATCTAAAGCCGATTAATATCTATATATTTAAAACGTTAAGCGATTTCTTTCGACAATCCGTCAGAACAAACTACTGCATCAAATTACACCATTCTTTTTTTAAATGACAGATATTTGGACACAGATTTGTTATCGTGCATTCGTTTGTTCAAAAATTTAATTAATTAGCTGTAATTTTCAATTAAACATTTACTTCTGCTTATGACGTCATAAAGACGGCAACTCCCACTTTTGAGGGCATAGAGTTTATTCCCTGAACTCTGTGGTTCGCCAATCTTTTGACATTAGCCAATATCAACTAGGTAATATTTTAACATTGTAGTATAAAATCTTAAAAAAAAACTTAATTAGCTAGAATATAATCATAATAAAATATCTAAACGTAAACATATCAATATGAATAACAAATCTCACGTAAAATGTTGCAATTTAAATGATTCCAATTGAAACAAGATTTGGAGAGTTATCCTTGAAGCCCAGCTAACATAAAAGTACCTATTTTATTCTATTTATTTACACACATATTCAAATTTATTATAAAACACCAGGTTGCCATACAAAGCAAAAATCGTCATTTAGGTGCCAAAAAATAACCCAGGTGCGTCTGCGATATGTGTACTGATTTAATCAAAATTATTTTGGTTGCACCGCATATTGCAAAATTAATTAAATCCATGATTATTGTTTCTTTCTCAGATTAAAAATAAGAAAATTGGTACTTCTCTATTATCCCGTCGACCACTTTTCATAACAAAAAACTATCGCCAAACTGTAACGCCAAATAAACGGGAGAACGTTGCCATTGAAATATCAAAATAAATAAATAAATAAAATACATGAATTTAAGGACACAATTGTTATTTTAATTACTGAAATAACTAATAATTCAGTAAAACATAAGGAAAATAGACGCAAATCTCGAATTAAAAACCACTTGATGACGTAACGAACATGTATATTGCTTCTGACATCAAAAAAATCGGACTGCATTTTTGGCATTTAATTTTACAGTTTGGCGATAGTTTTTTGTTATGAAAAGTGGTCGACCGGATAATAGAAAAGTACCAGAAAATTTAATGTTTAACGAAATTCAATTATTTGATCGATCGCAAATTTTGGTTCTTTTCTGTTATACCGACACCATGCCATACATGTAAATATATGCTTGGCGACAATGGTGTCCGTATAACGAAAAAGTACTCAATTTTTTCTTAGTTCGGGCTATACCAAAAACAAAAATTTTACAGGTAACAAAAAAATCGCCGAAAAGGGCTGCTTCATCAGCTGTTATGACAGCAAAGTTGGATAAAATCTAAGAACCTGAATTTTACAACGTTTATGCGAAACACCACAGAAAACACACACTATTTTTATATAAGGAGGGTATATTTAAACGAATAAGAGAACTAACAACCTTCAATAATAGAATGCATGAAAAAGTAAACAAATAAGGGATTCAGCAAATCATAAAAATATGTATTTCTTAATATAACTATAAAATACAGAAAAATATTCTGGTACCATCAAAAATAATCATTATCCCGTCGAAATTCCGTGCATTATCCCGTCGTCCCATTAAGAAAAAAACTATATGTAAATTAGGTACTTTTCGGTTAGCCGGCGCCAGTAATATATATATATATATAATAATAAACTCCAATGGAAAATTACTTGCAGAATCATTATCACAAAAGCCAACCAAAATCTATAAACCACATAAATTCAATACTAGAAAAACAAAACTATATACATTATATATATTTGTATATATGTATGTATATACTATATAAATATATACTTCATTGGCGCCCTGCTAACAATAAAAAAAAAAATAATTAAGAAAAGCCCCATTTACTAAAGTATCATTTATCAGTAACTTTTAACAATAAAATTTACAATATATTAATGAAAGCAGAATCAAAAATAATCTTGGATATTTATTTATTTACATTATTTCTCTTAATTATGGAAAAGGAATAATCATCCTGATTATGTAAAGAAATGAAGAAACCATACAAATAAATTACACTTGAAAACATTAAAAATCTCCTTTATCTGTAGATTGATTTATTATTGTAAAAAAAATTCTTCATCTTTACATAAAAATTGATTAGCTTAAAACAATGTATGCATTTCAGAAGATATGGATTTGAAACGAACAATGATTAAAGAAGACATTTTAAAAATTTTGATCAAAACATTTTAAAACTTATTTTTAACGTCGAATTTCGACGGTGCATTTGGGGAGATGCAATGCACATGCGCATAAGAGCTCATCCGGTTGCATTATCACAGAGGGGAGGGGGAATGTGTGCCTTATTTAATATGTTCTTTTATTGACTGAATATGAGATGAAGGTAGGGATATGCTATTTGTATGATACTTCATAGGTTCAGGAAATTTTCTTTCTTGCCGTGAGGAATAGGGCGGTAATATCAAACTGATTTCCATTTTGTTTATGGATTGTTTGTTTGGAGTTTGCATCGAAAATAATAACGTAATTCACTGGGAGAATTTTTTTTAAATAAAATATTTGAAAGATTGTTTCATAAGCACCCTTACTTATGTAATAAAGAAGCTTATTTTACTAATATTGTTATTGTAATTTTTTCCGCCAAGTTTTGACGGGTACCATCTAGTAATATATTAATTTTTTAAAAATCACCCGAGCCATTTTCGAGATAATTTTCAAGGGCCTTACATTTACCCAAATTTAGTTAAAAATAGACTTCCAGTTCTTAAAATCTATTGCATGTAGAAATGTATAAATTTCAGGATAGAGTTAGGCCATAGATATAAGACTAATGTGAAAAAATTGAAACGGTATACCTCATATTTACTGAGATATTAAATGTCGGCGTTTCGATTTTCCTTTGATGTCCTGCTAGCTGTATATATGAGAGTGACAGAATCTTCGGTTTTGGGCTTTCGGTTTTTCGCTGCGTCACTCGAGAAACTGCCGTCTCTCATGATATAACTCAAACGTCTGTGTGGCAGTATATGACCCTTCTTTTACAATAAGACATCTTGACAAAGTGACGCAGTCCAAATAACCAGTTTTGACATAACCGATGAATATGCGCTTTTACAGTTTTAAGTAGAATTTTCACCATTTAATTTAATCACATTGGATTTAACAAAGCGGCAGATTCCGTCAAGGCAGAAAGGCCAAAAAGTTTAATTTTAACTTTAGTTTTGATTCATATAAGCAGAAATTATAGTAATTTCTTTAGCTCTGGGGGGGGGGGACCCCCCCTTCTCACCCTTGGCTGTGCCACTGCACATTACAACCAAAAATAAAACAACAAAAGCAATTTTCTTGCTAACTTAAATTTTTAAAAATAAACCAAATATACTAAATCTTTGCAGCACATCCCAGTTATTACAATCACATTTAGTACTACTTTTCATAACAGATACCCTTATAATCAGTCTTTAATTTTAATATAATAAAAACTATCCTTATAATTCTTAGTGTAAAATAATATTGTTAACCTGAAAAAAAGTAGACAAAACATAAAACATTGCATTTGTTTAATCGTCGTGAGTTTTTCTTTTTGCATATAACATGCAATATAAAATATAGAGTAGTGATATAACATTCATTAAAAAAAAAACCTCATTAAAATAAATATAATAATCTCTAACTATAATAATTTTTGACATATATGAGAAAGATGTTGAAGGCCTATACAACAGCAGGCTAGTGTCATTTAGACTTTTATGTCAAACTTCTGGCACTGCATAAAGCAAATTAAATGCGTCAGTAGTTTAAGTAAGCATTAAATTGACAAAGAATGGAATAACTATTTAATAACTGTATAGTTTTTTAAAAGTTATTTTTTATATATAAGTTAATTACAGTTATTATATAATTAGTTCATTCTTTGTCAAATTAATACTTAATGAAATGACTGACATGTTTAATTTATGAGCTTACCTGTGTCATTATTAAATGTGCCAGTCACACATTTAATTTATGACACAGTGTGACTGACACATGTGAATATGAAATCTTCCCTTATTTATTTTTTAATTGAATCTCAATCATATCAAATTGTGATATGCAGCTGAATAACAAAAAGACTCCTGAAGTTAAGATATTTTCAAATTACTTTATTCATAATCTTATTGTTAGTAATTCTTTTTGCTTCTATTTTATATTGTCAATTTAATTGATGTTTTTATATTTTTCATATGTAAATAAAAAATTTTAAATTTAAATTTTATTGAATCATTTGGAAATTGGATGACCTAACGTGGATTTATATAAATGAACATACTATACACATAAATATGTGAAGAAAAATACTTAGACTGTAACACTGAATTTTATTAACAGATATGATAAGAAGTACTGTGTAGTAGTTCTGAAATTGTTGAAATACTGACTTAGAATTATTGAAATATAAACTTTGAAATTCCCAATTAAATACACTAACTCCTCGTTATATCACACATTCGGCTATTTTGCTCTTTTTTAGTTGTCCCTGATAAATTTCTGGTTTGCTGATAAAAGAATATACGGAATAGTCAGCAGCATTTCTGTATAAGCAGAAATTATTTCTGCAGTTCAAAAAGATAATAGTTCTATGGCCCAAGAAGAGAATGACAAAGAGGAAGTATCTGACGAGGATTTAGTAGCTTCGATGACAGAAGCTGTTCAGTTTCTTGAAAAAAGCATATGAAACTTTTGAAACGTTGATATCCAAGCATATAAATGAAATGCAATTAGTTCATTTTAGTTCTTTAACTTCCAGTGGCAAGAAAATAAAAAACAAACAACTCTGGATACTCATTTTCAAAAAATACTATACATGTAAGTAAAAACATATACTGTATGTGTACGGATTTGTATTTTTTAACGTTTGACCATCTCATTGTGTTAAACTTGTAGCTTCTTTGAACAAGTATTAAATCGAAACATAGTAGTTTAATTTAGGGTTCTTTATTTTTCACTTATAAACACTCTTCTCACTCCCTTCGGTTTTTCGCGCTTTTCTCTTATCTCCCAAGTAGCGCAATATATATCGAGGGGCTGTTGTATAAATTTTAATGTTTTAAATAGAAATATTTTTAAAAAGAAAAAAAAATATATTTTTAGGAAGAAATAGATACAATTTACATTTCAATTATTATTTTTCTCTTGAAAATGCTACTTTTTATTTCCTAATATTGATAAGGGTGATTTTAATTTGGATGATTGGAGTTTGATTAATGCATTGAAAAATAAATAAATACATTTTTGTACTTAAGTATGCCTTGTTAAGTACAGTACAAGAAAATTGAGCCTATACAACTAAATCCTATGTTAAATAGAAAATGAAATTACAAAAGAAGGTGTATCTAGTAAAAAAAAAATTCTCCAGTACATAGTGATTCCATTCTAGCAGCTTTTATTGCAATTATATTTGACAATTAAAAACAAAAAAAAAGTTCTGTTTTAGGCACTGTTATAAGCTTCTGTGTACATAAATTAATTAGATAAGAATAATGATGCTATCTGATGAGGAAACTGGAGCACAAAGATTCAATGTACTTTTCAAGTTTAAGAGAATTAATATTAATATTTTGCTCTGCAGTTTTGAAATTTAAAAAAAACAAGATTCATAAACAAAAGCTATTCAGTGAAATAAAAAGGTAGTCTTGAAAAACAGTTTAAAAATTCTGATTACATTAATGTTCTGTTTTGATAAAGAGAGAAATTTTTCAGGAAAAGAGAAATTATGGTTGTAAAACTAATTTAATAAGATTATAAGTTAAAACATAACTCATAAAACACTTCTTGAAAGCTGTAGCTTTCGTTTTCAGAGAATAAGAAATATTTAAGAAGAGAAAAATTTATTAACTGTTCTACGTATTTGTTTATACTAGAAGTAATATGCATGATTCTCAGCCAACTTTATAAATCTGATACTAAATTGAAACATGAATTGGATACTTACTACTGTTCATTTAAAAAATTAATTTTTTATCAATAAAGTTAAGTTTTTACTGTGTTTTATCAAAGCTTAAGCCCAAACCAAAGTTAAAAAATAAAAACTTATTTTGGCCCTTTTGTTAACTGGGTGCAAATCTTACCAAGCCCCCCCCCCCCCCCTTTTCAATAGCAGCTTTTATGTATTGTATGTGTAAATTAGAAACAATATTTTGATGGTGAAATAAATTATTTTGGTTAATTATATTGTTTCTTCTTCTTCATTTTTTTAATGAAATAAATTAAATGAAAGATGTGTATACTTTAAATGGTATAAGGTGTTTATACTTTAAATGAAATACATGCATTAGAAATATTGATGATGGGAACAACATTTAGTGATTTATCACCTATACCCAGCTAAATTAATAACACATTTATTTCTAATGAAACAAAAATCAGAATTGAACATAAATTACTTTCTTAGTCCCTGAAGAGGTAAACACAATTTCATTTTAAAAAATTCAAATAAAAGGAATTAAAACACTGACATCAATTACTACTGGTATTTAACTTTTAGATACATGATAAATACAATAATTTATTTTTTACACAATAATATATTTCATTTAGATACTTTTGTAAACAGCTTGTTTTCATTACTTAAGAAGGAAAAATAAACAGAAAAGAAATTGACACATGTATTTAAATATTAAAAAAAATTCTTATTTGGCGAAAACATGTGGAAATTAATTATATATATTAAGAAAAAAAAAATTGTCAACTATTACAAATATCCAAGCTGATTTTATTTAATTAAACATTCAAGACGAAATAATGATTTACATTTTTTTCATTGTTAGTAGTACATGTTTTATCTAGAAAAGAGTGCTGTAATCTATCTAATTGCATTAAAATATGATGATTAGAATTAAGCTTGGTTCCAAGCATTTTGAAACATTTTTGGTAAATTCAATATTTTTCTCTAATTTTTCAAAACAAATATTTTGAATAATTTTAAATTACCAATGGTAATAAATTACACACTTAAAAATATAGATACATTTTTAAAAATAATAATTTATCAATTTTTGTGTTTTTAAACATCACATCAACAGTTTAATGCCTCAACAGAAGACTTATTTGTTTATTTATAACCTGATTATCAGATTTTATGAATTATCTTCTATGTTTTTAAATGATTTGCATGCTCATTTCCAACCTGAATAAAATGAGAATAGAAAGTATTAAAAATAGGTGTGGTGTTACAATTCAGATTAAAAATCGTTTTTCTACTACAAATAAACAAATTTATTGAAATCTAGTATTTTTTTGTTCAAAATTAATTATTACTACCTTAAACCAAGAAATAAATAAACCTGTAGTGTTAAAATAATGAATGTGTTAAATAAATTTTAAATATGTCAAAAAATAAACAAATCTATGATGTTATAGAATACTAAATGAATTAGAATATTAACATAAAACCTATTGCAGACATATAATTCACAATAAACACTACAGAACTCAAATAAATACTACAGGAATCCAACCATTAAATATGAAAGTTATTCCGAATTGCAAGGAAATAATTTTAAATGTATAACCGAAAAGCTTGCATTCTGTGTCATATTGTTTGCTGAAATTTAAATTGAAATATTATTTGAATTCATACCGCAGTTTTGTAAACAGGTCTGAATGTTTACAGAAAAGTTTAACATATGTACTAAAACACGAATAACACAATAGTATAAACTGTATCGCTCAGACTTTTAATGAATATAAACATAAAAATAGCGAATAAATTTTCTTTTAAACAGGTATTAGCGTTTCTTCAATAGATTTTTAAATATATGCTATATGCTTTTAAATAGAATATTTATTACACGTAATGATTAATAATTTTATAAGAAAAATGAAGACTTTATAAAATGCTTGCTAAATACAATCAAACACTGATTCAATTACTATAAATTATAAAATGAAGTTTAACATAGCCATATCATTTTTAAAAAATCAAAACAAACATAAGTAAAACACAAAATTGAAAGCGATTAACTGCCAAATATTGCATTCGTATATTTTCTTATTCACTACAACTGTTTGCTAAATTGCAAGCGATTTACCGCCAAAAATGGTAATACCTCGCTGGAATCAGGCTCTGAATTCCCAGAAAAGGTAACTTCTGACGCATGCGCATGAGATGGAATGACGCTCATTTTAGGCTCTCGTGTTCATTTCACTGTGATTGTGTGTGAACGTGAAGTGAAGTGAAAATATAGTGATAGTAAATACGAATTTTAAAATTTTCAAGATGTGTTTGATGGGACTGTGTCTGATTTGTGTATTTAGTTTATTTATGAATTTAATCGT